>OV656873.1:107068128-107668128 GCA_927399465.1 Sarcophaga caerulescens
GATTAAAAACAATACTATTTTGTTTTTTAATCAAGGTTAGTGTAGTATTAATGTACTTACTGCTTGTAGCTTTTCTTTATGATTGTGTTGTGTTCGTGTGTGTGCATGTGTGGAAAATTTCATGGGGGCCGTTAGAAATAAGAAATCTCTTCTCATTCTCACTTGACTTGACGAGCTTCTTCTCTTTGGTCTTTAGCAAAATCTAGGAAAATTTCTTCCAACGTGGTTTGTGATATTGAATAGTCCTCCACATTTAAAGCATCACGATTGCGTTCCATACGGCCAAAAATTTTCGACCAACTAATACTAGATAAAGGGATGTAGAAGGTTAGAATACCCTGGTATTCCTCTCTATAAATAAAAGAGAAAGATATAGAGAAAGAGGTAGAGAGAGAGTTTAAGTTTAGAAATCACTTACTGCAAAATGGCTTGGGGAAATTTCGTTTCGACAAACGCCTTAATGCGATTAATATCCTGTTCTAACATTTGCCCAGGAGCTGAAGTTTCATCGGAACTCATTGAAGTGTTACTGAAAAATATCCATTCAATTATTTTTTTCTTTTCTCACAACATATTTTGATAATTAAAATATAAGGTGTAGTAAAAAGAAATTGCAAAAGATGTATTCAATAATTTTTACTAAAAAGATACTTATTTGGCAGTTTCGTAGTTAGTTTAGACAGTAGAGGAGTGGGAATAGCTCCCAATTCTCGACTTGTGTTTAAAGACACTGTCCGCCTATGTTAGGTTAGGTTAGAGGACGTGTACTTGTCAACTGTGACAAGTACAGTACCCGGAGGTCGAATTGACCCATAGCTTGATCCTAGCTTCTCACACCACTCGTGTTGTGTGCGTTAATTTTATACATGAGTAGCGGGACCTACAGTTTAAAGTCGACTCCGAACGACAGATTTTTGAGAAGCTTTTCATGGCAATTTTTTTTTTTTTACTCTGAGTTTTTGCCAGAAATCTGCTGAGAGGAAGTCGCCGAAGAAATATTTTCATATTTTCGTTTTGATGTCTGACCTGGGATTTGAACTCGGGCCTTTCGTCTAGTAAGCCAACACACTACCTACTAGACCACAGCGACTTCAAAGTATGTTACCTGAATGACATTCTGAAGAAACCAAACTTTAAATAATATACAATAGCATCAATTTCATATTAAAAAACATGCATTTCTTTTCACTATACCTTATAATATAACAATATCACTTACCTTGCCGCCTCTATATTTCGTCTGACTTTGATTTTAAGTATCAGACCCTTTGAGAATTTATTCTTTAAGTGTTGCGTAGAGCCAATACATTTCAACTCGGCATTAACCATAATGGCTAAACGTGTACACAATGCCTCACACTCTTCCATACTGTGAGAGGTTAAAACTATGGATTTACCCGAATCACGTAAGCGACAAACCATATTCCATATTTGGCGTCTAGCTGCAGGATCCACACCCGCAGTAGGTTCATCCAAATAAATAACAGACGGGCTCCCAATTACCGATATGGCTGTGCTCAATTTTCTTTTATTGCCACCACTATAAGTTTTAATTGGTTTATCTAGATGTTTCATGAAACCAAAAGATTTGGCCAATTCCTCGGTTATATTAGGTATACGCTCTTTATGTATGCCTCTTAAAAGACAGAAGATTTTCAATGTTTCACGACCGGTCAAGTCTTCTAATAGAGCATCAAATTGTGGACAATAGCCAATTTCTTTGTATATTTTATTTAAATCAGTGGATAAATTCAAGCCCTTAACATAGGCACTGCCAAATGTTATACGTTCTTCACCGGTAATCATTTTAAATGTGGTGGTTTTACCGGCACCATTAGCACCCAGTAAACCAAAACATTCGATACTGAAAATAGAATGAATTTAACACATCTAGCCCTCTTTCAAATACATTCCATAACTTACGGTTTAACACATAAGGATACTTGATTAACGGCTAAAAATTTGTCATAATATTTGGTAACACGATCTAAAACTAAATTCGTGGCCGACAATTCATTTTGTGTCATATTCAAAATGCGCTGCTTCTCCTGATCGACATCATCATCGAAATAACCATCTTCTGGTGGTGGAGGTGGTTTACTGGAATACAATTTTGTAAAAAAAAATAAAATTTTACAAAAAAAAACATTGTCATATTTTGTTTGAAACTTACAAAGTCCTTTGTTTATATTTGTAGATTAATTCGTCAAAGAGTTTGTATTCATGTATAATGATTATAAGAAATAATACTACAGCTGTTACAACCATGAAGACAATTTCGGGCAATACACCAGGTTCTTCCCAAGCAAAATAGCCGATAGTTTCTGTAAAAGAAAGAGAAGAAAAATATTTTTTATAACGTTTTCCATTGCATTTAAAATTAAATAAAAATTTTTTATTGTCCATGTGGCCACTACTGGACGATGGAGAAGATTTAAGACGCTGCTAGAATGTTTAATTATGTAGGTATGCACGTAGAGATCGCCGTCATACTTAGGCTATATATGGCCCTTAATCGCTAGTCTCTAGTACTGGAACTAGAGCTTTTGATAAACCTTTTTAGACTTCTAATGATCATTGCTGACAGATCAATTAGATTAGATACTAGACACCGTGATCTTCAGATATATTGTTAGGCATTTGCCCAACTTCTGCAGAAATCGTTCTCGCATAAGTACCCATAATGCTGTGTCCGGTAATGACTCAACCACGCTGGTTATTGCCTGTTTCCGTTGATCAACTTTTTGAATTTATTCTTTCAGAAGTACAACTGGTTGCACGTTTGTTTTATACGAGTATGCCACTATCTTTTACGATCCAAAAGTGAAATGGATTTGTATTCATGTTTTAAACAGTTATTGGGATCAATATGAGTACATATTTGTGCGATTTCCAAGACGATTTCTGCTTTTACAGAAGTCTTGTTAAGGCGCTGACGCTCTATTATGATTGCTATTAGATTCTTAAAATGGATTTTGAGTTGGTTTTACGCACATCTTGTTCTTGAAGGGATCTTCTTAGGATTTAAAAAGTAACACTGGGACTCCGGCCATGGAGATTCGACTTTTAAAGACGAAAACATTTTTGAAAAACCGTAAAGCAATCGGTTTCAGTGCCAAAAACATAAATACTTACTACAACATTGCGGGTACATCTGACACTTAGTAGCTGGTGGGAATGAATTCAATATTTCGTTACTGCATGCCCTCCTGGTAGCCTCATTAACGTACAATTTATTGAAAGCCATGCCAAAAGAGAAGTGAGGTAATATCCTAAGGAACCACCACAGTAGCTTCAAATCAAAAGACACAAGGTTACGAAAAACTAGAGCCCAGGCTGAAAAAAGAAAATACTTAATAAAACAAATTCAGCTATAAATGAATTTTAGATCCCAATAGCCATATAGTAGGTTAACTTAAAAATTGTAAAATATAGGAGATTAGCTTTAAAATTCAATTAATTACACCTTGCTGTGTGAACACTGGATCTTATTCTAAATGCGTATGTACATACCCCCAATTTGATTAATTACGGAAACACGAGAAAATCCAATAGCTGGTTCGGTGAAGAAAAATGATGCAATATAAGTAAATGGAAGCACTGAGAAACCGAACAGCATTATAACTAGGAAATAGCGCGCTAAAAGCAAAATATCTGAGTTAATAACACCATAAAAAAACAGGTGAATTCTATAAGTCTTACCCAAGTCATCAAACGAAGAAAATCCTTTCACTTGCCAACAGGCTATGGTGACCATAAGAAGAATAGCCGTAACGGCAAACGTAAAGATATCATAAAATAACTGCGACAACCAGAAGGTCCATACCTTAACGCCACCCACAAATTGTAAAAGTTTAGAACGTGATTCACGTTCCTTAATTAAAAAGAAAACATAAAATGCAGTAACGAAACAGTAGGCAACACATAACAGCGTTGATAGTCCACTACCCAAATTGTTGCCGGTGTCTAGTTGTTGTAATACCGTATCCGTTTTATAAGGCAGGGGAGCATTTGTAACAGTAATTCTATATGAATCGTCCATCAAAGCTCTGTAAATAAAAAAGGAATAGGAAATATTATTTTTAAAATAAAAATATGCAAAAAATATAAGGTGTACTACACCTTATATTATCCATTATTTTTACATAATATTTAAGGCTTTAATTATCACTGGCATTAATGATCCTACTCAAGTCAATTATGTGCCATTGTCTATTACGGATCTCTACATAAGTCCTCACTCTATCTCACGTTTTGTTAGAACTGCAGGTAACTATGCAAGTTAATATCACTTCTTATTTTTCCCCATAAAAAAATATGCAGACATGTTGCCAGCATTTTCCCATAAAAGTGTGCAGACATGTTGTCAGCATATTTTCATGAGAACAAATTATTATTATCAAAGAAATAAAAAAATAAAAAAACCATTGTAAAAAAATATAAAAAAAACTAAGAGCAAAACAACTAAAAATAAAAATTTAACAATTTATTTATACGTGGAATTAAATAAAAATACATGACCTTAGTAAATAAACAGAAAAATAGAAAAATCTGAAAAAAAAAATCGCAAAAAATAAAAAAGGTTAAAAAAATAAAAGAGAGAAACATCCTCTAATATGTTTAAAATAAATATCAAAAATCAGAAAGAAAAACTGAAATCCAAATGAAAATCGGTAAAAATAACATGCAGATTTAAAAGAGGAAACAACAGTTCAATAAACAGGAAAAAAGGACGACATCTCTACAATAGAAAAACAGTTGCTGTTGCCCGTACCCAAGTACACGAGGAAAAGGCGAAATACGGGAGGCAAAACAATTCTAAAGGATGTCACCGATAATTTTACTGTAAGAATAAGAAATATATTTAATGATTTTTTGTATTGAAAAAAAAAATTAAGACACATTTAAAAAAATTTAAGAAATATTTAAGGAAAATTTTAAGAAAACAAGGATAAGCTTGATATACAATTCAAGAAACAAGGATAAATTTTTATTGAAAATTATATAAGGCATAATAAAAGTGAATGTAATTAGTGTAATCGAAGAGAATTTGTAATAAAATTATAATATAAGAAAGATAATAAATAAATATTTCGAATATTGAAGGTTTTTGAAATTAGTTGCAGACTATACTTCCAAATTATTAATTCGTGAAAAAGTAAATTGCTGAAAAGCACAAAGATTTAATAAATTCTGCTGCTACTATTAAAATAAAAGTAGCGACGTTAACTTTTTGTACACTATTTAAAAAAAATAATAAATAATAAAATGACGACTAGTACGCCAGCCGATCTGGCTAATCAATTGGGCAACCTGTCCTTGACAGGAAGCTCCACATCCTCTCGAATATCGAATTTAGTATTGACACCGACATTGAGGGAACAGATACAAAACCTAGTACAAGAGACTATTGCGAACCTCAACTCGACCACAAACGAAAACGAAGCATCGGACGTATCATTTACTGTGTCTTCCACTTCGCAGATTAGCGACGCCGATAAAGTTCCAGACATGGTGAAGTGTCTAAGAGAATTCACTGGGAAACCAGGTGAATTTAATTCATGGCGGAAAACTGTTGACAGAATCCTTGGTGTTTACGAAAGCATCAAAGGATCTCTAAAATACTATGCTATACTGCATGTAATCAGACACAAGATCACCGGGGATGCAGACACGGCTCTAGAATCCTATAGAACTCCAATCGACTGGGGTAGGATAAAAGTGTCTGATGATGCACTACTCTGATAGGCGCGATTTGGGAACTTTAGGATATCAATTAAATTCACTTTCGCAGGGAAATAATACTATAACAGAGTATTATCAAAAGGTATATTCGCTTTTGTCACTCATACTGGACAAGGTAGCTTGTCTTGAATTGTCAAATGATGCATTAAACGCTATGACACATTCATATAGAGGCAGGGCACTGGATACTTTCGTGCGCGGTTTAAATGGGGATCTACCCAGACTACTAAGCGTTAGTGAACCTAAAAGTCTGCCAGAAGCACTCCAAATGTGCTTAAAGTTGGATAATATGCATTTCAGAAGACAGTATGCTCAAGGCATCAGACCAACGACCTTTGGGGGTTTGAATCAAAGCAGGCAAAAACCTCCTCTATTACCCTTTAGACCACAACCAAAAATATTTTACCCAGAATTGGCGCATTTCCCAAGACCCAACTATAATAATTTCAAGCCGGACTATCAGTCACAGCGGCAACAAAGAACGTTTTCCCGATTCCCTCAACCTTACAGGTAATTTCCAACAAAGATTCACCGGTTTTAACAACAAACAAAATTTTCCTCTAAAACCTCCGCAACCAATGGACGTAGACGGATCACTTTCTAAACAAGTAAACTACCAAAATATTCAGAGGAACGGTCACCAATACCCCTACAAAAGGCCAAATTCGGATATGGCAAATATCCCTAACAAAATGCAACGAAATTTTTTTTACTTACCAGGGTCCAGTTGAGCAACCTTATGAACAGGAATATCCACGTGAAGGTGTGGGTGTCGATCTTGATCCTGACGGGTTGTACAACGCATCCGTAAACACGCAACAAGAGTGTGACGCGCGTAATGCATCGTCACAATCAACAGTTGACAGTGTTTATTTTTTAGATTAGTGCCGTCTTCACTACCTTATATGGAACTAAACAAGGGTGGAGAGATTTTTGAATTTTTAATTGATACCGGTTCAAATAAAACACAATCTACTAGAATAAGAAACCCAATTCCTAATGGAAAACCTTTTTATATAAATTCAGTCGCGTGAAACCTCGAAATAACTCACCATACGTTTGTTAATATTTTCGGACCGAACACAAAAAAAAAATAAAATTTTATATTTTACCAACTCTTTAAACTTTCCATGGTATCACAGGATTTGTCTGAGACAAATTTAAGCTGTCATACATACAGACAAGAGTTTCATGACTATTTCACCTAACATCGTAATACCCTTGAAACAAAAAGAATCCCAATCCGTTAATAGTATTAACCTACGACTCTCCCATCTTTCTAATGAACAATATAATAAATTACTAAATATCATCCGTGATTATCCTTAATTATTCTCTGATCCAAATGAGAAACTCACCTACATCACGTCAGTAGAGGGGGAAATTAAAACCACTACAGATGACCCAGTGTATTGTAAACCGTATCCATATCCGATGGCCTTGAAGGAAGAAATTGAACAACAGATAGAGGAACTCCTAGAGAACGGAATAATACGACCATCAAAATCACATACAACGCTCCAGTTTGGATCGTGGACAAAAAGATGGACGCTTCAGGAAAGAAAAAGTATCGAATGGTTATCGAAAATTAAATCAAATTACGATACCTGACCGCTATCCTATACCTGAGATTAACGAAGTACTTGCAAATTGTTGGTAATCGAATAATCATTTGAGTTATAACAACCCTGTAACATAGTTGATAATTTTAAGTAGTTCTAGAACTAAGATCTTTTGACATGAATTCAATAAACTTATTTTCATTCCTATTATAAGCTTCAAACTGTGTAGACGTTTTTATTCTGCGAACACAACCGGTTATGGGCCTCTTGCACATTGAATAGGAAAAGTAAAAGAAATTCTCGGAAAGAAATAATTTCGTTTTTTTTTTGTTTTAATAAGAGTGCAAACGATAAGAAAATGGCATCGGGTGTATCGTTCCCGTTTGAGAAATTACGTGGTCGCGAGAATTTCGACATTTGGAAGCGTCATGCCAAGTCATATTTAGTTTTGAAAAACTGTTGGAGAATTGTTGAAAACGGTTTGAGTGCCGATGCAAATGAAGAAGATAGAAATAAGAATGAACACGCTTTGGCAGAAATAACGCTCATGATTGAGCCCAACAACTTCGGACATATTGCAACGGCGACAACGGCAAAGGAGGCTTGGGAGGCGTTGTTAAGTGCTTTTGAGGACAAGGGACTAACTCGGAAAGTCGACTTATTAAAGCAAATGGTACAGTTGAAATTGGCGGATTTTGACTCAATGGAGGAATACATCAACAAAATGGTAATTACGTCTCTGAAAGTGAAGAACACTGGACTAAACATTGATGATGAGTTAGTAGCATCCCTGATGTTGGCTGGACTGCCGGAGGAGTTCCGCTCACTAGTATTGGCTGTTGAAAATTCAAAAACGAAACTTAGTGTCGACATGGTAAAGAATTTACTTTTACAAGACTCCAAATTTGACAACCATATTAAATCAGAAGAAAATGCATTTGTTTCTAACAAAAGACATAACAAGCAAAAAAAGTTCAAGTGTCATGGTTGTAAAAAAGAAGGTCATTTTATAAAGAACTGCCCAAACAAAAATTTGTACAGTAACGGTTCAAAGAAACAAGAAAAAAAGCCAAACGAAAGAATTCTGCTAGCCTCGCTGTTTACATCAAGTGACGTCGGCGCAGACGAATGGTTCATCGATTCGGGTGCAACAACACACATGTCGAAGACAAAGACAATACTTCACAATGCAAAATTAAGAACGGGAAAAGAAGTGATTGTAGCAAACAACAATAAATTAACAGTTGAGTGTGTTGGTGACGCTAATGTATGGTTGTCAACTAATGAGGGTGCGGCAAGAACCGTTATAAAAAACGTTGAATATGTTCCGCAGCTGTGTGCGAATTTGCTGTCAGTAAGACAGTTGACTGCAAATGGTAAGAAAGTTATTTTTGAAGCAAATATATGTAAAATTATAGATAGCGACAATGCAATCATAGCCACGGCGAGCTTACACATCAATTTATACAGATTAGATTGTGTTGATCAGAAGACAAAGCAGAAAGCATTATTTGTAAAAAATGCAGCGAACTTGTGGCACAGGCGCTTTGGTCATATTTGCAACGAAAATTTAAAGAAAATAAGAAGTGAAAACGCATTTAAATTTCAAGTAAATTCTGATTTGTGTGAAATATGTATACAAGGGAAACATGCAAAAAGCTCATTTAAAGAGGAAGGTCATCGTGAGAAGAAAGTTTTAGAAATCGTACACTCGGATGTAATGGGACCGTTTGCTTCAAAATCCTTCTCTGGGGCAAGGTTTATTGTAACTTTTGTGGACGACTATTCCCGTAAAGTATTTTTATCGCCGGTGAAAAGCAAGGCTGACGTCTTCAAGGAATTTTTAAGATTTAAATCAATGGCTGAGAACCAGTGCTCTACTAAAATAAAAATTTTTCGATCTGACAACGGCACTGAGTATACGAATAGTCGATTTGAAAAGTTTTTAACACGTTGTGGAATATTGCATCAAAAAACAGCTCCATATACGCCAGAGCAGAATGGCGTAGCTGAACGTCTTAATCGCACAATAATGGACAGGGTGCGATGTATGCTTATCGATTCAAATCTGGATGAAAAATTTTGGGCTGAAGCAGCTGTAACCGCAGCGTATTTATTGAATAGGATACCGTGCAGAAACAACAACATTTGTCCTGAGGAAATATGGTCCGGCAAGAAACCAAATCTCAACCACATCCGTGTTTTTGGGTGCAAGGCGTTTGCACATATTCCAAATGTAAAGCGTTCCAAGCTACAGGCAAAATCTAAACCATGCATATTTGTAGCCTATAGTATGCAAAGCAAGGCATACAGGCTATATGATCCGGTGTCAAAAAAGATAATAGTCACTCGAAACGTTATTTTCTTGGAAGACCAGGTATGTAATATTGGTATAAATTCTATTAACGATGCTCCGAATTTTATAGTCGAAATCCCTGAGCAAAATGTCAATTCAGAGGAAGGATTGGTAAATGAATTGCCATCCGTTAATATAGATGAGATGCCGGTAGACTTCAAGGAAGAAGACAGGACTGATTGCATGGAGAACATGTCGTCTGATAGCCTTAAAGTGGAATATGACGTTGATTCAGTAGATAGTTTGACTTTTGAAGACGCGATTGAAGAGCAAAGTGCTGAAGATCTTGTCAAGGAAGATATTACTGTTCGACGCTCTGAACGTTTGGCTGCAAAATCTGGACGCGAATATAACTTTTGTGCAACTAGTTTTCTATCAAATGATTCTGTGTCAGTAGAAGAGGCATTAAACTCAGAAGATGCAATGCTATGGCGTAAAGCAATGGAAGAAGAAATGAAATCTTTGGCCTTAAATAAAACGTGGACGCTAACAAAATTACCCGAAGGTAAGAAAGCTATAAAAGGCAAATGGGTTTTCAGGACAAAATATGACGCGCATGGAAATGAAATTCGCAAAAAGGCAAGACTGGTTGTGCAGGGTTTCAGTCAACAGAAGGGCATCGATTACAAAGAGACTTTTGCTCCAGTAGTCCGCTATTCGTCCATAAGGTTTTTACTGGCATTATCTGTTAAGTTTAATCTACATATTCATCAGCTTGATGCGGAAACAGCGTTCTTAAATGCACACCTTGAAGAGAACATTTATATGGAACAACCTAAAGGATATAGCGATGGTAGCAACCGTGTTTGTCTACTAAAGAAAGCCCTTTATGGACTAAAACAATCCAGTCGGGTTTGGAATATAACCTTGAATAATGTGCTCATTAAATTTGGTCTTAAGAGAAGCAAAACTGACCAGTGTGTTTACTTTAACAATGACAATGATAACAAATTATACGTTTGCTATTTATGTGGATGATGTCTTGATCATTTCTAATAATATGCAGACTAGAGATGAGCGATATTTTCAAAACTGTGATTTAATCACGGTGATTGATAATTCACTGGTAACTACAGTGATTGAAATTGCCAAATAACAGGTACTAATAATGTCGTTCTTTCAAAATTGTTACATACTCAAATTTATTTCATTTTGTTTTGTTTAATAAAATATTGAGAGGGAGAAAAAAAATGAATTATAAGTTTTGCAAAGCAAATGTGTTAGAAGCAACAGATATACAGACTGAAAACTGGCGGATAAAGTTGAAAAATTAAATGTAAACAAACATTGATTTTGTGTTAAAAAAGGGAAAATTTGGGATATTTTTTAATTTCTTCAATGAAAAGTTAAAAGATTCTTAAATATTTAATTATTAGTTGAAATGTATGTGGTCTTTGGTCGCAATGAATATAATTTCTTGTGCAAAAGGAAAGTAAGAAACTAAATATATCAAGATCAAATAAGACATATTGCTCATAAAATTTTTTTCTTGCAGAACTTTGTTTATATTATCAGTATTTATTAATTTCTTGAATGAAAAAGTTTAAATTGGGTAATTTTTTTATTATTAATCGAACTCTTAGCAATTTCTCTTCACAATGAAATAAGTTACGTGTGTAAAAGATAAGTAAAAAGAAAAATATAACGAAATATATACTCATAACTTTTTGTTTCAGGAGTTTGTGAATATACCTCTCAATTGGTTAAATACTAAGTTAGTGACAATCGATGAAATGTGTCACCAAATACATTAGTTCCGTATTATGTTTCCCCAATACAACAGTTCATTTCCTTTCAAAACTATTCTATTATTCTACAAAAATATCATCAGATTCTAACAAAATAGAAAATAAAAACCCACCCTAAAATTTAACAAACATAAATAAACAAAAAAGAAAGAATCAGACAGGGACAGAAATACTTGTTGGTAATATTTGCTGTCCCTTTCACAAAATTTTAGTAAACGTCAAACTTTCGTTTCCCTTCACCAGTGTTGCCACGAAAAAAAAATATTGTAACCAACATTTGTGAAAAAAATCAACAAATAAGAAAAAATATAACCAAAACTAAATTCGCAGTTTTTTTATTTTATTTTTTTCAAATATAAATTATAATTAATACAACAGAGTAAGAAAAGAAACAAAAAATAACAAAATAAAATTTTAGTCTTACTAATTAATACATTTCTACAAACAAAACAAAAGCTCTTTTTATAAGAAAAATAAATAACCAAACCCGGAGAAATCTACACATCTACACATTGAACAAAAAAATAACCAATTTTGGTTAGAAATAACCAAAAACGGCAACACTGATTTTGTTTAGTAGTCATTCCGTAGTATGTATCTAGTTGTCTCTTTCTTACGACTTAATAAAATATGTTATTGTCATTATTGTATTATTGGAATACTGTGATCACAATCACTGTTTTAAAGAACAGTGATTAATAAATCACGTTCACTGAGAACAACGTTCTTCAAAAATCACTGGATCGCTCATCTCTAATGCAGACCACAAGAAAACTCAAACAAGAATTATCGAAACATTTTCGCATGAAAGATTTGGGCGAAGCATCTTGCGTTTTGGGAATGAGAATACGGAAATCTGGTGAAGAAATAAAAATCGATCAAACAAAATACATTCAGGATATGCTAAAAAGGTTTTCAATGGATGAATGTAATCCAGTCAGCTCACCAGTGGATATAAATCAGAAACTCTCCCTTGATATGTGCCCGAAATCTGAAAAAGATAAAAATGAAATGAAAAGTGTCCCGTATATGGAAGCAATTGGTTGCCTACTGTATGCTGCTCAGAACACAAGACCTGACATCTGTTACATCGTTAATTTGCTTAGCCGATTTAGCACAAATCCAGGGAAGGCTCATTGGTTGGCAGTGAAAAGGGTGATGCGGTACCTTAAGGGTACAATAAATAAAGGTCTTGTCTACAAAAGTGGAGACAGTGGTCTTGTTGGATACTGCGATGCAGATTGGGCAAGTAACATTGACGACAGGCGCTCCACAACCGGATATATTTTTACAATGCAAGGCCGAGCAGTTTCCTGGGGATCGAAAAGACAACGTACAGTAGCACTTTCTTCGACAGAAGCTGAATTTATGTCTATTGTGTCAGCAATTCAGGAATCCATGTGGCTTCGAAAATTGGAAAGTGAATTAATAAATGACCCCCCTGTGTCAATGAAATTATACTGCGATAACAAAGGCGCAATCCAAATAGCTCAAAACAACTCGTATTCTTCTAGAACGAAGCACGTCGATATACGAATCAAATTTATACGCGAGAAACTAGAAAGTGGTGAAATAAAGCTTGAGTATTTGGAAACCGACAAAATGCTAGCTGACATCTTTACAAAGGGCGTCCCGGCTGATAAATATAAATATTTTATTGGACAGTTTGGTCTTTCTTAGATTTTGTAATTTTAACTGTTTTTATTCTATTTAATGTGTGAAAACTAAATGCTTATTCAGGGAAGGTGTTGGTAATCGAATAATCATTTGAGTTATAACAACCCTGTAACATAGTTGATAATTCTAAGTAGTTCTAGAACTAAGATCTTTTGACATGAATTCAATAAACTTATTTTCATTCCTATTATAAGCTTCAAACTGTGTAGACGTTTTTATTCTGCGAACACAACACAAATCTCGGAAGGAATACCTCTTTCAGTGTCTTGGATCTGAAGTCAGGATTTCATCAAATTCCTTTGAGAAAGGACGATATACCTAAAACAGCATTTTCGGTTAACAACGGAAAATATGAATTTCTGCGTCTGCCTTTTGGACTTAAGAACGCACCGGCTACTTTCCAAAGAGCCCTAGACGATATTCTCCGGCCACATATTGGCAAGAGATGTTACATCTACATAGACGACATCATTATCTTTGGAAGGACCGAAAGAGAGCATCTCGAAAACCTTAGGATTATCTTTGAAACCTTAGAAAGAGCACATATGAAAATCCAGCTCGATAAGTGCGAATTTTTACAGGAAGAAGTGGAATTTCTAGGTTTTATTGTTGGTATAAATGGCATTAGGACCAATCCAAAAAAACTGGAAGCAATGGTTAAAATACCCTTTCCAAAAACCTTGAGGGAGCTACGATCTTTCCTTGGTATGGCAGGGTACTATAGACGATTCGTAAGGAACTATGCCCAGATAGCAATACCACTGACCAGCTTACTACGTGGACTGGAGGGACATACCTCAAAGCATGCTTCAAAGAAGCAACCAATAGAGACTAATCCGGAGGCTCAACAAGCGTTCGAGCAAATTAAGAATTCCTTGATCTCAGAAGAAGTGGTGCTTTCACACCCTGATTTCGGAAGAGTTCGAGTTGACGACAGATGCCTCGGACTACGCATTGGGTGCAGTTCTCTCGCAGAACAATAAACCCATCACATTCATATCTAGGTCGTTAAATAAAAGTGAAGAACATCTGGGCACTCGGAAAGTGCAGAAATTACTTATACGGATCGAAAAAGGTTAAAATTGTAACAGACCATCAACCATTGACTTATGCGTTGAGCAATAGGAACACCAACAACAAAATGAAGAGGTGGAAAGCAATTCTGGAAGAATATAACTACGAATTGCAGTATAAGCCTGGAAAAACAAATGTGGTTGCGGATTCCCTTCCAAGAATTCCAAATCAGGTGAACACTCTTACGGATGCAACACACAGTGACGACAGTTCTGGAGAAGATTTGATACCTTGTGTCGAAGCACCAATTAATGTTTTCAAAAATCAAATATTCTTTAGAATCGGCGAAACTGCATCATATCAATTTCAAATCATTTTCCCATCAATACATAGACATACAATAATAGAACCACAGTTTACAGAAGAGAATTTACTTTTGCATTTGAAAAGAAGACTTAACCCAACCCATCGGTTATTAATGGCATTTGCACCGAAGAGGACATAATGGAGGATGTGACCAGTGAGCAGGACCAAGAGGATATTATTATTGCCACTCATAATCGAGCGCATAGAAACGCTGTAGAAAACAGGGCTCAGATACTGGAGAAATATTATTTTCCAGGAATGACCCAAAAGATTAAGCGGATTACGAAAATATGTTTGACGTGTAAGGAAAATAAGTACGAAAGGCGGCCACAAAAATTAAAGATGTCCGAAACACCGTTGCCAAGCTATCCAGGAGAGATGGTTCACGTAGACAATTTGTTCTTCGGTAGAACGGTTTCATTTTCGCCTCACGATGTGGTAAGGACAAGAAGGAGTAATATTGAGAAATTAAAGAGGCAACAGGAAAAGGTCTTAGAATACCATAATAAGAATAAAAAGGATTTTATCGCCTACATTCCGGGACAGATTATTTTTGTTAAGAAGAATAAAAGATTGGGAACGAAACTATCAAAGCGTTATTTAAAAGAAATAGTAAGGGAAGATAGGCATAGTACAGTACTAACAGAAAAAGGGCAAATTGTCCACAAGAGTCTTATTCGAAATTAACGACATTTCATTGATTTATTGATCTTACAGGTTGTTGACGATTGTCGCTGCAGAAGTGCAGATTTACGACTACTCACATTCTGAATTTGTAACTGTTCACACCGGGACTGCAAAAATTCAAAAGGGAACATTTAAAATAATCCACATAATTAACATAGAATTGTAAGAGGACTTATTGACAACTATAGAAAGTACCATACAAAAACGACTTCCAAATACGAACGCATTTTACCCTATTTTGTCTAACTTGGTACTGGAAATTAAAAGTTCATTGACGAAACTAAAGCTCAACAAACGTATATCCAAGCGTTCCCTCGATTTCATAGGTAGTGCTTGGAAATGGATCGCCGGAAATCCTGATCACCGGGATCATAAAATTGTGGTTGATCGCATAAATGGACTGCTTGAAAACAATAACGAACAAATCATCATCAACAGACTGATCGCAGACAAAATAAATGAACTGACGAATAGAACGAACGAAATACTTAAAATAATGAAAACGGACCAGACAATGGCTGATGAATTGGCTCTCAATATTAAATATAAATTAGAAACACTTAAAGATGAATTGACAAATATAGCTTATGCAATACATTGGGCTAAGGCCAACATAATCAACTCTTTCATCCTGGCGGATAGTGAATTGAGTGTAGCAAGAGAGGTATTAGTGCAGGAAAATTTTCCTTTCATTAACATGGATGAAGCGCTTGAATTCGCGGAAATAAAGGTAGCAGCAGATGAAAAGTCAATTATTTACATAATCAGCCTGCCAACTACAGAAATAGAATCTTTCAATGTTTTAGAGATTAGATCGGTGAGGAAAAAAGATAAAATTAATAAAATTAATTTCAAAACACTACTAGAAAATAGAAATAGTATATTTGGAATAGAAAGTAAATGTAAAAATTATAATAATTTGCTAATTTGCGCTAAAAATAAGATCATTGATGTAAGCAAGGATTTGTTAAGAAATAAGTCACCTAACTGCACTCGGATCAACAATCAACATTTACCCATGATTGAAGAAATTTCCCGTGATATGCTTTTTGTCAACAATTATGAAGGAGTTGCCATGATAGATAGCGAAGAGGTGGCACTAAATGGAACTTTTGTCATACGTCACCACAACTCAACACTTGTGATAGACGGTAAAACCTATGAGACCAAGGAAATAAGCAGCAACAAACCACTACCAGCCATACTCCAACAGAAATCCATAGCGAACAGAACAGAGGAAGTCTTGTCCCTGCAGATGATAAAGGAAATCAATGAAGAGAATGTAGAACACATCAACCATCTCAGAACAAAAAATAGCATTAGTCTATCTATAAGTACTGTAATAGCCCTTACAATAGTGATAATTGTTATAATAACATTTATATTAAATTATAATAAATAAATAAATAAATTAAAAAAGTATCGGACACTTAAATAAGGACATAAATTTATCAAGTTCAGCAATCCAAGGATTGAACAAAATTTTTGAACAGAAATTAGAGGATTCAAACGAGGACGTTTGAAATTTAGGCGGGGAGGAGTTAATATCACTTCTTATTTTTTCCCCATAAAAAAAAAAACAATATAAAAATATGCAGACATGTCGTCAGCATTTTCCCATAAAAGTGTGCAGACATGTTGTCAGCATATTTTCATGAGAACAAATTATTGTTTTGGTGTCTGATATTTTTTTAAGCTGTCGGCGCGTGTGCTGACAATGTAAAATATAATTTCAAAAATTGTAAAATTAAAATTATTTTTAGTTTTAAGTTTAAGTAACGTTTTGATAATAAACAAAAAAAGACGTGTTGTTTCGGCAACACAGTTTTTTTAAAAACAAAAAAAAAAAAAACAAATCGTAAAATTAATTTGCATCTCATGTATGGACACCTATCCTAAGCGACGCTCAATAACAAACGTTTTAAAATTATTATTATTATTATTATTATTAGTATTTATTAGACTTATAAATTAATTACAAATCTAATATAAAAATTTTTAGGAGCATTGGCAACTAGGCCATCAGCTCTTGGTGTAAAACTAAATTTTATATTTACATTGAATGAGAATATTTAAACTTAAAATAATTATATACATTGCTTGGTTAAATTATAATGTTAATTCTATTGATAAAATCGAAAATCTTCCTGATGTTATCCTCGGTAGGGACCTTGAGTAGGTTTTTGGGGTCAGTAGATCCAAAAATGGAATGTCTCATCGATTGGTATGACCCACAGTCAAGTAGAATGTGATTAACTGTGAAAATTCGTCCACAGTTTGGACAGGTTGGTGATGGTTCCTTTCGTAAAATATGACAGTGAGTAGCGGAAGTATGACCCAGACGTAGACGGGAGAAAACTCTAATTTGGCTTTTACTGATAGTAGTTGGATAAATAGGTGCAATCAGATCTACATTCAGGTTTTTATAATGCGGATGTTGGTAATCAGACCATGAATTAAGTTGAGTTTGACGCAGGTGGCTTTTGATTAAATTGTAGATATCACTTTTTTCTGTTCTGATTTCGCCGATTATAGGGGCCAGACATGCAAATCTTGCAGCCTCATCCGCTTGGACGTTGCCTTTAATTCTGCTGTGTCCTGGTATCCAGATGACTTTTAAAGTTCCATAGTGCTTTGTCAAAAGGTCTCGGATTTCATTAATTGTGTCCCATTTTTGATTAGCCGGATTACAGACTGACTTTACAACTGATAAACTATCAGTGCATATTACTGTCCTCTGCCGAGTTTTAACGGCAATGTAGATTGCATTAACTACTGCACAAGCCTCGGCTGTAAATATTGATGTGTAATTCGGTAGCGATTTGAGCATAAGAACATTCTTATGATTATCAACAATAGCATAAGACACACCATTTTCACTTTTTGAACCGTCAGTAAAAAGAAAAGACCAACCCTCCCCCAGAAGGACTTGTTGTATTTCCAAAAACGATTTCAAAAATATTTCGTCCGAAGTGTTGGTTTTAGTATATTTTTCGAGAGTTAAGTCGCATGTATCTTGTTTAAAGAACCAGTTTGGAAGGTCAGGAGTATAAATTGATGTATTAATATTTATGTTAAGCTTATTTGCCAGTTGGATAGATTCATGTATTGCGGAGGTGTATTTGTATGTTCTTGTTGCTGTGAAGTTTCCTTTGATGTCACCATCAATTACAGAATTATTAGAGAAAATTAGTTTCTTAAACAATTTTAGTTTCATTTCTTTAATACGAAATTCCAGGGATGGCAAACCTGACTCAGCAAACAAATTTTCCAAAGGTGTTGTGCGGAAAGCATAAATACTCGTTCTAATAGCTTGATGATATAAACCTTTAATAGCATTTATAGTTGATTTGGGCGCATTACCAAATAGGAAAAGACCATAATCAATTTTACTAAGGACTAAAGTTCTTACAAGATAAGTCAATGTGTTGATATGAACAAAACTTTTTTTGCTCGAAAGGTAACCTATTATGTTTACTCTCTGGGTTAGTGGTCTCTTTAATGATAGGTAATGTTCTTTCCACAAATAATTTTTCGTAAAAATAATTCCCAGAATTTTCAGTTTATCAATGTTACTAATAAGAGCGCCGTTAACACTCAAATTGTGGGAGTTATAGTCACATGATTTCTTTCTACATATGTGTAGCCTTTTTGTTTTAGCTGTGGATATTTTGGCACCAGATTTTATACACCAGGTGTTGATTTCATTTAAAGCCCCTTGTAGTAGATTATTAGCTTCAGTATTGCAATTTCTTTTACAGAAAATGTAGAGATCATCCGCGTAGATGCAATGATCTAAGAATTTGAACTTACTTATTATCCGGTTAATTTCATTAAAAGCAATTGAGAAAAGGATCACCGAAAGGGGTGATCCTTGTGGTATGCCGTTGTATAGTGTATGTATAGATGAGCACACACCATTCACTCTTACACGAAATTTACGTTGTCTTAAATATGATTTTATGTAGTTAAAAATCTTTGGACCAACCTTCCAATTGCTAAGGGTATCCAAAATTACGTGTAAACCAATTCTGTTAAAAGCATTCTCAAAATCTATGGAAAGAATAGATACATGATTGCGGCATGAGAGGGATTTAGTTACATAATAGTCAATATGTAATAGTGCATCTGTACAGCCTCTACCCGTTTTGAATGCAACCTGATTGCGAGATGTAAGGTGGTTTTTTTCCATAAACCAATATAAGCGGGTTGCTATGATTTTTTCAAGAATTTTGCTTATGCATGGCAATAGCGAAATTGGACGATATTCATTTAATTTCAAGGAGCTTTTATTGTTATTCTTTGGTATTGGAATGATTAAAGCAGTTTTCCAGTCCGTTGGAATTATGCCACTGTGAAGGATGTTGTTGTAAAGCGTTATAAGACGATGTTTGGCTTGAAGACTGATGTTTTTTAGCATAATATAAGACACGCGGTCAAAACCAGGTGTGGAACCCTTAACTTTTGATAAGCAGAGGAGGAATTCAGTTAATGTAACATCTTTCTCTATATAGGCGGCATTCTTCCTAATTCGCAAGGCAGGAGCCATATTATGAGATTCATTTTTAGACTGTATGAAAGACTGTGAAAAGTTATTATCGGAGGAATATTTCGACCACGTATCGGCAAAAGCCTCCCCTATTAACGATGAATCGGTTAGAATTGTATTAGAACTTTCGACTGCTATTATTTTATTAATTGTTGCGTTGCTAGTAAGAGCTCTTATTTTGTTCCAAATTGTACTTATTGAGGAATTTTTATTGATGGTGCTGGTAAATTTTTCAAAACTAATTTTTTTATATTTTTTCATTTCTCTGCGAAATATGGCATTTTCTTTTTTGTATTTAATGAGATTTTCTGTTGTAGGTGAATTTTTAAATAACTTCCATGCATTTATTTTGCTTTTACGTAGTAAAGCCAACTGCTTATTCCACCAAGGCACATTGTTTTTAATATTAAGGGACGATTGAGAGATTGAACTATTTGCAGATGTTCTTATTGCCTTTATTAGAGTTGCTGCTTCTTTATTAATATTCGATGAGTAAGTTCTTTTCCGTAATTCACTGTCCACTCCATCAGCAAATTTTGACCAATTTGCAGTGTTTAGCAGATATTTTCTAATAAATTGTGGATATTTCCTTGGTCTGGATAATGTTATATCGATAACAATTGGGAAATGGTCACTGCTGTACATTTCATTCAAAATATCCCATGAAGTGATATTAAGTAACGAAGGCGAACAAAAGGATATATCAATATGCGTTAGAGTTGAGTGTGTAGAGAGATGGGTAGGACGGCCATCATTTAGTATATATAAATCCGAAGCCAGTACGGCATTTTCCAGTATATATCCTCTTTGGTTAGTAGAAGGGGAGCCCCATGATGTATTCCAAGAATTTAAATCCCCCAGAATAAATTTAGGGGTAGCTACAGAGTCGAAGATATTTGAAAGGTCATGTACAGAAAAATTTTGGGTTGGTGGAATATAAAGGGAAACAATTGAAAATTTAATATTAAGATGTATTTCGATAATAATTGTTTGCAGTATGGAGTTAATCTGAATCCGTCTGTGTGGGATGTTATTCTTTATTAGGATACATATGCCTTGTTTAGATGTTGTGTTGGATTGAATGTTGTAGAAATAAGCAATATAACCCTTAGGCGGTATAGGTTTAAAATCAAACTTACAATGTGTTTCTTGTATTGATAGGAAATCTGGATTGTGTTCTTTTATCAAAAGTTGCAGCTCACTGAAATTGTTAATGAAACCATTCATGTTCCATTGCAATATCTTAAAGCCTGTCATAACAAATGCATTCATAACAAGTTGTAAACTAAAATTTACAACTGATAGAAGCGAGCCCGGTGATTTGTTTGAAATCTTAGCTGTCTGAATTGGTGTCCATTACAGGTAAATAATAGTTATTATCAGAAATCAATTTCTGGGTAAGGTTGCCGAAGGGGGAGGTTAGGTAGTCTTTATTCTGATCAGGTGAGTGTTTAGATAAATTAGTTGGATTATTTTCAAATTTGTTAGATTTATTTTGCTTTAAAACTTTTTGTTTTGTTGTTACGGATGGTGTAGGGTTAGGTTCTAAATCGGTAGGTATTTGTTTAGGTTCATTGGGTAGAATTTTTTGTTCTTTTGTTTTTTGTCGATGGGATACTTTCTTCTTTGATGAAATGCTTTCTAGATTATTACTTTTTAATGATGTTGAGCAAGTTGGTAAGTCCATATCTGTTTCACTTGATAAGCTACTAAGTAATGAATCTCGGCGCATTGGTTTTTTGTTTTCTTTGTTTTGAACGGGTGACACAGCTGGTCTCTTCTGTATTGGGTTATTTTCTTTATTTTTGGGGGCTACATTACCATTTTTTGATATTTCAGAGTATGATTGGGTAATTTTATGCTGAGGTGGGGTAATACTTGCTTCGTATTTCCGTTTGGCCGCATTATAAGAGCACTTATCTAAGGTTTTTATTTTTATTATTTCCTTTTGTTGGAGATACCTGGGACAATTTTTATCCGTTGCGGGATGTTTTTCGAAGCAGTTTGCGCATTGTAATCTTGAACAATCATCCGGTGAATGAGGTGGAAGATTACAAACTTCACATGTTGCGGGATTATTACATTTTTTTGTTGTGTGACCAAGAAGTTGACATTTTCTGCACCTCATAGGGTTAGGGAAATACGTTTTGACCTTCACTTTGTACCACGCAATGTCAATGACCTTTGGTAAGTTATAAAGGTTAAATGTTAAAATCATAAAACCAGAATAGTCCGTTGAGTTTTTGTTGTTGTTATCTATAACTGTTTTTTCATTCTCTTTTGTGTTGTTCTTTTTGTTAGCAGTAAATTTGTACACTGAGACTACTCCTTGGGTACGCAGTTCTTTAACTATTTCTTCTTCCGAGACATCTATGAGGCAAGGGGCATATATTACACCTTTAACATAGTTTAGAGTTTCGTGTAATTTTACGGAAATTGGGTAAATATTGGCCAGAGTTTTACTTTTAAGGAATTTATCCGCAATAACCTGATTACGAACAAGTACTAGGAGGTTTCCATCTCTTAGCTGGGTGATTGAGTCTATTAAGGTAGAGATTGCATGTAAACCCTTGTATATGATAAATGGACTTAGTTTTTTCAATTGGTTATTTTCTGACGAAATAATGAGGTATTTTGGATCGCTTAACATATTTGATCTCGATTTCGGTAGAGTAGGAAACTTTTCTTGAAAAGCTTGGTCGACAAAGTCGCCCAGAATAGCAAACCTATTCGATTGTTTGTCAGGTGGCCCGGGAGCCATTTTAAACACTTTTGCACTTTTCTTCTTTTACTTTTAAACAATGAGAAGATTAACAAAAAATAACGGGAAAAAGCACAAAAAAACAATCACAAAAAGAATTAACCGCTGTATATGTTCAAATAGTAAACGCGTTGTAAAAAGAACGTCCGATCACAACGAGTGCTATCCGATGACTGTTTTAAAATTACTCAGAACAATTCACTCTGAATCGTAACCGAATTTGTCAAATTGACAAACATGGATCGCTTACATAAGGAAACCAAATTGAATTAGGACAGGCATGTGACATGTCATCTGTCTACTCACTGAAATCCAAATTGTGTTGGAAGACAACTTATCGCCTCGCATACGGCAGGACTGAGGTCGATCGATTGTCAATATTAAGTGGACAGCATGACATGCCTCAGTAGACGGTCACTGAAGCCAGAAACTTCTACAGAAGCAGTAGAGTACTAAATGAATACCCTCCTGCGATTTCGGATATTGAGAAGCAACAGCCCAGGCACTCCACATGCTTAAGCGGTCTGGCTTCCTTAACTGCTACTGGCAGGAGATTATTCCCAGCATCATAAATCGTTGCCCCGCCTGTCTCGTCAAAGACTAGAATACGTGACATTTAGTCAACTGTTCAGTCATATCCACTGCTTTGCTCCTTGTTGAACTGTAGTGAGAGATCAAACGAGGTGTCTCAACTGCTCCATCTAATCTTGTCTATTAAATCCTTCAAACAAGCAAAGCAAACATTTCAACGAAAACCATATTCGTTTGACGTTGCCTTTATCAATTGTCACACGCTTCAGATGCATATTTTAAATGAAAAGTTTTCTGAGGTTTTCTTAACGCAACTCTTGTGAATTCGAGATTTCTTGTATCCAGCCTAATGGAAGAGCTTGCAAACGAATTGTTGTGCAATGTCAAAGCCCTAAGTAATCGAAACATTGCTTACAAGACATACGAACTCAATAAAATGTGTGGCTTCTTTGACATCCCGTCCGAAATGAATTCGACCAAAATAAAAATGCGTTTGTTTGGCTGTTAAAGCTTGAGAACACTTCCTTTGTTCTTGGCCAACTGGTTTAGGTTTTCGTAAAATATGTACGAATTTTCTCTTTCCAGACAGAGTGAAACATTCCAACAAGAATTAAAGAAACTCTTTACTACAAAATCTTATCGTTCAAACGTTAACATCCAACGAATTTCTTTATACTACGTCTTACTCTATTATTTTACTTACTTGATCATGGCGTTGTGCACTAAATTTACCGTCAGCGGAGCCGTATGTAAAGGCTGATTATTCAGCCAAGCAGTTATATTTTCATTTCTTATAGTAACTGAAGCCAAATAACGAGAATTAATGCGTACTTGGATTTTACTACCCAAATCCAATATAAATTCCGTAAAAGATTTATTGCCAGTATCGAGAAACTTGTAATCACTGCCATATGAAGTGGCTATATTACGATACTTTTCTGCTATTCTGTATTGCAATGTATCAACTGCGACATCGTTTGCGGTATCCAGTACCGTTACCGCTAAAGGATATTGTGTAAGACTCAGACACATGGGTTTCAGTTGATTGAAGTTGCCCTCAGTGCTTCCCTTTATAAAGGTGAAGATAACAATAAATATGGGTATAAAATTTTGTATAAGGAAGAGTAATTTGTTGCGATTATTATAAAGGTATTTCTTTAATATCATGGCATGCCATTGATTCTTCAATAAATTGGTACCCTTAAGTAAACGGGTATTTTCCGAAAAAAGACGTTCAGCTGCAAAGTATGAAAAGAAATGTTAATGTGTCATAAATCAGAAGAGTGTTAAGGCCCCTTCAAACGATCACACAAGTAATACGTAAAGTCTGATGAAAAAGTAAAATGAAATTCCCTGATCTAATGCGACTTGCTTGTTTTTTAAATCATTTCAAAAAATGAAGAGAGCCATACGACTGTCAAAATTTTCATCCGTATTTTCTCTCAATGTGTGATGGTTTCATTACATAGTACGTTTAGACGATCACATCCGTACTCTTCTACACAAAATTTTTACAGATCATATTACTTGTGTGATCGTGTGAAGGGGCCTTTATAAGATAAGACCTACATGTTGTGGATTCAACATTATCGTTTTGATAGCCTGACGAGTCGTTCATTATGGAACTGGCTTGTTTACGGCTGCTATTATCGGTATTTTCAGCACCCACTCTCATAAAGACATTCTCCAAAGATGTGATGCTTATACCATAGCCATTAAGTTTAAGATTGTTCGATTGCTTATCTAAGGAACTAAACATCTGTTCAAAACGATTGGAATATATATTCGGTAATTGATACGTTAACTCAGAACCAATATCAGATTTTGGTTGTATGCCGGCTATGTAATTTTGCAGAAAGGCAGTAACTTTATCAACAACACAACCCTCGCCTTTAACACAAATCTAAAAAAACATAAAAAATTTTTATAGAAAATCAACATTTTTATAACAAAAAAAAAGACCTACCAGCCTATAACCGGAACCGTATTTCTTTTTCAAAAAGAATGAAGTGCCATGACATTTCAATTCACCATTACACATAATGGCTATACGATCGGCCAATACATCAGCCTCATCCATTAAATGTGTGGTTAACAGCAAAGTGCGGCCTACCTTTTCGCTTTGCAAAATATTCCAGAGTTGACGACGAGCCGATGGATCCATACCAGCGCTAGGCTCATCGCAAAGAACTACTTTTGAGTTGCCCGTTAAAGCGCAACAAACCGATAACTTACGTTTCATGCCACCCGATAACTTTTTGCAGACCACATTGGCTTTATCTTCCAATTTGATCATTCTTACATACTTATCAACTTCCTTTTGTACATTGTCATCCTTGAGACCTTTTAAGCGGCTAAAGAAAGTTAAATGTTGAGCCACCGTGAGATCATCGAAGAGGACATTATGTTGAGGACACACACCCAATGACTTACGGGCTCCTTCCGTGTTCGTACGTATATCACTACCATTTATGATGGCCGTACCTGCTGTTGGTGGCAACATGCCGATTAACATGGAAATTGTGGTCGTTTTACCCGCACCATTGTGACCCAACAAAACGGTAATCTCATCTTCATACATATTAACAGATAAACCATTAACAGCCACTTTATCGCCAAATTTCTTTTTTAAATTCTTTACTTTTATACCCACATTTTTACCAGTCGGTTCTGCCTCAAAGGCATCTGCATTATGGCGTTCAATATGGCCATTTGGTATGTTCTCAACGCCTATAGAATCTCGCTTACCACACCAAAACTGTTTAGTGAATATAAAATTCCATTTTTTCGGAACACCAAAATCACCGGGAAATATTTGCTCTACGTATAGACAAATACATATGTAGATAACACAGGAAGCCAACATCATTAAGATTATGTAGCCCACAGTTAAATTGTCTTCAATATTAGCCGGCGTAAAGAGATTGCTCCATTGAACACCTTCTCCAGTAGCCTCAAAATCGAATATTAATTTGAACACAAAGCCCATGGCAGAACTGGATAATAGGCAACAACCAAGTTTTTCGCCAAAACTGAGATCAATTAAGGTATTTATGTACAAGCCGAATGGCAAATAGGCAATTATGTATATCAAACCAACAACAATGCTAGCTGTACTGGCTCTTGAAAAGAAGGTAGCAATCATAAAAGCGAAACAGATGCTAGTGATCACATAAACAGACAAGAAGAATAATAAAACCGACCAGTCGATATAAGTTAACACAGCGTTATCATTTTTAAAACGAATCTGGAATGGGAATAGAAAAGAGAAAAGTTTCAAACATGAATTCTTAAAA
This sequence comes from Sarcophaga caerulescens, assembly GCA_927399465.1. Lineage (NCBI taxonomy): Eukaryota > Metazoa > Arthropoda > Insecta > Diptera > Sarcophagidae > Sarcophaga > Sarcophaga caerulescens. Next base: position 107,094,421 of record OV656873.1, read on the forward strand.
GAAATGAAAACAAAATCATTAGTTTGCCTAGAAGATGCCAAATCTATAATTTACAAATGAAGTCAGGAAGTTTCAATCAAATTGGCACAGATAACATCTTCACAATGAGCGGTTACTTTTATTGGGTTTGTCATAATGGGAGAATATATCACAAATTGTAGACCCAAATGTATTAAAGAATTTAAAAAAGATTTTAATTTCTACTTACTTTCATAAGAATTGTTAACAGTATTGCTGAGATGAATAAGGTTATAAATGATTTCACAAACCATGCCGCCCAATGAATCCAATTGTTTAAACCCATAATTTTCATGACTTCCTTCAATTGTTTCTCCTTTTCAGCGGTAATATTCTGCAAGAGCCACAACATTTGAAACGAATGAGTAACAAAGACTAGATAATAGCAAATCAAACAATTACCCACCGTAACAATATGTGTGCAGGGATATATAAAAGCCATTAAAATAAAAAAAGACATTACGTAGGGAAATTTCGTTATATCCGTACTTCGGATACGGATATCGCTGCATATGTACCGTAGGCAAATTATTGTTACCCGTTACAGTTTTGATATACGCCATCGTGATGGCATGTTGTATGGGTAGAAAAGCTTCACGTAAATAACCCACTGGTACGCCCCCATCTTGTTCTTCTGCATTTCGTGGACCATTCAAATCAATTGGCATAAACAGTCTGCTGGTCATCCAGGTATTAGTTGGAGAGCTCGTATTTGTTCTCAGTTCACTGGGAAAACGTAATGCAAATGAAAAATCTACCGGATAATCGGTAATATTGTGCCAGTTATCGTCGAATTGCACACCGGCTATAAATCCGTTTAACTCTAAAGCAGCTTGCATTTGTAATGCAGTATTGTAGCCTACAATATCCAACAATTCGAGGGAATTTGCTGCTTCCTGTACAATTTTTTCTAAAACGGGATTTTTTGGCGAATAGCCTAATTTATAAACGACCGTTGAATCAGTTCCAACGGGACTGGGTAAAAAGCTCCTGTATAGAAGAGTATAGAAGGTAGTGTTAAAGCGTTAATTTTTTTTTTTTTAATTTTCGCGGAATGAACTTTTTTTTAATTGAACTTCAAATCGATGTAGACAGACAACTTACTTGAATAGATTAATATTCGTTATATCCTGTGGTTCATATATGCTAATCGGTTTTGGCTCTGCCACTGTTTTGGTACGCAGCCCTACCAAAAGTAATAAAAAAAATGAGGGTAAAAATAAATCCATCAAGAGTTGCCATTTTTGATTCCACAGCAGCAGCCAGTTTTTCCAAATAAGTAGCTTGAATTTATCCCAACTTGTAATGCTTTCCATATTTTCGCTTATGTTTAGGTCCAATACTAATGAGGCATTAAGTTGTACTAATAATTATGTTAAGGGAAGTTGAAATCTTATGAGGTACAGGTACAATAGACAGCCTTGTAATATTGTTTAAACTGACCAATTAAGAATTAAGGAGAGTTACTGAAAATAAACAAAAAAAAAAAATATTTAATTAATTTCTAACATAAGCTTATAAATAAAAAACGGAGTTAGTGTAGTCAAACACTAGTTTAGAACCCTTATACTTACTGCCTGCCCTACGCCTATATTTTAATTAAATTTTCTAACATTTTGTTATGGTTTTGAAATAAAACAATGTTTGTTTTTTTAAATAAAAATGTATATTCAGTTTATAAGTTCAAAACCAAAAGTGAATGAAAAATTATTTTTACAATTTAACATAAAATGTCGATGAATCATTGACATTCTATAATTTCAATATTGCAAGTAAAAATGTAGCAAGTGTTTAACTACAATATTTCCCTTTGTTTAAAAAGTTTTATAATCTTTCATCCAATTAGGTAGTTGACGGTTTCTCTTAGATCTGGGAACTTCTAAATTATTCATTGAAGTTGTTGGAATTGAGTCAAACTCTATTGAATCAGACGTAGAGTGAAATGAAGATTTCTCTTCAAGTTGATTGTGTATACCTTCACTTTCTTCAGTATTTTGATTATTTTCTAAAGATGATTGATTTAGTACATCTAAATTTGAATCTGATTTACAACCCTGACTGTGTCACAACCCTGGTTGTGTAAATCAAATATTTCCAATAATAAATGTGTTGAATATATTCGATCTTCATTATCAAACCTTCTCTTAATCTGATTTGCATCTGAACGTATTAGTTAGTTTTCGTTTGTTTTTATCATTTACCAATACATTGTAGTTAACAGTTCCTATACGTTCAATTATTTCGCCGGTTACCCACATGTATTATTACATTAACTCGGAAAATTTGAGCATATACTTTTTCTCCTGATTTGAAACTTCTGTCTTTTGCTCCATGTTTTCTGTTAAAAATTGTCTCTTGTTGAACATTCCGAGCAATGTGTATTGGCTGCTAACATACATGGGCACACTGCATTATATTTTTAATGCAGTATTTATAGCAGTAAGCAGTAAAATTTTACTCGTTACTGAAAAAAATTGCAGTAAGCAGTAAAATTTTACTGATTACTGAAAAAATTTAAATTAAGCAGTAAAATTTTACTGATTACTGAAAAAATTTGCAGTAACCAGTAAAATTTTACTCGTTACTGAAAAAATTGCAGTAACCAGTAAAATTTTAATCATTACTGCAATTTTTTCAGGAACGAGTAAAATTTTACTGGTTACTGCAATATTTAAGAAACGAGTAAAAATCCACTAGCAAATGGAAACGATTTTGAAAATATTTCCAGCAATTTAAGTGAAAATTTTCGTAAACTAAAGCCATTGTTAGAGAGCGATACTGATTCAAAATTGACTTCTGATTTTTTTTTGTTAATATTTTATTCAATAATCACTTTTCTATTGTTTTTTGTTTAAAAAAATAAATGCATGAAGCAACACAAGTTTAAATTACTTATTATTACGTGGAAACAATCCTGTCTTTTTTATGGATACTCTATCTTTTTACGTGATTTCCTTTACGCGAGTTTTCGAGGAACGATCTATCGTGTAAAAACAGAATTAGGTGTATTGCATTAATCATTGAAATTTTAGCATTTTTCCGTTACAACAAAATATATCCCATAATAAAAGAGAAGATTTTTTTTTTACAACAACGCATTCCAATTTGGCCATGTTGAATAGTCATTCAAACAGATGCGTTTACCAAGATTATTAATTATTGAAGACATAATAAAGATTATAAATTTTTCATACAATATCTTTCAAACTTGGTGTCTAAAATCACTTAAATAATATAGAGTATTTATTTAATCGTAATAAATAAAAATTTATCTACCAAAAGAAAAAAAACCTATAAAAATGTTTCATTTCTTAAGACAATTCTAATAAAAAATATCCTATTGTATATTTCTGTAAATTTTTATGCAATCGTCAGTTAAAATGCAATTTTTGCATTTGTATTAATTATAAGACTTACTTCAGTAATCAGTAAAATTTTACTGGTTACTGCAATTTTTTCAGTAACGATTAAAATTTTACTGGTTACTGCAATTTTTTTCAGTAATCAGTAAAATTTTACTGGTTACTGCAATTTTTTTCAGTAATCAGTAAAATTTTACTGCTTACTTCTTTTTTTTTTCAGTAACGAGTAAAATTTTACTGCTTACTGCAATTTTTTTCAGTAAGCAGTAAATTTCAAATTTTTAATGCAGTATTTATTTAATGCAGTATGCCCATGTATGGCTGCTGAGGTTTCAATAAGTCCAAAGTGGTTCTAATTTTTCGATTTAGAAACAGTTCTGCTGGTGATTTTAATTCTAATTTTGGTGTTGATCTATAAGTTTGAAGAAAAGTTTCCAAATTTTCCTTAGTTGTCCTTTCATTTTCGAGTTTCGCAAGAGCGCGTCTTAACGTTCCAACAAATCGCTCAGCTTGACCATTAGATTGTGTGGGTGATATGGTGCAGATTTCAAATGCGATATTCCTCTACTTAGAATAAAATTTTGGAACTGTGAACTTACGAATTGACTACCATTATCTGAAACAATGGTATTTGGATTTCCATATCTGGCGAACATTTCTGTAAGTTTTGAAATAATAGTTGCTGATGAAATATTTGATATTTCAAAAATTTCTGGCCATTTTGAAAAAGCATCAACAGCAACAAAATAATATAATCCATTGCATGGGCCTGCAATGTCTATGTGAATGCGTTCCATAGGTTTGCTTGTTAAAGGCCATGATTGTAGAGTATGTTTAACTGGCGCAGAACAAATCACAGCACATTGATGGCAGTTTCGTACATAATTAATAATGTCTTCATCGATTCCTGGCCAGTAAACATGACTTCTTACTAGTGATTTCATTATTTCTTTACCTGGATGCCCTCTATGAAGCTGTTTCAGAATACAGTTTCTAAATTTGGAAGGTATTACGTTCCTATTATTATACATTAGACAACCTTGAACTACACTTAATTCCGTTCTTCTTGCATAGTACGGCGCAAGTGCGTTTGATGCCTCGCTGGTCCACCCATTATTAAGTGCTGATATGACTGTTTATGTAATGTTTTACATTTATTTGTTTCTTGCAGAACCATCTTAAATGTAATTGGAAGTGAGTTAAAGTGTTCAGTTAGCATTTCCGAGCAATCTTCTTCCAATTTGGTACAGGCAATTATAATATCTTCGTCAGGTTTCCATTTTGAATCAATGAGTCCTGATAAAACATCAACACAACCAAAGTCTTTGGTGTTAACGTGTAGTGGTAGAATTTGCAAATCTATTGTAATTTTATTTTTAATTATTTTATTTTAAATAGTAACGGTCGACATAATGATGTGTTTAGTTAGCATAATTATAATGTCAGAGTTAGTAGCATGTAAACGCATCGTGACGCGTCTACTGAGCCGAACATTTTCCAGTCACTAGTAAGATAATTAGATCATGCGAAGTGTATTAAGTCGAACTTATCAAATTATAATTTCTTTTCAATTCGAGCTGTCTTACCGACAAGATTGAAGAAAAAATACAATCTAACGAAATAAGAAAATTTGATCTGTAAAATAAATTAGAAAAAGTTAAAGTAATAAAAATTTGAACAATTTTAAAGTGATCTTGCGATTAAATTAGTAGCGTATTTTCTTTCTTTTTATAAGAAAGGTAAGATTTTATATAATTTACATAAAGATTTAGTGGCGTGAGGAAATTTTCTTTATTTTTTTTTTTTAGTACAAGTGTGAAGTGTTTTTAATAGAAAAGTGAAGCGACTACTTAGTGGTACTAACGGTACTATCCCGTTAGCCCATCACCCCAAATATACCTCGTGTTCTTTTTTGTATTTTGAAGTCAGAAGTTCCATCAATTTTTTCTTTATAAAAGTTCCTAAAGAAAAGGTAACAATGTATTTTTTTTTTGCGATCTGAAAATATTTCATTTTATTAGAGGAAATTTTTCTTTAGAATTTGAACAAATAGTGGTGTTGAAAATTTTGTTGCACCGTGTACAATACACTGTTCGGGCAGTGATATTAGGAACAAAAGAAGGTGGCAAAGAAGTGGAGAATTGGAGTTATCCAGTTGCCAGTCTGCTGGACTGACAGCCACCCAAAAACCAATGAAAGATCCCAAAATATCACGGAAAGATCAATCCCCCGAAAACCACTGATCAATCCCTCAAAAACCACAGGATAACCCACAAAAAACCAGCAAGAACCCACAAAAAAACCGGCAAAATGTCGTAATATTTAATTTATTTTCATATTTTATTTAATTACTTTAATTTTATTTAATTACTTTAATTTTATTTAATTACTTTAATTTTATTTAATTACTTTAGTTTAATGTTAGAAATAGTTCAAAAATCTATTCTCTTTTTTTTTGCTATAGAATAAGTAAATTAAATATGCATGGAAATGCCCATACATATGTCTAGACGTATGTTAGACATATTTTATTAAATACATAACCTACATAAATTAAAACCCACAGCAACAACTTCACCTACAGCTTTTGAAGAGGCCTCATCAACTTGCTGCAGAAACATTAATATCGCTGAGTGTTTGCTTTTTTTTTAATTTTTACTTATTTTATTTTAAATACTATTTCGGTTACTTAACCTATATACTTATAAGATCATGCATATTTAATTAAACAAACTAGAGATGAGCGATATTTTCAAAACTGTGATTTAATCATGGTGATTTATAATTCACTGGTAACTACAGTGATTGAAATTGCCCAATAACAGTTACTAATAATGTCGTTCTTTCAAAATCATCATCATCATATATATTATTTCTAAAGCCCTTTTTTTTGTCGGCTGCAAATATCTCCCATACCACCGCATCAAATTTAATGAATGATATCTCATTTTAAAGCTTATATCTAACACTAATAACGAAAAATAATTAGAAATTGAAAAATTAATATTTTCATTGATAAAAATTATATTTTATATAGAACTGCATGATAATACTGTTGTCATTATGATTATATGTTTTTGTTCAAGTGTAGTAATACAGGGTCGCTTAATAGTAATGCAGTTCTACATAATATAGTATGTATTAAAATCCATTCTGGCAATACCGCTATTTACTATAATGCCGTTTATTACTAAGTCAGTTATATATACGGTGACCATTATTTCCATGAGAAAAAAGCGGACAAATATTGAAATATTGAAAACATTGAAAATTTAAAAACCAAAAAATTAATTTATTATATGTAACTAGCTATACCCTGCCCGCGTTGCTACGCCTCCAACTAAAACAAATTTGAATCATTTTATTGATTTTGTTCATTTAAAAAAAAAATTTACATAAACTTTAAAAATGTAGAGGTTTTCGATTATGAACATTTATTGAAGTGCTGTCGGAAATTGGTAATACCAACTTATAAGCCTTCGTCGGCTCATGCGCAACAACTTTGCTAAAGATCATAACATAATCAAATGCACAGTTCACGATTTAATTCATTTTTAGTAATTCTCAGTGGCGCCACCTGTCGGAAATTGGTCATACTAACTTATAAGCCTTCGTCGGCTCATGCGCAACAACTTTGCTAAAGATCATAACATAATCAAATGCACAGTTCACGATTTAATTCATTTTTAGTAATTCTCAGTGGCGCCACCTGTCGGAAATTGGTCATACTAACTTATAAGCCTTCGTCGGCTCATGCGCAACAACTTTACTAAAGGTCATAACATAATCAAATGCACAGTTTACGATTTAATTCATTTATAGTAATTATCAGTGGCGCCACCTGTCGGAAATTGGTCATACCAACTTATAAGCCTTCGTCGGCTCATGCGCAATAACTTTGCTAAAGATCATAACATAATCGAATGCACAGTTAACGATTTAATTCATTTTTATTAGTTTTCAGTGGCGCCACCTGTCGGAAATTGGTCATACCAACCTAAAAACCTTCCCAGGCTCATGCGCAACAACTTTGCTAAAGATCATAACATGATCAAATGCATAGTTTACGATTCTATAAGGTACATACAAACATACATTCATTTTTATATATATATTTTTATATATATAGATAGAAGAAGATTAATATTTTATATAAAGATTTTTAAAATACAGACATAAATAGATACAAATAATATACACATGCATACATACATATGGATGTGTATAAATTTACATCTGATATTTCTCTACAAAATGTATTTTTTTAAGTATTGGGCCTGTGAGATAAAAATGTTTTATATTCCGAACAGTCCATTTCAAAATTGTATTTTATGGTCAAAAGAGATTCTAAAGTTTCCAGTCCCATTTGGGATTTTTCGGAAAACCAAATATTTTTAGATATGGGAAAAACTATTTCTGTTGGTGCGTTGGACGCTGGCAAAGCAGATGAGAAATCTAGTAATTTCAGGATATTTTTATAAGATATATTTTTCGCTTCGAAAAATTTTAAAATTTCAACCCACTTTTTATCGGGGTTTAATGCTGATTGTTTCCACATTTCTATTTGTTCAGCATTTGCATAATTTTTTACATAAGTGAATTCATCACAAATTTCGTTAATATTTATATTTAAATCATTTCTAATTTCTGTTATCTTTATTAACGACTTTTCAACTAAATTCCATCTACAACATAGACAAAATATAGAGTTTCCAACTCAATTGCATGTGTAATTCCAGCTAATATAAGCGTTTTTACCGAATTAGTGAAAAAAGTGGACAAAAGCGGACATTTTGGAAAATAAATACTTTTTAGAAGTTACGTGTGGTAAAATAGTGGACAAATAGCGGACGCAAAAATAATAGTGGACAGGAGGCCAAAATAGCGGACTGTCCGCTATAATAGTGGACGGATGGTCACCGTAGTTATATATAATATGCATATTAAGTTGTAAAAAGCTGTTTTGGCAATACTTTGCAGTAGTTGTTAGATCAAGTGCGATAAAAAGGGTCGCTTAATTGGAATGCTATTCCACATAATATATAAAGTTGTAAAAGCCATTTTGGTAATGTCGTTATTGTCATGGCATTGTTTGTTTTATGAAGTGTAGTAATACGGTGTCTTTTAATATATACATATATATAGTGTTAGCTGATATTTAACAGTTAAAAAGGTTTTAAGAAAAACAAGGTCAAACCCTTCAAAAGGTAGGATTGTATTTACCAGAACCGGTCTTTTCACATGGGCAGTTATACGTGGCTTTTTCTCGAGTGCGTACGTTTAAAGATATTTTTGTTTGTATTAAGGATTCGTACGGGCAAAAAGTTAACGATGATCATGTCATTACCTCTAACATTGTATTCAAAGAAGTATTATAAAAGCATTTAAACATATGTATGTATGTATCTATGTAAATATGTATGATATATTATGATTTCTAATATTTTTATACTTTTAATAAAATTTCTATTAATTATTTTCATTTTATGTTACAAAAATGACAACTAACGGTGCGAAATATTCGCACGGGTCATCTAGTTGTTACATACTCAAATTTATTTCATTTTATTTTGAGCGAGGCAGAATTACTATTAGATGATGCTGATTATTTACTTTTGTCTTTTATACATGAACTTTCTGTGAAACTTAATTGTCAAGCTTCATATAAAAAAAAAATTACTTTAAAAATAATAACATTCATGACACCACTTTGATTTTGTTTAGTCATGAAACAAAGAATACAAGATAGCGCATTCACGTTGTCAAAATTTTATTGTTCTGCGCATCTACGTCACAGTAGCAAATAAACAAAAACACAATCACACGAACACATGTCTTTAATATGGGGAAATTTTGTTTACATTTATATTTTAATGAAAATGTTGTTATTTTTGTATTATAACTAATACAAAATTGTTTATTATTTATTATTAAACCCTTTTTACTAAATTTGTTAGATTTTTTAACAACTTTACTTTAAAATATTTGGATTTATTTAATTTTTAAGCAGTTTGTTAACAACATTGATTTAAGTTCCAATAATTATAATGAAACACAAACTCAAATGTTAATGTGTATATTTATTTTATAAAATACTATTTTTTTTAGATATTTCTTTAAAATATATTGAACAATTTTGTTCTTCATTTTTAATTACCAGTAAGAGATTTGCCAGATGCTTCGAGGTCAGGGTTATCGTCTACCTCAACATTTGCTGCATCTGATAATACTTCATTATTGCGCTCAAGTAAATATGATCTTAAACGATATTTAAACTCCTGCTGATCAGGATGGCCACGCAGACTACCTTTAGCGCTGATAACTCCGAAAAAGTTTTTTAATACGTCTTGATTAAGACGATATGTAAGAACATATTTGAGAGCATATCACTCCTTTAAATCAGCGTATTGACCTTTCAAAGCGTTATTTGATTGTAAAATACCTGTAAATATATGCGTTTTATGATAATCTGTTACCTCAATTCTAAAACCTTTACCTTTTTGGAATGGCAACAAACTTCGTCTTCCTATAGCCCTCATGTTCATCATTAATGCCGACATTTCATCAGGAATTTTATATAAATATATATTGACAATTAAAAATAAATATATTATTCATTTTTAATTACTTACCCATTTCATAGTGGAGATTATTGGCAAAATCTTCTGTTTTAAAATGGTCCATACAAACAAAAGAAGTGCCTGGATTAAACTTTCTCCGGCCGCAGAAGCGTTAAATTTTTTGGAAAACGGAAAAAACTGCATTCAGAAGCTTTTCCGTCATTGCTTTTATTGCAATTTACAACAGCGCACTTCATTTTTATTAATTTTTGATTTAAATTTTAAATGCTTTTAATTGAAATACACAAAATGTCTCTACACAAATTTTCTGCTACAGTGACGTCACACGAAAACAGCTGATCAACAAACAAATCTAACGGACATGCGCAATGCATTATCTATATTTCTTTGTTTCATGTTGTTTAGTAGTCTTTTCGTAGTATGTATCATCTAGTTGTCTCTTTCTTACGACTTAATAAAATACGTTATTGTCATTATTGTATTATTGGAATACTGTGATCACAATCACAATTTTTAATTTTAATCTAGTTTACTGTGCAAAATTTTAAAGTTTGTCACGAAAAAAATATTATCGTAAGTTCTACCTAATACAATAGGATATATTACGGTTTAAAATACATATACTACATGTTACATAGATGGAGTCATCAGCAGCTAGTATGGCGGAAAGAGCGCGTCGTTATAGGGAAAGAGTGAAACAAAATCCATTTAAATCCGAAAAAAAGCGCAGAGATTGGTTGCAAAAACATAGAGTGGAATTATTTCGCAACGTCTCATGGAAAAGGAGCAGTCGATGGAGTTGGAGCCGTAGTAAAAAGAAAAGTTTGGAGTATTACAAAAACAAAAAATCTGTCGTTGGAAAATGCTTTATCATTTTTTGAATGCGCTAGGGATCATATTAATGGCGTTCAATTACTTTACATATCCTCAGAGCAAATAGAAAATTTATCTGGACCTTAATTGGAATACAAAAAATTCATTTCTTTTCGTGTGATGAAAAGTTACAAATAAAGAAAGCTATAACAGCTTTTTCCTCTCGAATTAACATTTAATTTATTATTTATTTAGTTTTGTTACAATGTATACACACTGAATTATTTTAATGTTATACAAATTAATGAATTAAAGTATCTAATAACATTAAAAAAATATTTCATTTATTAAAAAAGGAAAAAAAAAATAGTAAGAAATTTTTGTCACATCACGTCACGTAACGTCACGTCACAAATAAACTGTTGTAAAAAAAAAAAACTAAAAAACTTTTTTTAATTTTGAAAGTTGGAAAGTAATCTAGATATACTTCAAATTCCAATAAAAAAAACAATTATCCAAAAGTTCCGACTAAATACGCAGAATTTTACGTTTTAGTAAAAAAAGAAAAAAGGAACTTCTATTTTTGTAACATCACGTCACACACTTTAATTGATTATATCTTAGCGCCATTGAGTTCGATTTTTCCCTTCTTGGTACTAAGTATAAAGCCAGTTAAGCTCTATTTAAAACTATAAAAAAAATTTTAAATATGCATTTTTTCCTTGTTTTTTATCTCATTAAAACGTACGACTGTCACGTTCTTCACTATGGAAATGCCCATATATATAAATGAATGTGTGTTTATTTGTTTGTGGGTTTGTTTGTTTGAAGTCTATAGATTAAACGGATGGACCGATTTTCTTGAAATTTTAACTGTACCTTCCTATATGTCTGGAAGGAACTATAGGCTACTTTTATTTTATAGGCTACTCTTATTTTAAAATTTGAAGTAGGCGAGATGCCACGCCCACAAACTCAATAAGTATTTAATGTCGCATATCTCATAAACTGCAACAGCTAGAGTCCTCAAATTTTGTATGGACGACTTTGACGTATATATGAACAAAATGGGCAGATTGGCTATAGTAGGCGTGTCACCTCCCATATAAAATTGTTAAATTAGTATATCTAAGAATATATAACAGTAAGACTTCTAAAATTTTGTCGAAGCCACTTTAGTATCAATATGAATATTTTAGACAAAAATGGACTGACTGGCAATAGGGGGCGTGGCACCTCCCATATGAATATATGAATCTATATATTTAAAAATGGCCGGACCGATTTTCTTGATATTTTAACAGTACCTTCCTGTATGTCCGGCAGGAACTATAGGCTACTTTTTTTTTAAAATTTCAAGTAGGCGATATCTCACGCCCACATTTCCAACAAGTATTTAATGTCACATACAGTGCGTGACAAAACAATGGAAACTTTTTCAAAAATTTATTTATGTGTTCTAATCAGACAAAATTGGAAATTGGAAAGAAAAAAAATTGGAAATTGCAGTTCATTAGTATGCATAAAAATATAAAAAAGCTTTATTATTGAAATGTTAAAGCCTTCTCCAAAATGATGAGTGTTTACAGTTCTTGACTCAAAAATTTTTTAATCATTTTTGAAAGTTCTGATTTGTTAAGTCCATATTTATCACATATTCTTTTTTTGCTGAAATTTAGCATTGAAATCGTTTTTTATTAATAAACAGCACAAACATTTTGCGAATTTCTTAAGAATATTTTTAATTTTTAGTGCAATTTTGAAAAAGTTTCCATTGTTTTGTCAAGCACTGTATCTCATAAACTGCAACAGCTAGAGTCCTCAAATTTTGTATGGACGACATTGACGTTTATATGAACAAAATGGGCGAATTGGCTATAGTGGGCGTGTCACCTCCCATATAAAAAGTATTAAATTAGTATATCTAAGGATATATAACAGTTATGCCACGCCCACATACCTAATAAGTATTTAATGTGGGATGTATCATAAACTGCAAAGGCTAGATTCCTCAAATTTTGTAGGGAGACCTTTGACATCTATATGAACAAAGTGGGCAGACTTGCTGTAATGTGCGTGTCATCTCCTAAAAAATATTAAATTAATATATCTAAGAAAATAAACAGTTAGAGTCCTAAAATTTTGTCGAATCCACTTTAGTATCAATATGAATATATTAGACAAAAATAGGCTGACTAGGAAAAGGGGGCGTGGTACTTCCCATATAATTTAAATTTAAAACTTTTATATCTGGGAAATCATTATAGATAAAATCAACAAATCGTACACGGGCAACACTGAAATCCATATGAATAATTTGTGAAAAAACTGCCGGACTAGCAATAAGAGCGAGACCGTCCCATATAAATATGATACAAAAGTTCGTGTACATGGAAAACTATTAGAGCTAGAATCTGGCATGAACCACTTTGACACACATATGAACATTTCGGGTTGAGGAAATAAATGGACTCTATTTTTATATGAATTCTTAGACAGAAAGTAAATACATATATATCATATATCTGATAAACTATTGCAGCTAAAGTCATGTGTATTGCGTGTTCATTCCAATACCTGTTTTATTATATGTTTGTAAAAATACGCATAGAGGGACATGTGTAACTTAGGTACCATTAACAGTAGACACAGACCATCGATGACACTTACTGCCTTAATTTATTAACTACCTACAGTAGTTCTTAAAGAACCTTTTGTTACCTGTGGTTATGTAATACAGACCAAACCTTTATGGTCACCCTAATAAAAAATATTAAATATTTTCTATTGCCCAAAATTTTTTATCTTGAAAATAAAAAAATTTGACCTGTTATGGTATATTTCCCTATTACTAATTAAAAGCAAGTACTTACAATCTTTTTCGCAAATCATTTGAATCCCAGATTCTAAACGAGTTAAACATTTATTTTGTGAGTGATCATATTGTGATAAATTAAAAACAAAAAAATGCCACCTAAAAATCTTCGCTTTCTAAACGCACCAAAAATGCAGTTAATTTACAATCACAAAGGGCTGACGAAACTCCAGAAGAACGTGCTGTTCGTCTGAGTGTTGAAAGGTCTAGAGCCTCCAATTCAACGTGATGAACGTTTAGAAACGGAAAGAATACGATTAAAAAGAGCAGTAGCTGTAGAAGCACCAGAACAACGAGATGTACGTGTAGACTACGAGCATCAACATCTAGAGCTGCTGAGACATCTGATCAACGTGTTGCACGTCTTAGAAGAAAACGATCCCAATCATCAAGAACTGATGAGACGCCGGATCAACGCGATGTACGCCTAGAAGGAGAGAGACTACGAGCATCAACATCTAGAGCTGCGGAGACACCAGATCAAGGTGATGCACGCGTGTAGAAGGAGAGAGGATACAAGCATCAACTTCTAGAGCTGCTGAGGCACCTGATTAACGTGATGAACGTCTCAGAAGAAAACGATCCCAATCATCAAGATCAAGAACTGAAGAGACGCCGGATCAACGCGATGTACGCCTAAAATTTCAAGAAAATCGGTCTAGCCATTTAGCCGTCTATAGACTTCAAACAAAAAACCCACAAACAAACACACATTCATTTTTATATATATATATATCGATAGGAGTAGCGAAGCACACCGGGTTTTAGCTAGTTGTTATTCTATAATTTCAATATTGCAAGTAAAAATGTAGCAAGTGTTTAACTACAATACATTTAAGGAAATTCCATGTTTCCTAGTATTTCACATACAACGTCCCGGCTATTGACTTGCTTAGGTTAGGTTAGGAGTCGCCGTAGTCTATTGACGGCTATTAGTTGGTGGGTAGCGTGTTGGCTTTTTAGACGTGAGCAACCATCTCCATCAAAACAAAATATTTTTTCAGTGACTTCAGCAGATTTCTGGCAAAAATTCGGAGAGTAAATAAAATTGATTGAGAAGCTAGGTCGTAAGCCTGACTAAAGGACTGTAATGACCAATTATATATGCATATATGGACATTTAGGCCTATTGTTATACCACAATTAAAATTTAACCCGGTAACAGTCTGCCTTAAAATTTTTATGGGCTTTGTCTGTGCTAGTTGAATTCGAATTTATCTTGACAAAAATTGGCAACATGTGAAGTTATATTCGAATTTAACTAGCAAAGACCAGATACGAAACAATTTAACAGAACCAATGTTAAATTAACAGAACGATGCTATGTGTTTAACAGCAGTTACAAAAATCGTCATTGAATTAATAATCCAAACATGGGAAATCAGAGTATAGAATAGGGATACATATTCCCTTAAAAATTATAGCTTACACGTTCCAGAACAGTTACACTAGTACTCCTCAAATGGTTTTTGGATATTGATAAAGTTTGGTTAGGTTAGTGTGGTAGCTTTGATACCAAAAGCTCACTTGAGCACGCAGAGCGGCCCGTTGCACTGACCAAATTCCTCCAAACCAGGGAGGAAGAAGTTGCCCAGCGCAAGGGCTGCACTGGATATTGATAAACTTCAACAGAACATTTACTTTTTTAACAATATTTGACGAGGATAACCGAAATCGTGGAAAAAATTAGTTGTAAGTGCTTAGACTCATAAAAAATGACTTACATCTCAGGCACAGCACACAACACTTATAAAAATTAATATTAAACTTCAATTTGTTAAATATATCACCTTTATTATTGTTAAAAACAATTATTTTTACTTATTTTATTGAAAATATGGAGACCATTTTTCCAATTGCTTATAATCTGTTAGCTGTAAAACTGTAAACTGTTTACAACTTGGCAGCACTTAGTCAAGCATACGAAAAATAACAGACTTAATCAAAAGTAATAAAAGTAATGCAAATACTATATTTTAAAAAGAAAACAGTATTGTTTAATTTTAAAAATAAATTTAAAATATTTTTAATTAATGTCGTTAATAAACCCAGTCGTATGTTAAACTTTGGCTTTTTCAAAGAACAATAGAGTTTAAGAACATTTTTTATTTTACGTTTTGTTTCTCCGTTAACGCAACGAATGAAGTTGGGCAACTTTTAATTTTTGACTTGCGTTGAGGACTTTGACGGCTATTAGTTGGTTTGTTTACCTTTTTTTTGAGTACAGTTAATCATTCCAGATATATAGTACGTTGAAACCAGATAAGCCAGACAATCAATATATCCTTTGTCATCATTGACAACCTAAGTCCACGGTAACAACCCCATTGCAGGTGACCTTAACAAAAGGAAACCAAAGAACTCTTTCCCCCTCTGCAGTGGATATTGCTATCGCAGGTAATACCATCTCTGCTGCCCGCTATTCAAAGATTTTACCATTATTTTCTATAATAGGCTGTGCTTTTCCCGATATTCCTCCTCTGAACACGCTACTAGAGACTTTAGTTGCCACGACTTGAAGTAATGTTAAGGATATAATTCTATCTACGTACATGCAACAGCCCTGTGTGGACTGTCTTTCTTAGAGGAGCTGAGTGGAAAGATCTTTAGAGAGTCAAAAATCAGGCGCTGAAGACTGCGGCTGTGTGCATGAAGACGATTAATGTGAGCCACTAACACAAGAAAACCGTCCGTCCTGCCTATGAAGCTAGATAATATGAGACTCACCAGTTAATTCCTAATGAAATATTTTCATTTCCAAAACCCCAACACCCATATCATGCAGGACATAACACGAGTACCCATTTAAACCTTTGGTCTTCTAAGTGAGACCGATTTAGGTTAACTTTCAGGAACTAGTTTTGAAGGACATTAATTAAGTGTTTTATACCTTGGACTTAGTGTGGAACAAGCCAAACTGTTGCAACAACATTCAGAGCCACTTAAGGCAATGGAAGACAAATGAACAGTTTATGCTAAAACTTTAAGAATTGAAACTCTACAACTTCAGTCTTGGCAAATAGAGTTGGCATAAGGTGTTACAACTTTTTCGGTACAGTCTTTATATAACACTTTCTCTTTAAGAAAAGGAAAAAATGCTTTCGTCTTAGAAGTAATTTATATATTGACGCCTCCGTTCTATAGCATAGTGTTTTGAGTTATGAGCTCTCAAAATTTTCACGCGACGTACAACTATATGTGTATTCTAAGTAGATTTTTCCCTATAACTTCGGAACGGATCGACGAATCTTAACCAAATTTTGACAGTATTTAAGTTAGAGAACGTAGAATTTAAAAATTCAAGAACATTAAAAACGTTCTAAGTACACTTAGAACGTTATAGAATGGAGGCGTCGATATGTACTTTACTTCAGTCTAAGTCAGGCAGTTGCCGCGTGCACATCAAATTCGCTCGTGTCGGTTAACTAACATTTTTCTGTAACTAACATACCGCGTGTTTGTTTTTGCAAGCAATTTTTTTTTTTACCGGTTTGAAGTTTTTGTATTACTGTTTATTTTTTTTCTTTTTCTCGATAGTTTTCTTTTTTTGAATACATAGTTTCGTTTTTTCGTGAATATGAACGGGGGTCACCCCCCGAATTACAACCGGTTTCGCGAGCTTGGTGAAACCGGGAGGAACAGGGCAAGTAAAAGCAAACGTCTACGTTCAGAGGATTTTATACCTTTACCACCAACTACTTCACGGGAGCAAAATCTCCCTCGCTACTTGGTTGCATCTGCTGTTACTGTTAAAGAGGATTCAGAGCCTGCACCACTTTCATCATATAATGTTTTTCAGGTTGAAAAGGGCCTTAACTATATATCATGCGATCGACTGGAGGTTAGTGAAATGAGAAGCGGAGATCTCCTCATTAAAGTACCTAATAATAAGACGGCTGAAACATTTCTTAAAGCTAAATACATTGATATTATCCCAGTTAAGATTACATTACATAAGACTCTCAACACTGTCCAGGGACGAATCTTTTCTCGCAAAATTATAAACATCCCTGAACAGGAAATCTTGGAGTGCCTCAGGGAACAAAATGTTGTAGAGGTCCGTAAAATACTGAAGAAAGAGGGTGATAAAACACTGGCTACAGGCGCAGCTGTGATTACATTTGACTACGTTCACCGCCCTGATACCCTAAAACTAGGTTGGGAAATAGTCCCTGTCGAGGAATATATACCCAACCCTATGAAATGCACCTCTTGTCAGAAGCTAGGACATACCAAAAATCGTTGTAGGGGTGCACTAGTCTGTAAGGAATGCTGTCTACCACCTCCGCATAAACAATGTTCTCGTAAATATTGCATAAACTGTGGAAATGAGACTCACACCTCTTACGATCCCGATTGCCCAACATATTGGATACACAAGTCTGTTAACTTTTTACGTATTACGAGAAAATGCACCACAAGAAAAGCCTGGGAGATTTTTAATGATAACCCAACTCTTAACTTATTGAAACCGACCGCGAAGAAAGTCAAAAAGTCTCCAACTTATGCACAAATTTTGACCAAGGACAACAATAGCACGCCATCCAATACATCTGTTATTATACCGAACAAATCTAAACATGCAGAAAATCATAACGGTTTTTCTAAAGAATGCAACTCAACAAACACTCATAACTCAATCTCTGTAAATCTATTGCCCTCACCTGAAAATAATACTCAAACATCAAACTCATCAACAACAGTCAATTTTCAACTTAACACAACAAACGACAACTCTATTACTCAATGATTCTCTCTCTGACAACTTAACATATGACCATAAAATTTCACTCAAAGACACTATACCAGCTGTGCTCAAATCAACAAATATTAACATAAACTCCAATATTTCTGTAACTGACGACAATATTGATGACGATTTTTTTTTCGAAAGCACCACACAGTATAATGGAACAGAAGATTTAACAAAGGAAGGTATAAATATGGACATCCCAGAAAGTTTGGGGCTAAGTAGCTCTCCGAGAAATAATATTATTACTAATAACGATTTAACCCCTACATCTCAACTATACAATAAATTTACAGATCTTAATGTATTAATTACCCCTAACACCTCAAGGAAAACGATGCCATCAGCCGAAAAGGGCAAAAAATAATTTTAACTTCAAAATGGATTTTGGTCTCAGTATTAATTTACTTCAGTGGAACATTCAAGGCTTCATCAATCATAAATTCGCATTAGAACTTTTAGTTGCTAAACATAGGCCTAATATTTTGGCTCTACAGGAGACTCATATTATTGGGAAAAATTTACACCTTTTACATTTACCCGGGTCCAGAATATATCACCACAATAAAAATTACTCTTACACTAAGTCTGGTATAGCTTTGCTAATTAAGGACAATTTGAATGTTAAACGTCACACTAGATCTACGGGCGAACTACTATTCCAGACTATTACGATTAATGCCGGTAAGGATTTGTGCATAACTAACATCTACAAGGAATGTGATATGAATTTGAGTCCCACTATGGTTGGCGATATTCCGTACATTGAGAATGCTCATAATGTTATACTGGGTGATTTTAATTCGCAGAACGTTTTATGGGGTTCTTCTGTTAACTCCCCCAGTGGTCGAATATGGGAAGATTTTGCTGACGACAAGAACTTAGTGATATTGAATGATGGAACTCTTACTTTATTTAACACAAGGAACACACTGACCTCTGTTGACGTTACAATGTCAAGTGCTGAAATTGCGCCCCATCTGAATTGGTCTATTTTACCCATGCCTGAAGTTGGAGACCATTTCCCAATTCGAGTCTTTAATAACATGCAATCCCATTTTAAACGTTTTTCACCACGTTTCCGTGAAAAAAATGCTGATTGGGCCAAATTTTCTGAAAAAGCAATGGTGATTGAATCTCATTTTGGAAAATCCTCCAACATTAACAGGGAAGCTGCCCAAATCAAACGTATACTCAGGAAAACAGCTAATGAAACCATTCCTATTAGTAGGAAGCCCAGGAACAAGTATAGTCCAGTCTGGTTTAATGCAGACATAGCAAAGTTGATTCGTATAAGGCAACAAACCTGGAAAACGTTTAAAAGACATCGTAACAATACAAATGTTCTAGAATACAGAACATGTACGAGGAACAAGGGTCCACATATAGAGGTTGCTTTGAATATCTGTCGCACTTTGGCAATTGGAGCGATACAACATTGCCTAACGTTATATGGAATGACATCGAAGAAGAATATCTCCAGGATAAATACATCTTTATACAATTGCTTCAGGACAGCATCTGGATTGCTTCGAACTACTCCCATTTTGAAATTGAGAAATGAAGCTAGTTTTGCAGAATTCAGTACTATATTTGAAAATGCTTCAATTGCCATGGCATCAAGGTAGCCTGCATGGATTATTCTGGAAACATATTTCAAACCCTGGAAATAGGACTGCGACTTCTATCACGGAATCTATTGCTCTATTGAAAAGGAACAACATTTGTATTCCCCAGAAGCCCATTAAGAACACACACTTCGACAGTATTAGCCAGATTTCCATCGATGTTGGCCTCCAAGTTTACGACAAGAATATGGTTAATCCAATTTGTTTTGAGAAGATACTTGCGGAGAAAATTGCTGTATTTAAACCCAATTTGACGCTATACACAGATGGATCCTTTCAGAATGGAGCAACATCCTTCGCCTTGGTAAAGCGCACAGCTGCTGGTTATGAAGCCATAAGGGAATCACGATTGCCCGACAACACAGGAATTTTTATAGCAGAAATTGCTGCTATAAAATCTGCTATTTCATATTCTAGGTCAATGAATCAAAGGTCCGTAATTTGTACGGACAGTCTAAGCGCCATAATGGCTTTGTGGAAAAACAGAAATGGTTTATACAATAACATTTTGCAGCAGAAATTAGAACAACCAATTTTAATTCTCTGGATCCCATCACACATTGGAATACAGGGAAATGAACATGCCGACAAGGCAGCTAAAAGGGCTATTAACATCACACAATTCGACAAGGCTCCGTGTTTTCCTAAGGCTATAACAAACCCATTCAGGATATCACGGAAAGAACAGAATCCCATGTCTATAAGACCTAGATACAATCCAACTTTGACAAGGAACCAGTGCGTTACGTTAGCACGCTTAAGAGTGGGCAAGGCTAAGTTCAACACTAAACACTACTATGATAAAAAGGAACCACCTAAATGTACCCTCTGTGATACTATTCTTACAATTTCGCATATACTTGCCGAATGTCCAAAATCCAGGATCGATGAACCACTGGACCGTATCCTTAATTGTGAGGATGGATCCTTTCTGAACATAATATGCAAGAGTTTACGGAAGCACAACGTTGATGACATCTGAGACCACTTTCTATTTTGAAAATTTTGATTTTCCCTTATTGGAAATAACACTAAATTATAATATTTATAATTTTATAATTTATATTAAACTAGTTTTGAAATTGTTATAATTATTTTAAACAGTTTTTTTAATTTTATTTTTGTATTTAACTTGAAGTCAAATTTCGGAGATTTTCCTTTCTGTTTTGTTTAATTTTTTACTTTAGTTTGTTACCCGAATTTTTATGTATGGTCTTTTATTATATTGCGAACTTTTTATGTGCACATGGTCTAGTTACCCGGCACATTTATATATATTTTATAAATTTATTTATAAAGTATTGTTGAAATAAATAAATAAAATAAATTTTTACGTTGCATTTAATTCAGTTTTATAAAAATTTAAGTAAAGATTTATTGAAATTTATTTGTATTATTAACTTATATTTTTTAAGGGGTAAAGGGGCATTTTTAATATAAAATTTTTAATTTTTTTTGATTTCAATTAAAATTTTTGTATCAGCGTCTTTTTCTTCTTTTGTTTTGGTTCTGCTTTTTATTCACCAATTATGTTTTTTTTTTCTTTTGTCATGCACTACGTTGCCATACTTTATTTGAAAAGTAGCAATTTTATAATTTTTTGGAATGAACAAAATCGTTCGGAATCTGAAGAACCTAAAACAAAATCGATCGGAATTGCATATACAGAATCAAAACCATTCCGATCGGAATCTGTAACATGCCTGATAACTTACATCTTGGGCACAACATACACCACATAAAAAAATTAATATTAAACTAAAATTTATTAATAGTTTCATCACTTTTACTATTAAAGTAAAACACTTTCTTCTATTTTTTCCAAATAAAATATGGAGGTTTTTCTAACTGTTTATTATATGTCAGATGTTTTAAAATAAACTTTCTGTTTATATGGAAAAACAACAGACTGAATCAGAATGTAATTAAAATATATAGTAAATGAGATACATGCAATTGCCAAAATTAAGTATAAAAACGTTTTTTTTTTTTAATTTAAAAATGAATTTCAAATTTTTTTTCAATATTCTAACAAGAACTGAAATTATTGTCGTAATATTTTATATTATTATTAATATTATGATCAGTAAAATAAATAAAGAAAAATTATGAAAACAATTCTTTTAAATTAAAAAGCAAAAATGATTAAAAACAATACTATTTTGTTTTTTAATCAAGGTTAGTGTAGTATATTAATGTACTTACTGCTTGTAGCTTTTCATTATGCTTGTGTTGTGTTCGTGTGTGTGCATGTGTGGAAAATTTCATGGTGGCCGTTAGAAATAAGAAATCTCTTCTCATTCTCACTTGACTTGACGAGCTTCTTCTCTTTGGTCTTTAGCAAAATCTAGGAAAATTTCTTCCAACGTGGTTTGTGATATTGAATAGTCCTCCACATTTAAAGCATCACGATTGCGTTCCATACGGCCAAAAATTTTCGACCAACTAATACTAGATAAAGGGATGTAGAAGGTTAGAATACCCTGGTATTCCTCTCTATAAATAAAAGAGAAAGATATAGAGAAAGAGGTAGAGAGAGAGTTTAAGCAAAGACTATATAATTATAAAGATAGCACACTGCCAGCGATGCCAGCTTAGCACTTTTTACGCTGTTTTTAGCTCCTTTTGAATGCACGCTGCGCGTTTTTTTCTATTTAGCCCTTTTTTAAAAAAAAGAGCTGGAATGGCCCTTTTTGGTTTAGTTTTTAGCACTTTTTACAAAACAAAAAAAAAAGTATTTTTTTAATGATCAGGCATCGTTTTAGAAGTAATAATATACAAAATATACCTTTTTGTGCAACTGTTAGTTTCTTTAAACATTAACATATTAGCTTGAATTGCGGGAATTCCCTCCATTTACTTGCCTTTAAATATACCGTCGAACCAGAAGCTAGTTTAACACATTTATTATAGTGAATTATTAAAGTGAATAAAAGAAAAAAAGCTGAAATTTTTTATGAAAAAATATTGATTTCTTGGCACCAGAAATTGAGATTGAATTTGTTAACAAGCAAGTGTAACTAAATTGTTTTATACAAATCGAAAAATTTTTGAGGTAAATAGATTTTATATTATTAATTATAATAAGGTGTTAATATTAACATATGTAAACAGTTTTAGATGGAGCGTTACCAACAAAAATACCGTAAAGCATGGGAATCTGAACCATCTTTTAAAAAATGGATAAGGCCATCCAAAGACCCATCTAAAGTTTTATGCATATATTGCAAAAGCGAAAGATATTTTAGCCCAAACAAAAATGAATTTGTAACAACATTTTTGGGACTGATTGATTTGAATGGCGGTAAAGCTGACGACCTCCTTGTTGGACTTGAACGACTTACGTATCTTTTACAGTTAAATTTTAAAAACCTGGTAGCAATTGCAATGGACAATGCAGCTGTTATGACCGGTGTCCATAATGGTCTTTACAAAAAGATAAAAGAAAAATACTGTTTGAAAAACCTCATATTAGTCAGGTGTGTATGCCACTCATTGCAACTAGCCGTATCTGCAGCTGCTGAAAACAATTTTCCGCCAAATTTAAACTTTTTAGTCAAAGAGAGTCATAACTGGTTTGCGAACTCCTCTGTCAGACAAAAAGCTTTTACCAAAATATATCAATTAATAAACTCTGACAGTGACTTTCCAAAGAAGATTCCTGTAGCAGACCAACTAGATGGCTTTCTGTCGAAAAAGCAGTCAAAACTATTTTGGAAATGTGGTTAGAACTTAACACATTTTTCTTTCGTAAAGGAAAAATCCTTTGAAACATCATTATTAAAAGATATGTATAACGACGAGAAAAATTTTATATATATTACGTTTTTGGCATCAGTTTTAGCTGATGTACAAAAAGTTAATCTGGCCTTCGAGGCCCAGTTTGCTGACCACACAAAACTTTTTAGTGATTTGTATCGTTTATTGCAGAGCTTGACTAATAGAATAATTATTCCAACAGACGATTTTGATTACATGAATGGCGAAATAGACCCAAAAGTAGACGAAAATTGTTACCTTGGTTACAGCTTTGAGAAAGCTTGTGCAGAGTCTAACATATCTGTCATAGATTAAAAATTAATCAAGAAAAACTTGGTAAAATTTACGAAGAGTTTAATTTATGAAATAAGGGCAAAATTACCATCAAGCTTTCAAATTTTGGAAAAAATTTCTGCATTTAGTGTAACAAATATTTTCTCTAGTAATATAGAAGATACGAAAGTTGTTATTAAAGAGTTTATAAACAACTAAAAAGAAATTGAGGAACTTGAAAATTGTATACAAAATTTAAAACTATATAAGTGGAAAAATCTGGATAGAACTGATAGTTTTTGGATCGAAGTCAACCAATTTAAAAGCTCAACAAACGAAAATCCATTTGGAAAACTTTCATCTTTTGTGTTAAGACTTCTGACACTGCCCTACTCAAATGCAGAAGTAGAACGCACATTTAGCGTTATGAATTTTTTTAAAAATAAAATAAAGAACAGAATGTCATTAAATACATCTAATTGCTTAATTCATATAAAGTATGGATTAAAACGAAAAAAATGCTGCTGTTTGGACTATCAAATACCAGGAAATGTTTGCCTAAAAATTAATTCTAACGAAACCTACAAAAAGTCAAAATACTTCATCAAAACTGTTTTGTGGACCGATGAGGAAGAAGACAATACAATTTTGTACGAAAACGATCAATCAAATGTTTCCTTTTAATGACATTTTTTATATTTATCAGCACTATTTAATTACTATTATTTTAGAATTAATTTATAAACAAAGGACAAATAAAAATAATTTTAAAAACGTTACATTTTAATTTAGCCCTTTTTAGCTCTTTTTACTTGTTGTCCTGGCGCTTTTTGCATCTACAAAGTTGGCATCGCTGCACACTGCCGTACATTGTGTTTCCATTGCAAAAATCTGCATGGGATTTATCAAAAATCCCATATAAAAGAGAAAATCATTTATAGTCTCTCTTAAAGATAAAAAGGGAGACGAATTTTGCGAAAAAGAGAATAAGCTATAACAAGCAGACGTACACATGCATATCGCACACCCAGTTCGTAAGTGACACAACTCAAAATTTGTATTTTTCAAGTTTATGTATTAATACGTGTAGTTTTAATTTTTGAGTTATGCCACTTTTGAACTGAGTGTGTGATATATTTGTATGCATATATGTGTAGTCTACTCATAAGTTCTTTTTGTGTTTTGTTTCTTTTTAATAGCCCATTTACACTACAGCGAAATCTAGTAGATTAGATTTCAAATCTTGCTCAAAATCTAGATCGTTTACACTGGATTTATTTGACAGTAGCAAGATTTCATTTAGGTTAGAGGACGTGTACTTGTCCGTTAAGACAAGTACAATACCCGGAGGTCGAAATTGACCCATTGTACAAGATTTCATTTTAATAACAAAAAAGCTGACTGAAATTTAAAAGAAAATAATATTTCCAAACTTAGTTTAATACCAAACAAAAATGAAAAATATAGGACATTCAGTATCGTTTTCATCAAGACCAAATAAGATCCAATCAGAAATAATGTTGGTACAAAAAAAAAACGTCTGCATTTGTAGAATATAAGATTTAAAAAATAATGCAAATGTATTACTACATACAATTGCTAAATAAAGGGTCCGCCAAATAACTTTTTTTTTTTTAAAATGCTTTAAAAAAAAACTACTGAATGTTTTCTCAAATTTCTTTTTTTATTTGAAAGTACAATCCTTCCGGTTAATAATGGAAAATAATTTCATTCAAATGGCTGCCTCGGCTGGCCATGCAGTTGCCTACACGATCGGTCCAAATTTTAAGCACATTATCGATTGTGTACAGCTGTATTTCACGAATGGCTTCATGAATATTGTCCTTTAAAGCGCCAATTGTCTCTGGCTTGTCGGCGTAACACTTATCTTTGACGGCACCCCACAAATAATAGTCCAACGGTGTCAAATCGCAGCTCCGAGGTGGCCCAATTATGCCTCTGGACCAAAATCCGCACCAAACAGTGACTCGTTTTGGGTGCGTCGGCTTTTCAATGTATGCGTGCGGGTTTTCTGTGCCCCAAACGCGACAATTTTGCTTCTTTACATACCCGCCAAGATCAAAATGAGCTTCATCTGAAAAGATGATTTTTTTTGCCAAAATCGGCATCTTCTGTAAGTCGATCGCAGGCCCACTTAGCGAAGCGAAAATGCATAATCATTTATTTTCCATTATTAACCGGAAGGATTATACTTTCAAATAAAAAAGAAATTTGAGAAAATATTCAGTAGTTTTTTTCTTAAAGCATTTTCAAAAAAAAAAAGTGATTTGGCGGATCCTTTAGCAGAATGGAATGGGTACATGTTTTTAAATTGAACTGTCATTTTTTTCATGTGCAGCGTTGTATTTTTAAGTACTATTTGGCAAAACACATAGTAGCATTTCTATTTTTACTAGATTTTGAGTAGATTTTACTGAAATCTACTAAATAAGTAGATTTTGTTTTGTATGGGAAATCTAGTTAAAATCAACTAGATTTGGCTCGAAATCTCATAAGTACTAGATTTCGCTGTAGTGTAAATGGGGTATAATACTTTTTAAACCACATAATATTTGTAGTAAACAAGAAAATGAATTTTATAAAAGTTGATATTTATGTAGGGTAAAGAATATGTGTTTTATTGGTGTACAAAATAAAAATTAATCGACTCGCACCGAAATGCTGATTTCTTATAAATAACAAAGATTCAGCATCTCTAATCTATGTTTATAGCATACGTCATTCTCCTCATACCAAAAGGAATATGTTGTATTTTTAATGCATTGTATGCATTGTTCGACAATAGTTTTCTTAATATTTCGTATGCTTTTGTCTTCTGTGAATATTTTTTCAAATACTTTTATTTGTATCTTGCATATTTCAAAAAACAAATCGGATGGTCCACACAAACTTCCAAAATCAAATAAGTAAAATGTAAAATATTATTCATTTTTAACATTACTTGTAAACCTAATTTTCTACTACAAGAGAAAAAATATTTCTAAGTTTTTAAAAATTTGACATATAAATTTCATACAATGGGCATCATAAATTCGGTGCGAATCAATTTATTTTCGTTTTCACAAAAATAAAACAAATGTGATTTTCCCTACACTCACCTACGAAGTCATCTTGTTTCTTTCTATTTTTCAATCTCACATTTAATAGACAGAACAATCTCTCTTTTTAAAAAATTACGAAAATAAACCACAGCTTTTATTAAAAAAAAAAAAAATAACATAAACACTAAGAATAACAACAACAATAATATCAAATACTTTATCTTGCAAGAGAGCAAAATAAAAGTGCTTTCGCTCTCCCCCAGTGTTGAAAAATTTAAATTTTAAAATGGTACTGAACTATAACTTAAAAAGTACTTTTTCGGATCAAATGGTACTTTTGTAAAAAAAATACATACATACATTACAGCCCTTCAATCAAGATTATGACCTATCTTTTCACACCACTTATGTTGTGTACGTTAATTTTATACATGAATGGCGCGACCTACAGTTTAAAGTCGACTCCGAACGACAGAATTTTGAGAAATTTTTCAAGGCAATTTTATTTCAATCACAGAGTTTTTGACAGAATGAGGTCGTCGAAGGAATATTTTTTAATTTTTTGTTATTTTGGACATGTCTGACATTGGGTATGAACCACGGGGTCACATCTAGTAAGCCAGCACACTACCTATTTTTTTTCTTCATATTTAATGCACGTACGGTACGGAACAGAAAAACTAACGCCTTATACTTGTTCGCCACATATAAAACAAAAACTGCTGATTCTGAACGTAATAAAACGTAAAAGTTCCGTGTAGTCAAACGTCGACGGTTCGGCAGACGTTCTCATTGCTTTTTGTATTCTAAAAACGAACGTACGTTCCGTGGACGTTTGGCTAACCAGGGCTAAAGACAAACCTTTAGCATTACGTTGCTAATGCATTAATAGTTAAAAAGCACACGACATAAAATATGTAATAATAAAAAAGTACTGAAAAAAGTACTAAAGTACTGAATTTTTCAACACTGCTCTCCCCCGTTATTTGTTACCTACAAAAAATTTATCTTTGCAAAAAATGAGAAGATCAAATTTTTTTCCCTTCCCTTGCCACTTGTCCCCCGCATCTTTAAGCTGTACAAAATTTGTGTTAAACCAAAATGTACTGAGTGGAACATCTTTATATTATATAGTCTTTGGTTTAAGTTTAGAAATCACTTACTGAAAAATGGCTTGGGGAAATTTCGTTTCGACAAACGCCTTAATGCGATTAATATCCTGTTCTAACATTTGCCCAGGAGCTGAAGTTTCATCGGAACTCATTGAAGTGTTACTGAAAAATATCCATTCAATTATTTTTTTCTTTTTTCACAACATATTTTGATAACTAAAATAAAAGGTTTAGTAAAAAGAAATTGCAAAAGATGTATTCAATAATTTTTACTAAAATGATACTTATTTGGCAGTTTCGTAGTAAGTTTGGACAGTAGAGGAGTGGGAATAGCTCCCAATTCTCGACTTGTGTTTAAAGACACTGTCCGCCTATGTTACCTGAATGACATTCTGAAGAAACCAAACTTTAAATAATATACAACAGCATCAATTTCATATTAAAAAAACATGCATTTCTTTTCACTATACCTTATAATATAACAATATCACTTACCTTGCCGCCTCTATATTTCGTCTGACTTTGATTTTAAGTATCAGACCCTTTGAGAATTTATTCTTTAAGTGTTGCGTAGAGCCAATACATTTCAACTCGGCATTAACCATAATGGCTAAACGTGTACACAATGCCTCACACTCTTCCATACTGTGAGAGGTTAAAACTATGGATTTACCCGAATCACGTAAGCGACAAACCATATTCCATATTTGGCGTCTAGCTGCAGGATCCACACCCGCAGTAGGTTCATCCAAATAAATAACAGACGGGCTCCCAATTACCGATATGGCTGTGCTCAATTTTCTTTTATTGCCACCACTATAAGTTTTAATTGGTTTATCTAGATGTTTCATGAAACCAAAAGATTTGGCCAATTCCTCGGTTATATTAGGTATACGCTCTTTATGTATGCCTCTTAAAAGACAGAAGATTTTCAATGTTTCACGACCGGTCAAGTCTTCTAATAGAGCATCAAATTGTGGACAATAGCCAATTTCTTTGTATATTTTATTTAAATCAGTGGATAAATTCAAGCCCTTAACATAGGCACTGCCAAATGTTATACGTTCTTCACCGGTAATCATTTTAAATGTGGTGGTTTTACCGGCACCATTAGCACCCAGTAAACCAAAACATTCGATACTGAAAATAGAATGAATTTAACACATCTAGCCCTCTTTCAAATACATTCCATAACTTACGGTTTAACACATAAGGATACTTGATTGACGGCTAAAAATTTGTCATAATATTTGGTAACACGATCTAAAACTAAATTCGTGGCCGACAATTCATTTTGTGTCATATTCAAAATGCGCTGCTTCTCCTGATCGACATCATCATCGAAATAACCATCTTCTGGTGGTTTACTGTAATACAGTTTTGTAAAAAAAATAAAAATCTACAAAAAAAAACATTGTCATATTTTGTTTGAAACTTACAAAGTCCTTTGTTTATATTTGTAGAATAATTCGTCAACGAGTTTGTATTCATGTATAATGATTATAAGAAGGAATACTACAGCTGTTACAACCATGAAGACAATTTCGGGCAATACACCAGGTTCTTCCCAAGCAAAATAGCCGATAGTTTCTGTAAAAGAAAGAGAAGAAAAATATTTTTTATAACGTTTTCCATTGCATTTAAAATTAAATAAAAATTTTTTATTGTCCATGTGGCCACTACTGGACGATGGAGAAGATTTAAGACGCTGCTAGAATGTTTAATTATGTAGGTATGCACGTAGAGATCGCCGTCATACTTAGGCTATATATGGCCCTTATAATCAATTAGATTAGATACTAGACACCGTGATCTTCAGATATATTGTTAGGTATTTGCCCAACTTCTGCAGAAATCGTTCTCGCATAAGTACCCATAATGCTGTGTCCGGTAATGACTCAACCACGCTGGTTATTGCCTGTTTCCGTTGATCAACTTTTTGAATTTATTCTTTCAGAAGTACAACTGGTTGCACGTCCGTTTTATACGAGTATGCCACTATCTTTTACGATCCAAAAGTGAAATGGATTTGTATTCATGTTTTAAACAGTTATTGGGATCAATATGAGTACATATTTGTGCGATTTCCCAGACGATTTCTGCTTTTACAGAAGTTTTGGTAAGGCGCTGACGCTCTATTATGATTGCTATTAGATTCTTAAAATGGATTTTGAGTTGGTTTTACGCACATCTTGTTCTTGAAGGGATCTTCTTAGGATTTAAAAAGTAACATTGGGACTCCGGCTATGGAGATTCGACTTTTAAAGACGAAAACATTTTTGAAAAACCGTAAAGCAATCGGTTTCAGTGCCAAAAACATAAATACTTACTACAACATTGCGGGTACATCTGACACTTAGTAGCTGGTGGGAATGAATTCAATATTTCGTTACTGCATGCCCTCCTGGTAGCCTCATTAACGTACAATTTATTGAAAGCCATGCCAAAAGAGAAGTGAGGTAATATCCTAAGGAACCACCACAGTAGCTTCAAATCAAAAGACACAAGGAAACGCATAAAAAATAGAGCCATGGCTGAAAAAAGAAAATACTTAATAAAACAAATTCAGCTATAAATGAATTTTAGATCCCAATAGCCATATTGTAGGTTAACTTAAAAATTGTAAAATATAGGAGATTAGCTTTAAAATTCAATTAATTACACCTTGCTGTGTGAACACTGGATCTTATTCTAAATGCGTATGTACATACCCCCAATTTGATTAATTACGGAAAGACGAGAAAATCCAATAGCTGGTTCGGTGAAGAAAAATGATGCAATATAAGTAAATGGAAGCACTGAGAAACCGAACAGCATTATAACTAGGAAATAGCGCGCTAAAAGCAAAATATCTGAGTTAATAACACCATAAAAAAACAGGTGAATTCTATAAGTCTTACCCAAGTCATCAAACGAAGAAAATCCTTTCACTTGCCAACAGGCTATGGTGACCATAAGAAGAATAGTCGTAACGGCAAACGTAAAGATATCATAAAATAACTGCGACAACCAGAAGGTCCATACCTTAACGCCACCCACAAATTGTAAAAGTTTAGAACGTGATGCACGTTCCTTAATTAAAAAGAAAACATAAAATGCAGTAACGTAACCGTAGGCAAAACATAACAGCGTTGATAGTCCACTACCCAAATTGTTGCCGGTGTCTAGTTGTTGTAATACCGTATCCGTTTTATAAGGCAGGGGAGCATTTGTAACAGTAATTCTATATGAATCGTCCATCAAAGCTCTGTAAATAAAAAAGGAATAGGAAATATTATTTTTAAAATAAAAATATGCAAAAAATATAAGGTGTACTACACCTTATATTATCCATTATTTTTACATAATATTTAAGGCTTTAATTATCATTGGCATTAATGATCCTACTCAAGTCAATTATGTGCCATTGTCTATTACGGATCTCTACATAAGTCCTCACTCTATCTCACGTTTTGTTAGAACTGCAGGTAACTATGCAAGTTAATATCACTTCTTATTTTTCCCCATAAAAAAACAATACACTAGAGCCCCGACTTGCGTCGATCCGATATGCGTCGTTTCGATTTGCGTCGCTTTTTAAAAATTGACAAAACTCAGCTTGCGTTGTTGCAATTTCAACTTGCGTCGATTAAATTTAGCCGAATTTGAAGGAATGGAAGAGGATGACATTAATGAACTTTTACTGTCTCACGATGATGAGCTTGATAATAAAAATTTTTTATCCATTAATATTCAGCATGCTTTAGAAGATGATGTTATGATAATTGATAATACATTAGAGGAAAAAAAAAATAACAATCTTCAATATTTCGAAAGCTATGCAATTAATTTCCCATGCATTGGATATATTTTCTGAAAACGATCCTGACGAAAATCGTAGCGAGGTCGTAGCAGCATCTGCTGACCAAGCCATTAGTTGTTACAAGGAAACATATCAGCAAAAAAATCTCTAAAAATTCAACAAAACTTTTTGTTAAAAAACCTGTAAGACCACGTAATCAAATGGAGTGTTGTTGATTTGAATTTATTATCTGAAGAAAGCACCACATAAACTAAACAAAGCACAATTTCTTCTTTAAAATTTATTTTTTTATAAATGAATTTTATTGATTTTTGTTAAGTTTTTTTGTTAATTTATATTTTTGCTATTTCTTTATAATAATTAGAAAAAACTTTACTGAACTTGATAAAATAATGAAAAATGTTTTCATAATTCTGTTTTATCCGAAATATTAAGTTTTTTTGCTTCATTTTGATGAATTTCAATGCATTTGTATAGAAAAATTTGATTCGATTTGCGTCGTTTCGATTTGCGTCGCAATTCTCCGGTCCCCATTAACGACGCAAGTCGGGGCTCTAGTGTATACAAATATGCAGACATGTTGTCAGCATTTTCCCATAAAAGTGTGCAGACATGTTGTCAGCATATTTTCATGAGAACAAATTATTGTTTTGGTGTCTGATATTTTTTAAGCTGTCGGCGCGTGTGCTGACAATGTAAAATATAATTTCAAAAATTGTAAAATTAAAATTATTTTTAGTTTTAAGTTTAAGTAACGTTTTGATAATAAACAAGAAAAGACGTGTTGTTTCGGCAACACAGTTTTTTTAAAAACAAAAAAAACAAATCGTAAAATTAATTTGCATCTCATGTATGGACACCTATCCTAAGCGACGCTCAATAGCAAACGTTTTAAAATTACTCAGAACAATTCACTCTGAATCGTAACCGAATTTGTCAAATTGACAAACATGGATCGCTTACATAAGGAAACAAAATTGAATTAGGACAGGCATGTGACATGTCATCTGTCTACTCACTAAAATCCAAATTGTGTTGGAAGACAACTTATCGCCTCGCATACGGCAGGACTGAGGTCGATCGATTGTCAACATTAAGTGGACAGCATGACATGCCTCAGTAGACGGTCACTGAAGCCAGAAACTTCTACAGAAGCAGTAGAGTACTAAATGAATACCCTCCTGCGATTTCGGATATTGAGAAGCAACAGCCCAGGCACTCCACATGCTTAAGCGGTCTGGCTTCCTTAACTGCTACTGGCAGGAGATTATTCCCAGCATCATAAATCGTTACCCCGCCTGTCTCGTCAAAGACTAGAATACGTGACATTTAGTCAACTGTTCAGTCATATCCACTGCTTTGCTCCTTGTTGAACTGTAGTGAGAGATCAAACGATGTGTCTCAACTGCTCCATCTATCTTGTCTATTAAATCCTTCAAACAAGCAAATAAACATTTCAACGAAAACCATATTCGTTTGACGTTGCCTTTATCAATTTTCACACGCTTCAGATGCATATTTTAAATGAAAAGTTTTCTGAGGTTTTCTTAACGCAACTCTTGTGAATTCGAGATTTCTTGTATCCAGCCTAATGGAAGAGCTTGCAAACGAATTGTTGTGCAATGTCAAAGCCCTAAGTAATCGAAACATTGCTTACAAGACATACGAACTCAATAAAATGTGTGGCTTCTTTGACATCCCGTCCGAAATGAATTCGACCAAAATAAAAATGCGTTTGTTTGGCTGTTAAAGCTTGAGAACACTTCCTTTGTTCTTGGCCAACTGGTTTAGGTTTTCGTAAAATATGTACGAATTTTCTCTTTCCAGACAGAGTGAAACATTCCAACAAGAATTAAAGAAACTCTTTACTACAAAATCTTATCGTTCAAACGTTAACATCCAACGAATTTCTTTATACTACGTCTTACTCTATTATTTTACTTACTTGATCATGGCGTTGTGCACTAAATTTACCGTCAGCGGAGCCGTATGTAAAGGCTGATTATTCAGCCAAGCAGTTATATTTTCATTTCTTATAGTAGCTGAAGCCAAATAACGAGAATTAATGCGTACTTGGATTTTACTACCCAAATCCAATATAAATTCCGAAAAAATCTTATCGCCAGTCTCGAGAAACTTGTAATCACTGCCATAGGAAGTGGCCACATTACGATACTTTTCGGCTATTCTGTATTGCAATGAACCTACTGCAACATCGTTTGCAGTATCCAGAACTGTTACCGCCAGAGGATATTGTGTAAGACTCAGACACATGGGTTTCAGTTGATTTAAGGTGCCCTCAGTGCTTCCCCTTATAAAGGTGAAGATAACAGTAAATATGGGTATAAAATTTTGTATAAGGAAGAGTAATTTGTTGCGATTATTATAAAGGTATTTCTTTAATATCATGGCATGCCATTGATTCTTCAATAAATTGGTACCCTTAAGTAAACGGGTATTTTCCGAAAAAAGACGTTCAGCTGCAAAGTATGAAAAGAAATGTTAATGTGTCATAAATCAGAAGAGTGTTAAGGCCGCTTCAAACGATCACACAAGTAATACGTAAAGTCTGATGAAAAAGTAAAATGAAATTCCCTGATCTAATGCGACTTGCTTGTTTTTTAAATCATTTCAAAAAATGAAGAGAGCCATACATACGACTGTCAAAATTTTCATCCGTATTTTCTCTCAATGTGTGATGGTTTCATTACATAGTACGTTTAGACGATCACATCCGTACTCTTCTACACAAAATTTTTACAGATCATATTACTTGTGTGATCGTGTGAAGGGGCCTTTAAAAGATAAGACCTACATGTTGTGGATTCAACATTATCGTTTTGATAGCCTGACGAGTCGTTCATTATGGAACTGGCTTGTTTACGGCTGCTATTATCAGTATTTTCAGCACCCACTCTCATAAAGACATTCTCCAAAGATGTGATGCTTATACCATAGCCATTAAGTTTAAGATTGTTCGATTGCTTATCTAAGGAACTAAACATCTGTTCAAAACGATTGGAATATATATTCGGTAATTGATACGTTAACTCAGAACCAATATCAGATTTTGGTTGTATGCCGGCTATGTAATTTTGCAGAAAGGCAGTAACTTTATCAACAACACAACCCTCGCCTTTAACACAAATCTAAAAAAAAACATAAAAAAATTTTATAGAAAATCAACATTTTTATAACAAAAAAAAAGACCTACCAGCCTATAACCGGAACCGTATTTCTTTTTCAAAAAGAATGAAGTGCCATGACATTTCAATTCACCATTACACATAATGGCTATACGATCGGCCAATACATCAGCCTCATCCATTAAATGTGTGGTTAACAGCAAAGTGCGGCCTACCTTTTCGCTTTGCAAAATATTCCAGAGTTGACGACGAGCCGATGGATCCATACCAGCGCTAGGCTCATCGCAAAGAACTACTTTTGAGTTGCCCGTTAAAGCGCAACAAACCGATAACTTACGTTTCATGCCACCCGATAACTTTTTGGAGACCACATTGGCTTTATCTTCCAATTTGATCATTCTTACATACTTATCAACTTCCTTTTGTACATTGTCATCCTTGAGACCTTTTAAGCGGCTAAAGAAAGTTAAATGTTGAGCCACCGTGAGATAATCGAAGAGGACATTATGTTGAGGACACACACCCAATGACTTACGGGCTCCTTCCGTGTTCGTACGTATATCACTACCATTTATGATGGCCGTACCTGCTGTTGGTGGCAACATGCCGATTAACATGGAAATTGTGGTCGTTTTACCCGCACCATTGTGACCCAACAAAACGGTAATCTCATCTTCATACATATTAACAGATAAACCATTAACAGCCACTTTATCGCCAAATTTCTTTTTTAAATTCTTTACTTTTATACCCACATTTTTACCAGTCGGTTCTGCCTCAAAGGCATCTGCATTATGGCGTTCAATATGGCCATTTGGTATGTTCTCAACGCCTATAGAATCTCGCTTACCACACCAAAACTGTTTAGTGAATATAAAATTCCATTTTTTCGGAACACCAAAATCACCGGGAAATATTTGCTCTACGTATAGACAAATACATATGTAAATAACACAGGAAGCCAACATCATTAAGATTATGTAGCCCACAGTTAAATTGTCTTCAATATTAGCCGGCGTAAAGAGATTGCTCCATTGAACACCTTCTTCAGTAGCTTCAAAATCGAATATTAATTTGAACGCAAAGCCCATGGCAGAACTGGATAATAGGCAACAACCAAGTTTTTCGCCAAAACTGAGATCAATTAAGGTATTTATGTACAATCCGAATGGCAAATAGGCAATCAAATATATCAAACCAACAACAATGCTAGCTGTACTGGCTCTTGAAAAGAAGGTAGCAATCATAAAAGCGAAACAGATGCTAGTGATCAAATAAACAGACAAGAAGAATAATAAAACCGACCAGTCGATATAAGTTAACACAGCGTTATCATTTTTCCAACGAATCTGGAATGGGAATAGAAAAGAGAAAAGTTTCAAACATGAATTCTTAAAAGAAATGAAAACAAAATCATTAGTTTGCCTAGAAGATGCCAAATCTATAATTTACAAATGAAGTCAGGAAGTTTCAATCAAATTGGCACAGATAACATCTTCACAATGAGCGGTTACTTTTATTGGGTTTGTCATAATGGGAGAATATATCACAAATTGTAGACCCAAATGTATTAAAGAATTTAAAAAAGAATTTAATTTCTACTTACTTTCATAAGAATTGTTATCAGTATGGCTGAGATGAATAAGGTTATAAATGATTTCACAAACCATGCCGCCCAATGAATCCAATTGTTTAAACCCATAATTTTCATGACTTCCTTCAATTGTTTCTCCTTTTCAGCGGTAATATTCTGCAAGAGCCACAACATTTGAAACGAATGAGTAACAAAGACTAGATACTAGCAAATCAAACAATTACCCACCGTAACAATATGTGTGCAGGGATTTATAAAAGCCATTAAAATAAGCAAAGACATTACGGGGGGAAATTGCGTTATTAATGGATCATAGATGTACTTCGGATACGGATATCGCTGCATATGTACCGAAGGCAAATTATTGTTACCCGTTACAGTTTTGATATACGCCATCGTGATGGCATGTTGTATGGGTAGAAAAGCTTCACGTAAATAACCCACTGGTACGCCCCCATCTTGTTCTTCTGCATTTCGTGGACCACTCAAATCAATTGGCATAAACAGTCTGCTGGTCATCCAGGTATTAGTTGGAGAGCTCGTATTTGTTCTCAGTTCACTGGGAAAACGTAATGCAAATGAAAAATCTACCGGATAATCGGTAATATTTTGCCAGTTATCGTCGAATTGCACACCGGCTATAAATCCGTTTAACTCTAAAGCAGCTTGCATTTGTAATGCAGTATTGTAGCCTACAATATCCAACAATTCGAGGGAATTTGCTGCTTCCTGTACAATTTTTTCTAAAACGGGATTTTTTGGCGAATAGCCTAATTTATAAACGACCGTTGAATCAGTTCCAACGGGACTGGGTAAAAAGCTCCTGTATAGAAGAGTATAGAAGGTAGTGTTAAAGCGTTAATTTTTTTTTTAATTTTCGCGGAATGAACTTTTTTTAATTGAACTTCAAATCGATGTAGACAGACAACTTACTTGAATAGATTAATATTCGTTATATCCTGTGGTTCATATATGCTAATCGGTTTTGGCTCTGCCACTATCATGGTACGCAACCATGCAAAAAATAATAAAACCAATGAGGGAAGAAATAAATCAAGCAAGAGTTGCAGTTTTTGATTCCACAGCAGCAGCCAGTTTTTCCAAATAAGTAGCTTAAATTTATCCCAACTTGTAATGCTTTCCATATTTTCGCTTATGTTTAGGTCCAATACTAATGAGGCATTAAGTTGTACTAATAATTATGTTAAGGAAAGTTGAAATCTTATGAGGTACAGGTACAATAGACAGCCTTGTAATATTGTTTAAACTGACCAATTAAGAATTGAGGAGAGTTACTGAAAATAAACAAAAAAAAATATTTAATTAATTTCTAACATAAGCTTATAAATAAAAAACGGAGTTAGTGTAGTCAAACACTAGTTTAGAACCCTTATACTTACTGCCTGCCCTACGCCTATATTTTAATTAAATTTTCTAACATTTTGTTATGGTTTTGAAATAAAACAATGTTTGTTTTTTTAAATAAAAATGTATATTCAGTTTATAAGTTCAAAACCAAAAGTGAATGAAAAATTATTTTTACAATTTAACATAAAATGTCTATGAATCATTGACATTCTATAATTTCAATATTGCAAGTAAAAATGTAGCAAGTGTTTAACTACAATATTTCCCTTTGTTTAAAAAGTTTTATAATCTTTCATCCAATTAGGTAGTTGACGGTTTCTCTTAGATCTGGGAACTTCTAAATTATTCATTGAAGTTGTTGGAATTGAGTCAAACTCTATTGAATCAGACGTAGAGTGAAATGAAGATTTCTCTTCAAGTTGATTGTGTATACCTTCACTTTCTTCAGTATTTTGATTATTTTCTAAAGATGATTGATTTAGTACATCTAAATTTGAATCTGATTTACAACCCTGACTGTGTCACAACCCTGGTTGTGTAAATCAAATATTTCCAATAATAAATGTGTTGAATATATTCGATCTTCATTATCAAACCTTCTCTTAATCTGATTTGCATCTGAACGTATTAGTTAGTTTTCGTTTGTTTTTATCATTTACCAATACATTGTAGTTAACAGTTCCTATACGTTCAATTATTTCGCCGGTTACCCACATGTATTATTACATTAACTCGGAAAATTTGAGCATATACTTTTTCTCCTGATTTGAAACTTCTGTCTTTTGCTCCATGTTTTCTGTTAAAAATTGTCTCTTGTTGAACATTCCGAGCAATGTGTATTGGCTGCTGAGGTTTCAATAAGTCCAAAGTGGTTCTAATTTTTCGATTTAGAAACAGTTCTGCTGGTGATTTTAATTCTAATTTTGGTGTTGATCTATAAGTTTGAAGAAAAGTTTCCAAATTTTCCTTACTTGTCCCTTCATTTTCGAGTTTCGCAAGAGCGCGTCTTAACGTTCCAACAAATCGCTCAGCTTGACCATTAGATTGTGTGGGTGATATGGCGCAGATTTCAAATGCGATATTCCACTACTTAGAATAAAATTTTGGAACTGTGAACTTACGAATTGACTACCATTATCTGAAACAATGGTATTTGGATTTCCATATCTGGCGAACATTTCTGTAAGTTTTGAAATAATAGTTGCTGATGAAATATTTGATATTTCAAAAATTTCTAGCCATTTTGAAAAAGCATCAACAGCAACAAAATAATATAATCCATTGCATGGGCCTGCAATGTCTATGTGAATGCGTTCCATAGGTTGGCTTGTTAAAGGCCATGATTGTAGAGTATGTTTAACTGGCGCAGAACAAATCACAGCACATTGATGGCAGTTTCGTACATAATTAATAATGTCTTCATCGATTCCTGGCCAGTAAACATGACTTCTTACTAGTGATTTCATTCTTTCTTTACCTGGATGCCCTCTATGAAGCTGTTTCAGAATACAGTTTCTAAATTTGGAAGGTATTACGATCCTATTATTATACATTAGACAACCTTGAACTACACTTAATTCCGTTCTTCTTGCATAGTACGGCGCAAGTGCGTTTGATGCCTTGCTGGTCCACCCATTATTAAGTGCTGATATGACTGTTTATGTAATGTTTTACATTTATTTGTTTCTTGCAGAACCATCTTAAATGTAATTGGAAGTGAGTTAAAGTGTTCAGTTAGCATTTCCGAGCAATCTTCTTCCAATTTGGTACAGGCAATTATAATATCTTCGTCAGGTTTCCATTTTGAATCAATGAGTCTTGATAAAACATCAACACAACCAAAGTCTTTGGTGTTAACGTGTAGTGGTAGAATTTGCAAATCTATTGTAATTTTATTTTTAATTATTTTATTTTAAATAGTAACGGTCGACATAATGATGTGTTTAGTTAGCATAATTATAATGTCAGAGTTAGTAGCATGTAAACGCATCGTGACGCGTCTACTGAGCCGAACATTTTCCAGTCACTAGTAAGATAATTAGATCATGCGAAGTGTATTAAGTCGAACTTATCAAATTATAATTTCTTTTCAATTCGAGCTGTCTTACCGACAAGATTGAAGAAAAAATACAATCTAACGAAATAAGAAAATTTGATCTGTAAAATAAATTAGAAAAAGTTAAAGTAATAAAAATTTGAACAATTTTAAAGTGATCTTGTGATTAAATTAGTAAGAAATTTTTGTCACATCACGTCACGTAACGTCACGTCACAAATAAACTGTTGTAAAAAAAAGCTAAAAAACTTTTTTTAATTTTGAAAGTTGGAAAGTAATCTAGTTATACTTCAAATTCCAATAAAATAACAATTATCCAAAAGTTCCGCCTAAATTCGCAGAATTTTACGTTTTAGTAAAAAAAGAAAAAAGGAACTTCTATTTTTGTAACATCACGTCACACACTTTAATTGATTATATCTTAGCGCCATTGAGTTCGATTTTTCCCTTCTTGGTACTAAGTATAAAGCCAGTTAAGCTCTATTTAAAACTATAAAAAAAATTTTAAATATGCATTTTTTCCTTGTTTTTTATCTCATTAAAACGTACGACTGTCACGTTCTTCACTATGGAAATGCCCATATATATAAATGAATGTGTGTTTATTTGTTTGTGGGTTTGTTTGTTTGAAGTCTATAGATTAAACGGATGGACCGATTTTCTTGAAATTTTAACTGTACCTTCCTATATGTCTGGAAGGAACTATAGGCTACTTTTTATTTTAAAATTTGAAGTAGGCGAGATGCCACGCCCACAAACTCAATAAGTATTTAATGTCGCATATCTCATAAACTGCAACAGCTAGAGTCCTCAAATTTTGTATGGACGACTTTGACGTATATATGAACAAAATGGGCAGATTGGCTATAGTAGGCGTGTCACCTCCCATATAAAATTGTTAAATTAGTATATCTAAGAATATATAACAGTAAGACTTCTAAAATTTTGTCGAAGCCACTTTAGTATCAATATGAATATTTTAGACAAAAATGGACTGACTGGCAATAGGGGGCGTGGCACCTCCCATATGAATATATGAATCTATATATTTAAAAATGGCCGGACCGATTTTCTTGATATTTTAACAGTACCTTCCTGTATGTCCGGCAGGAACTATAGGCTACTTTTTTTTTAAAATTTCAAGTAGGCGATATCTCACGCCCACATTTCCAACAAGTATTTAATGTCACATACAGTGCGTGACAAAACAATGGAAACTTTTTCAAAAATTTATTTATGTGTTCTAATCAGACAAAATTGGAAATTGGAAAGAAAAAAAATTGGAAATTGCAGTTCATTAGTATGCATAAAAATATAAAAAAGCTTTATTATTGAAATGTTAAAGCCTTCTCCAAAATGATGAGTGTTTACAGTTCTTGACTCAAAAATTTTTTAATCATTTTTGAAAGTTCTGATTTGTTAAGTCCATATTTATCACATATTCTTTTTTTGCTGAAATTTAGCATTGAAATCGTTTTTTATTAATAAACAGCACAAACATTTTGCGAATTTCTTAAGAATATTTTTAATTTTTAGTGCAATTTTGAAAAAGTTTCCATTGTTTTGTCAAGCACTGTATCTCATAAACTGCAACAGCTAGAGTCCTCAAATTTTGTATGGACGACATTGACGTTTATATGAACAAAATGGGCGAATTGGCTATAGTGGGCGTGTCACCTCCCATATAAAAAGTATTAAATTAGTATATCTAAGGATATATAACAGTTATGCCACGCCCACATACCTAATAAGTATTTAATGTGGGATGTATCATAAACTGCAAAGGCTAGATTCCTCAAATTTTGTAGGGAGACCTTTGACATCTATATGAACAAAGTGGGCAGACTTGCTGTAATGTGCGTGTCATCTCCTAAAAAATATTAAATTAATATATCTAAGAAAATAAACAGTTAGAGTCCTAAAATTTTGTCGAATCCACTTTAGTATCAATATGAATATATTAGACAAAAATAGGCTGACTAGGAAAAGGGGGCGTGGTACTTCCCATATAATTTAAATTTAAAACTTTTATATCTGGGAAATCATTATAGATAAAATCAACAAATCGTACACGGGCAACACTGAAATCCATATGAATAATTTGTGAAAAAACTGCCGGACTAGCAATAAGAGCGAGACCGTCCCATATAAATATGATACAAAAGTTCGTGTACATGGAAAACTATTAGAGCTAGAATCTGGCATGAACCACTTTGACACACATATGAACATTTCGGGTTGAGGAAATAAATGGACTCTATTTTTATATGAATTCTTAGACAGAAAGTAAATACATATATATCATATATCTGATAAACTATTGCAGCTAAAGTCATGTGTATTGCGTGTTCATTCCAATACCTGTTTTATTATATGTTTGTAAAAATACGCATAGAGGGACATGTGTAACTTAGGTACCATTAACAGTAGACACAGACCATCGATGACACTTACTGCCTTAATTTATTAACTACCTACAGTAGTTCTTAAAGAACCTTTTGTTACCTGTGGTTATGTAATACAGACCAAACCTTTATGGTCACCCTAATAAAAAATATTAAATATTTTCTATTGCCCAAAATTTTTTATCTTGAAAATAAAAAAATTTGACCTGTTATGGTATATTTCCCTATTACTAATTAAAAGCAAGTACTTACAATCTTTTTCGCAAATCATTTGAATCCCAGATTCTAAACGAGTTAAACATTTATTTTGTGAGTGATCATATTGTGATAAATTAAAAACAAAAAAATGCCACCTAAAAATCTTCGCTTTCTAAACGCACCAAAAATGCAGTTAATTTACAATCACAAAGGGCTGACGAAACTCCAGAAGAACGTGCTGTTCGTCTGAGTGTTGAAAGGTCTAGAGCCTCCAATTCAACGTGATGAACGTTTAGAAACGGAAAGAATACGATTAAAAAGAGCAGTAGCTGTAGAAGCACCAGAACAACGAGATGTACGTGTAGACTACGAGCATCAACATCTAGAGCTGCTGAGACATCTGATCAACGTGTTGCACGTCTTAGAAGAAAACGATCCCAATCATCAAGAACTGATGAGACGCCGGATCAACGCGATGTACGCCTAGAAGGAGAGAGACTACGAGCATCAACATCTAGAGCTGCGGAGACACCAGATCAAGGTGATGCACGCGTGTAGAAGGAGAGAGGATACAAGCATCAACTTCTAGAGCTGCTGAGGCACCTGATTAACGTGATGAACGTCTCAGAAGAAAACGATCCCAATCATCAAGATCAAGAACTGAAGAGACGCCGGATCAACGCGATGTACGCCTAAAATTTCAAGAAAATCGGTCTAGCCATTTAGCCGTCTATAGACTTCAAACAAAAAACCCACAAACAAACACACATTCATTTTTATATATATATATATCGATAGGAGTAGCGAAGCACACCGGGTTTTAGCTAGTTGTTATTCTATAATTTCAATATTGCAAGTAAAAATGTAGCAGTGTTTAACTACAATACATTTAAGGAAATTCCATGTTTCCTAGTATTTCACATACAACGTCCCGGCTATTGACTTGCTTAGGTTAGGTTAGGAGTCGCCGTAGTCTATTGACGGCTATTAGTTGGTGGGTAGCGTGTTGGCTTTTTAGACGTGAGCAACCATCTCCATCAAAACAAAATATTTTTTCAGTGACTTCAGCAGATTTCTGGCAAAAATTCGGAGAGTAAATAAAATTGATTGAGAAGCTAGGTCGTAAGCCTGACTAAAGGACTGTAATGACCAATTATATATGCATATATGGACATTTAGGCCTATTGTTATACCACAATTAAAATTTAACCCGGTAACAGTCTGCCTTAAAATTTTTATGGGCTTTGTCTGTGCTAGTTGAATTCGAATTTATCTTGACAAAAATTGGCAACATGTGAAGTTATATTCGAATTTAACTAGCAAAGACCAGATACGAAACAATTTAACAGAACCAATGTTAAATTAACAGAACGATGCTATGTGTTTAACAGCAGTTACAAAAATCGTCATTGAATTAATAATCCAAACATGGGAAATCAGAGTATAGAATAGGGATACATATTCCCTTAAAAATTATAGCTTACACGTTCCAGAACAGTTACACTAGTACTCCTCAAATGGTTTTTGGATATTGATAAAGTTTGGTTAGGTTAGTGTGGTAGCTTTGATACCAAAAGCTCACTTGAGCACGCAGAGCGGCCCGTTGCACTGACCAAATTCCTCCAAACCAGGGAGGAAGAAGTTGCCCAGCGCAAGGGCTGCACTGGATATTGATAAACTTCAACAGAACATTTACTTTTTTAACAATATTTGACGAGGATAACCGAAATCGTGGAAAAAATTAGTTGTAAGTGCTTAGACTCATAAAAAATGACTTACATCTCAGGCACAGCACACAACACTTATAAAAATTAATATTAAACTTCAATTTGTTAAATATATCACCTTTATTATTGTTAAAAACAATTATTTTTACTTATTTTATTGAAAATATGGAGACCATTTTTCCAATTGCTTATAATCTGTTAGCTGTAAAACTGTAAACTGTTTACAACTTGGCAGCACTTAGTCA
Organism: Sarcophaga caerulescens; assembly: GCA_927399465.1. Taxonomy (NCBI): domain Eukaryota; kingdom Metazoa; phylum Arthropoda; class Insecta; order Diptera; family Sarcophagidae; genus Sarcophaga; species Sarcophaga caerulescens. The sequence goes on from OV656873.1 coordinate 107,139,195, forward strand.
AGCATACGAAAAATAACAGACTTAATCAAAAGTAATAAAAGTAATGCAAATACTATATTTTAAAAAGAAAACAGTATTGTTTAATTTTAAAAATAAATTTAAAATATTTTTAATTAATGTCGTTAATAAACCCAGTCGTATGTTAAACTTTGGCTTTTTCAAAGAACAATAGAGTTTAAGAACATTTTTTATTTTACGTTTTGTTTCTCCGTTAACGCAACGAATGAAGTTGGGCAACTTTTAATTTTTGACTTGCGTTGAGGACTTTGACGGCTATTAGTTGGTTTGTTTACCTTTTTTTTGAGTACAGTTAATCATTCCAGATATATAGTACGTTGAAACCAGATAAGCCAGACAATCAATATATCCTTTGTCATCATTGACAACCTAAGTCCACGGTAACAACCCCATTGCAGGTGACCTTAACAAAAGGAAACCAAAGAACTCTTTCCCCCTCTGCAGTGGATATTGCTATCGCAGGTAATACCATCTCTGCTGCCCGCTATTCAAAGATTTTACCATTATTTTCTATAATAGGCTGTGCTTTTCCCGATATTCCTCCTCTGAACACGATACTAGAGACTTTAGTTGCCACGACTTGAAGTAATGTAAAGGATATAATTCTATCTACGTACATGCAACAGCCCTGTGTGGACTGTCTTTCTTAGAGGAGCTGAGTGGAAAGATCTTTAGAGAGTCAAAAATCAGGCGCTAAAGACTGCGGCTGTGTGCATGAAGACGATTAATGTGAGCCACTAACACAAGAAAACCGTCCATCCTGCCTATGAATCTAGATAATATGAGACTCACCAGTTAGTCCCTAATGAAATATTTTCATTTCCAAAACCCCAACACCCATATCATGCAGGACATAACACGAGTACCCATTTAAACCTTTGGTCTTCTAAGTGAGACCGATTTAGGTTAACTTTCAGGAACTAGTTTTGAAGGATATTAATTAAGTGTTTTATACCTTGGACTTAGTGTGGAACAAGCCAAACTGTTGCAACAACATTCAGAGCCACTTAAGGCAATGGAAGACAAATGAACAGTTTATGCTAAAACTTTAAGAATTGAAACTCTACAACTTCAGTCTTGGCAAATAGAGTTGGCATAAGGTGTTACAACTTTTTCGGTACAGTCTTTATACCACTTTCTCTTTAAGAAAAGGAAAAAATGCTTTCATCTTAGAAGTAATTTATATATTGACGCCTCCGTTCTATAACATAGTGTTTTGAGTTATGAGCTCTCAAAGTTTTCACGCGACGTACAACTATATGTGTATTCTAAGTAGATTTTTCCCTATAACTTCGGAACGGATCGACGAATCTTAACCAAATTTTGACAGTATTTAAGTTAGAGAACGTAGAATTTAAAAATGCAAGAGCATTAAAAACGTTCGAAGTACACTTAGAACGTTATAGAATGGAGGCGTCGATATGTACTTTACTTTTTTAATTTTGTTTTTAAATTTTAGAATATTTGATTTGTTTTTCATTAAGCACTTTAATTTTTTTATGCAATTTTCAATACTTATTAATATAATTTGTTTATAATAACAATTATTCTATATGCATGCGCTCATGTGCATACACATATAGGATACAAAATATGTATATTAAAATTTTTAATTAATACTTAAAAAAACACACGTACATATGTACATACATATATTGTATATATAGAGTAGGTATAGTATAAATAAATATAAAAAAATAGAGACACACTTTAACGAGATTTATTTTTAGCTAAGTAATGTTGTTTTAATTCGTTCTAAGACCTTAGAAAAAATTAAAACTTTTTTTGGTTTTAAAATCGTGTTTACTGGCATTATTATTATTCAAACACTGGCCTCTGTTGGAGTTGATTGTATAGGATTTGTACTGTTGGCTAAATTTGATGGTTTTAAACAACATATACAACACAAACAGCAGGATTTTGAAGATCTATAACGAAAAAAAAAACAATTGAGAATGTTCGAATAAGAAAATAATTTTGAAAAGAAAATTTTACACACAAAATAATAAATTATCGATTATTATAATATCGTAATAAAAAAAATAAAAAATTAAAAGTGCATGCAATTCTATTTTAACAATAAATTGAATATCATTTAAAATCGTACAGTAGAAATCAATTAAATTTTGCATGTTTTTTAGATGCATGAAAACTATTGATATCGATAACTATAATTTGACAACTAAAAATATCAAACGGTGTCTAGTAGGTAGTGTGTTGGCTTATTAGACTGAAGGCCCGAGTTCGAATCCCAGGTCAGACATCAAAACGAAAATAGGAAAATATTTCTTCGGCGACTTCCTCTCAGCAGATTTCTGGCAAAAACTCTGGGAGTAAATAAAATTGCCATGAAAAGCTTCTCAAAAAAAAAAACTGTCGTTCGGAGTCGACTTTAAACTGTAGGTCCCGCCACTCATATATAAAATTAACGCATAAAACATAAGCGGTGTGAGAAGCTGACTGAAGGGTTGCAATGACCAATGATGTATGTATGTCGACATTTCTGTTTCCTAAGGTTTGGCAAGTCCTTCTGAGTCCTTCTGAATTATAGCAAGCCAACACACTACCTGTTAGATTACGATGACCTTTATCTTCACGCGTAGAAAATTTTGCTTACTCAGTAGCTTAAATCAGTACACCATGGAAACCGCTGAAAATGGTTCAACGAGTAATAGAAAAAAGTCCTCTTATCCGATGAAGCACATTTATATTTGAATGGCTTAGAGAATACATAATATTGTCTTATTTAGGGACACAGAAAATCCTCTTGCAACAAACAAACCCACAACGAGCTACTATTTGGTACAGAGTTTCGTCAGGCAGTTTGATTGGGCCTTACTTTTTTGGAAGATGAAGCTGAAACTGCAATGACTGTCAATGGAACTCGTTATAGAAACGGAATGATGACGGAGTTCTTGTGGCATTAACTGGAAGCATGGATCTAGACACATCGACACCTATCACAGTCGATTTATTGTAGCAACAATTTTTAGAGCAAATTATCTCAAGGTATGCTAACGTTAACTGACCACCAAGATCATGCGACTTAATCACGGGCAATTATTTCTTTGAGGTCTTAGGAAATCACTCGGGTTTATGCAAACAAAGCAGACAGAATTCCTGAACTGAAAGGTAAGATACAGCGCGTCATTGGCATGCATGGAATGTTTAATGAAAAGAGTAATGGCCTGTCATCAGAGCCCTGACGGCTATACGAATACAATGTGCGATACATAATCGTTCCATAAACGTAGTAAAACATTTTTAAATACAGTCTTAGAAACAGCTTAGGTGGAGCTAGATAAGAGACGTGCTTATATTGGTTTAACCATGACAATAAGAACCTGTTCTATAGCAGCTCTACAGGCTCTGTTGGATTAAAATGCGTTGCATGTGGAAGTGAGAATCAGAGCCATGGAGACTAGGGTTAGGTTAAATGAAAACAAGTCTAACACAGGATTAATCAGGAAGCATTGTGACTTGACAAATAGAATAGCTATAGAAATGGGTCAAGGATAAACAGTTGCACAGGAGTGGGGTATTCGACCCACAGTAAAATATTCAGAGGCCACGACAAGCCTTCCATGAGAAAGTTTATTTCGAACGTGCTCAATAAACATGAACAGGATGTACAAAGGACGAGACATAGAAAGATTATCTGTCAGTCATCAGAGCACTGAGCTCCTATCAGGTTGCTGAATCAGCAAGATAGAGCTGGATTCCAGATAATGTGGGTATTAGGTACGGATTCAAGTTCAATACTTAGACACATGAGTGTTCGGTTAGGTTAGTCCGAAATCCGAACATAATTATTTTTTAACAAAATTATTAATAATAGTAATAAATAATAATAAAAATTATGTACAAGTTATTAAAAAAAAAAAAAAATAATTTTAAACAATTTTGAAACACTTGCCAATTTAGATTTTATTTGAAAACATGATCAATGAAATAAAGAAAAAATGAAGAAGAAAAATTATGAAAATAATGCTTTTTCAATACAAAAAACATACAAATTAATCGATGTTATCACTAAGCCTAAGAAATAAAAATTATTAATAAAAAATTGTTCTTTTTTAAAGCAAAGTAACGGTGCAAGTAAACTATTAACGTGCTTAGGAGTTTAAAGCATTTCTTTGTGCTTATGAGGAGCGGTTAGAAGTGTGCATGTGTTTGTGTGTAAGTGTGTGGTATATTGTATTGTGGAAGAGAGATAAATAAGAAAACTTTTCTCATTCTCACTTGACTTGACGGGCATCCTCTCTTTGGTATTTAGCAAAATCTAAGAAAATTTCTTCTAACGTCGTTTGCGATATTGAATAGTCCTCCACATTTAGAGCATCACGATTACGTTCCATAAGGCCAAAGATTTTTGACCATTTAATACTCGATAAGGGAATGTAGAAAGTTAGAATACCTTGGTATTCCTCTCTATACACAAAACAGAGAGAGAGAGAGAAATAATTTAGAAATCATTATGACTTGAATATATTTCCAAAAATTATTTCACTTACTGCAGAATCGCTTGTGGAAATTCCGTTTCGACAAAAGCCTTCAGGCCCGTAATGTCCTGTTCTAACATTTGTGCAGGCACTGAAGTTTCATCGGCATTCATTAAAATGTTGCTGAAAAATGTTCATTCAATTACTTTTTTGTGTTTTCAAATCATGGTTTTGATAATTATATAAAATATAAGGTATAGTAAAAAGAAATTACAAAAGACGTATTTAGTAATTGGTACTAAAAAAACTTATTTGGCAATTTCGTAGTTAGTTCAGACAGTAGAGGAGTGGGAATAGCTCCCCAATCTGTTGAATAACAGCATCAATTTCGTATTTAAAAAAATTGATTTCTTTTCACTATGCCCTATAATATAATAACAATGCCACTTACCTTGCTGGCTTTTCTAAATCTGTATTTCGTCTGACTTTAATTTTAAGTATCAGACCCTTTGAGAATTTATTCTTTAAGTGTTGCGTAGAGCCAATACACTTAAACTCACCATTAACCATAATGGCTAAACGTGTACACAACGCTTCACATTCTTCCATACTGTGTGAGGTTAAAACTATAGATTTACCCGAATCACGAATGCGACAAACCATATTCCATAATTGGCGTCTAGCTGCTGGATCCATACCCGTAGTAGGTTCATCCAAATAAATAACAGACGGGCTGCCAATTACCGATATGGCTGTGCTCAATTTTCTTTTATTGCCACCACTATAAGCTTTAGTTGGTTTGTCTAAATGTTTCACGAAACCAAAAGATTTGGCCAATTCCTCGGTTATATTAGGTATGCGCTCTTTATGTATGCCTCTTAAAAGACAGAAGATTTTCAATGTTTCACGACCGGTCAAGTCTTCTAATAGAGCATCAAATTGTGGACAATAGCCAATTTCTTTGTATATTTTATTTAAATCAGTGGATAAATTCAAGCCCTTAACATAGGCACTGCCAAATGTAATACGTTCATCACCGGTCATCATTTTAAATGTGGTAGTTTTACCGGCACCATTAACACCCAGTAAACCAAAACATTCGATACTGAAAATAGAATGAATTTAACACCTCTAGCCCTCTTTCAAATACATTCTATAACTTACGGTTTAACACATAAGGATACTTGATTGACGGCTAAAAATTTGTCATAATATTTGGTAACACCATCTAAAACTAAATTCGTGGCCGACAATTCATTTTGTGTCATATTCAAAATGCGTTGCTTCTCCTGATCGACATCATCATCGAAATAACCATCTTCTGGTGGTGGAGGTGGTTTACTGGAATACAATTTTGGAAAAAAAGAATTAAAATTTCAAAAAAAAAATTGTCATATTTTGTTTGAAACTTACAAAGTCCTTTGTTTAAATTTGTAGATTAATTCGTCAAAGAGTTTGTATTCACGTATAATGATTATCAAAAAGAATACTACAGCCGTTACAACCATGTAGACAATTTCGGGCAATACACCAGGTTCTACCCAAGCAAAATAGCCGATAGTTTCTGTAAAAGAAAGAGAAGAAAAATATTTTTTATAACGTTTTCCATTGCATTTAAAATTGAATGAAAAATTTTTATTGGCCACGTGGCCACTACTGGACGATGAAGAAGATTTAACATGATGCTAGAATGTTTCAATATGTAGGCATGCACGTAGAAATCGCCGTCATACTTAGGCTATATATGGCCCTTAGTCGCTAGTCTCTAGTACTGGAACTAGAGCTTTTGATAAACCTTTTAGACTTCTAATAATCATTGCTGACAGATCAATTAGATTAGATACTAGACACCGTGATCTTCACATATATTGTTAGGCATTTGCCCAACTTCTGCAGAAATCGTTCTCGCATAAGTGCCCATAACGTTGTGTCCGGTAATGACTCAACCACGCTGGTTATTGCCTGTTTCCGTTGATCAACTTTTTGAATTTATTCTTTCAGAAGTACAACTGGTTGCACGTCTGTCTTATACGAGTATGCCACAATCTTTTACGATCCAAATGTAAACTGGATTTGTATTTATGTTTTAAACGGATATTGGCATCAATATGAGTACATGTGGGTGCGATATCCCAAACATCCAAAAAGTAAGAATTTTATTCAAATTTGCCTTATCAATACCTCTTCCCCCTGATTATTACAGCTTTTATAGAAGTCTTGGTAATATAATTTTAACTTCTGGACATGTATACTCAGGCGCTGACGCTCCATTATGGTTGCTATTAGATTCTTAAAATGGCTTCTGAGTTGGTTTTATGCACATCTTGTCCTTGAAGGGATCTTCTTAGAATTTAAAAAGTAACATAGAGACTCCGGCTATGAAGAATCGACTTTTAAAGGCGTCATGTAATGAAAACATATTTAAGAAACCGTAAAGCAAACGGTTCCAGTACCAAAAATAAATAAAGTAGCCATGGCCAAGGCAAATATTAGTTCCATAAATACTTACTACAACATTTCGGGTACAACTGGCACTTCAAAGCTGGTGGCAATAAATCAAATATATTATTACTGCATGTTTCCCTGGTAGCCACATTAATGTACAATTTATTCAAACCCATGGCCAACGAGAAGTGAGGGAATATTCTAAAGAACCAACCCAGTATATCAGCGGTGTGTTTGGTATCGAAGAAATCAAAAGACATAACAACGACCACAATGAATAAAGCCATGCCTGAAAAATGAAAATATTTAATAAAATAAATTCAACTGGAAAAATTAATACGAGAACCAATACACACAAAAACACACACCTATATGTACATCAGGTTTACTTAATATCGTATGAGCACTGGATCTTATTCTAAATGTATGTATACGTACCCGCAAAAATATTTATTATGGAAACACGAGCAAATCCGGTAGCTGGTTCGGTGAAGAAAAATGATACAATATAGGTAAATGGAAGCACTGATAAACCGAACAGCATTATAACTAGGAAATAGCGCGCTAAAAGCAAAATATCTGAGTTAATAACACCATAAAAAAACAGGTGAATTCTATAAGTCTTACCCAAGTCATCAAATGAAGAAAATCCTTTCTCTTGCCAACAGGCTATGGTGGCTATAACAATAATAGCCGTTAAGGCAAATGTTAAGATATCCCAAACTAACTGCGACAACCAGAACGTCCACACCTTAACGCCACCCACAAATTGTAAAAGTTTAGAACGTGATTCACGTTCTTTAATTAAAAATAAAATATAAAATGCACTAACAAAGCAGAAACAGAAACATAAATTCGTTGATAGTTGAGTACCCAAATTGTTGCCGGTGTTTAATTGTTGTAATATCGTTGCCGGTTTATAAGGTAGAGGAGCATTTGTAACTGTAATTCTATATGAATCGTTCATCAAAGCTCTGTAAATGAAAAAGGAATAGGAAATATTATTTTTACACTCTTAAGACAAAAATATGAAAAAAATATTAGGTGTTGTATAAAAAAATCCATTATTTTTGCATCAAATTAAATAAATTTATTTATCATGTCTGTAATGATCCTACTCAAGTCAAATATGCACCATTTTCTATTATGGCTGTTAATATAAACTCTCTCACTTCCTGGGGTTTCTATTCAAACGAATCTTTTACAAGCAAAACTATTCGCCATAACTGGAACAGATGGAACACTAAGCGACAGATTATGGCGAGCTTTGTAAAGCACTGAGAATAATGCACTCCTAATCGGAACCGAATTAGAAAAAATTGTCCTTATAACGTTAACGTTTATACTACACTTCACTGTAATACTTTACTTACTTGATCATGGCATTGTGCACTAAATTTACCGTCAGCGGAGCCGTATGTAAAGGCTGATTATTCAGCCAAGCAGTTATGTTTTCATTTCTTATAGTAGCTGAAGCCAAATAACGAGAATTAATGCGTACTTGGATTTTACGACCCAAATCCAATATAAATTCCGTAAAAGATTTATTGCCAGTATCGAGAAACTTGTAATCACTGCCATATGAAGTGGCTATATTACGATACTTTTCTGCTATTCTGTATTGCAATGTATCAACTGCGACATCGTTTGCGGTATCCAGTACCGTTACCGCTAAAGGATATTGTGTAAGATTCATAGTCATGGGTTTCAGTTGATTGAAGGTGCCCTGTGTGCGTGCTATCAAAATGGTGATGATAACAAAAAATATGGGCATAATATTTTGTATAAGGAAGAGTAATTTGTTGCGATAGGTATAAAGGAATTTCTTTAATATCATGGCATGCCATTGATTGTTCAATAAATTGGCACCCTTAAGTAAACGGGTATTTTCCGAAAAAAGGCGTTCAGCTGGAAAATAAGAAAATAAATGTTAACGTGTTATAAATCAGAAGAGAGTTATAATATCCGATAAAACCTACATGTTATGGATTCAGCATCATCGTCTGGATAGCCTGAAGTGCCATTCATTATGGCACTAGCTTGTTTACGGCTGCCATTGTTGGCATTTTCAGCACCCACTCTCATAAAGACCTCTTCCAGAGATGTGATGCCTATGCCATAGCCATTAAGTTTAAGATCATTCGATTGATTTTCGAGCGAACTAAACATCTCTTCAAAACGATTAGAATACATATCCGGCAACTGATACGATAACTCGGCACCAATATCGGCTTCCGGTTGTATGCCGGGTATATAATTTTGCAATAAGGCAGTAATTTCATCAACAACACAACCTTCGCGTTTAACACAAATCTAAAACACCGAACATAAAAAATATAAAATTATTACAGAAAATCAATATTTTTATAACAAAAAAAAAAAGACCTACCAGCCTATAACCGGAACCGTATTTCTTTTTCAAAAAGAATGAAGTGCCATGACATTTCAATTCACCATCACACATAATGGCTATACGATCGCCCAATACATCAGCCTCATCCATGAAATGTGTAGTTAATAGTAAAGTGCGGCCCACCTTTTCACTTTGCAAAAGATCCCAGAGTTGGCGACGAGCCGATGGATCCATACCAGAACTGGGTTCATCGCAAAGCACTACTTTTGTGTTGCCCGTTAAAGCACAACAAACCGATAACTTGCGTTTCATGCCACCTGACAGCTTTTTTGAGGCCACATTGGCTTTATCTTCCAATTCGATCATTCTTACATATTTATCTACTTCCTTTTGTATGTCGTCTCCTTTGAGACCTTTTAAGCGGCTAAAGAAAGTTAAATGTTCAGCCACGGTGAGATCATCGAAGAGGACATTATGTTGAGGACACACACCCAATGACATACGGGCTCCTTCAATGTTCGTACGTATATCACTACCATTTATGATGGCCGTACCTGCTGTTGGTGGGAACATGCCGGTTAACATGGAAATTGTGGTCGTTTTACCCGCACCATTGTGACCCAACAAAACGGTAATCTCATCTTCATACATATTAACAGACAAACCATTAACAGCCATTTTATTGCCAAATTTCTTTTTTAAATTCTTTACTTGTAAACCCACATGTTTACCAGCCGGTTCTGGCTCAAATGCATCCGGATTATGACGTTCAATATGACCATTTGGTATATCCTCAACGCCTATATAATCTCTCTCACCACACCAGAACTGGGTAGTGAATATAAAATTCCATTTTTTCGGTACACCAAATTCACCGGGAAATATTTGCTCCACGTATAGACAAATACATATGTAGATAACACAGGAAGCCAACATCATTAAGATTATGCAGCCCACAGTTAGATTATCGTCAATATTGACGGGCGTAAAGAGATTGCTCCATTGAAAACCTTCACCAGTACCCTCGAATTCAAGTATTAATTTGAATGCAAAACCCATGGCAGTATTGGATATCAGGCACCAACCAAGTTTTGTGCCCAAACTGAGATCATCGTACGTCTGTATGGTGAATGAGAATGGCATATAGGCAATAAACCACACCAAACCGGTAACAGCAGCAGCTGTACTGGCTCTTGAAAAGAACGTTGCCATCATAAAACAGAAACAGATGCTAGTGATAACATAAATGAACATGAAGAATAATAATACCGACCAGTCGGCAAATGTTAAAACGGCAACATCATTAGCCCACCGAATCTGTAATGGGAATAGAAAAGAAAAGTTTTAAATGTGAATTCTTAAGAAAAATAAAAAGTCAAGGCTTAGAAAAAAAAATTCTTAAGGTTGCGTTGAACATGGCAAGTCTACAAGTTAAACCATGTACTGCATTAAGTTTCTGCACTTCGGAGAATAAACAGAAAATACCATTTGGAGTTAAAAATTGTAAACATTTCAGATGTTACGGTCTTTTTATCGCAATGGGCCTAAGTACTGACGTAAGTATGACCTCCTTTTCGATGGCATCCGCCACCTAACCTAACCGTTAAACCTAGTTGTTCACCATGTCTGCAAAGGGCTAAAGCCTAATTATTAGACAGACTCAGCCAGACAATGTTAGGGAAGTTGTTTGCCGCTTGGAGAAAAATGCGTTTCTCATGCAGATAGAAGCGGAAATACTCTGTAAAATTTTTAGTGGAAAGGTCTCTATGTATAGGCCTCTATAAAGGTCTCTATGAATGAATCTGAATCTGAGATTGAAGTTATTAATGGAATGGTGTAAGGGAAGAAGGATGAATGCTGCGGAAACAATTTGACCGCCAAGATCGTTACAACTGACTAGACTAATAATGAAAATTAAAGCCTTGAATCATAACAAACGTTGTAAAAGCATATGTCAGTGGACTGGCCGAGAAAAAACGCTAATTTTGTGAAAACAAAACCTTTCTTATTTCTACTTACTTTCATAAGAATTGTTATCAGTATGGCTGAGATGAATAACATTATAAATGATTTCACAAACCATGCCGTCCAATGGATCCAATTGTTTAAACCCATAATTTTCATGACTTCCTTCAATTGTTTCTCCTTTTCAGCGGTAATATACTGCAAAAGAAATAACATACGAAACGAATGAGTACAAAAACAAGACAAACAAATCAAACCACCAATACTCACCTTAACAATATTTGTGCAGGGATAGATAAAACTCAATAAAATAATCAGAGACATAATAGAGGCTAAGCCCTCTAAGAGAGGATCATAGATATATTCCGGATACGGATAACGTTGGATATCTACCGAAGGCAAATCATTGTTACCCGTTACATGTTTCATATAAGCCATTGTGATGGCATTTTGTATGGGTAGAAAAGCTTCACGTAAATAACCCACTGGTACACCACCATCTTGTTGTTCAGCATTTCGTGGACCAGTCAAATCAATTGGCATAAACAGTTTACTGGTCAGCCAGGTCATCGGTAGATTGCCCATAACTGTTCTCAGTTCACTGGGAAAACGTAATGCAAATGAAAAATCTACCGGATAATCGGTAATATTTTGCCAGTTATCATCGAATTGCACACCGGCAATAAATTTGTTCACCTCTAAGGCAATTTGCATTTGTGATGAAGTATTGTAGCCTACAATATCCAACAATTCGAGGGAAGTTGCTGCTTCCTGTACAATATTTTCTAAAACGGGATTTTTTGGCGAATAGCCTAATTTATAGACGACCGTTGCATTATCTAAGGGATTGGTTAAAAAGCTCCTGTTAAAAGAGTATAAAAAGGGAATTTTAATTATTTTTTATTTATATTATAGGTTAGGTTAGTTGAGGTTAGGTTGAAGATTAGTAAATTAGTAGCAAAAAAAAAAATTAACTACGTACTCAACTACTACTGCAAGCCAAAAGGAAAAAAAAATGAAAAATAAAACTAGGGACGCGAAGTGGCAATACAGTGAGCGTCAAAAGAAACTGTACACTATGGATAAGATTCTAACAATCACCAAACTCAACTTTTACCTATTAAGGAGAGTGCCCGAAAAAATTTGTTAATATTTAGACATTTTTTGTAATTTTTTTTTTTTCTGTTTCAATTTTAAAAACTAGCAATGAAACAATTTTAAAATAAAAATAACGGTAATTTATTAATGTATATTTTTTTAATGTACATTTTCTTTTGACGCTCACTGTATGTGTTAAATATGGTCGTGTTAAGGCGTTTTATTTTTATTTATTAGCAAATCAACAAAATTTTTGACATAAAAACCAACATTTTACGGAAACAAAATTAGCAAATAATTGTCGTAAAACAAACATTTTTTTGAATTGCAATTTTAATGGAGACTTTTGAATTAATTTTTGCATTCTGGAGTATTTCTTCTTATCGCACTTAAACTCAAGCAATCCATATTTTCTATTCTGGCAATACTGAAGTTGCTCGTCTGAAATGCATTCATATTGTTTATTTAATGAGTTCTTTATAGAAACCTAGGTTTAAGACTTGCAGTTAAATGGCAAACAGCATCTGGATCATCTGGTATACTCCTAGCTCTTCTAACATGAAAATATATTACTACAAAAGATCATGAACACTCAGAATTTAATGGAAAGAGATTTCACCTGAGATGCCCGCCGCGACTACGAGTTCCATTACATCGTCTATTAAAATTTTCTCTACTTGTTGAAAAATGAAAAATCTGAGCGTATGTCTGTCAATGGGGGCTTGAATTTGAAATTCATTGTTTCAAGAGTTGCAGTTTTGTTGGCATAAGCCAAAGATTTAGCAAAGCCGCATAAAAAGACGACTTCTTGAAAGTAATTTTAACTAGAGACTGCGAAAAGGCTTCTTTTTCCTTTCAAAGTAAGTTTCCACAATTTGGAATTAACTTGCCAAGTTTTACAGACCAAAAATGTCAACACAGACCATAACAGTCTGTTGCAACGTGTAAAAACGTCTAATTGTTATGCTTCAGGTTATAGCGACGCCTTACACAGGATAGCTAGAAATACTTGGTGTATTCCCCGTATTATTGCAGCTCCCGATTGTAAACATAATGCCGTGATTAAATTGTCAATCTGTCAACAGATTAAATACTTCAGGAATGAAAACAAGTGGCAATGGTCGCAATAAGCAAATCAAGAACTAACATTGAACTCTAGACCTTCTGGCAACTTCTAGAACCTTACTGTTGATTTGTTTTTGTTATTCTTTTGTTCTATAACTTTCATGGTCTTTCTATGCAGTTTTATTATTGTAATTTGATCATCTGGTTATATAACTAAGGAATGGTTATATAACTAAGGAATGGAAACATTGCTGTTAGTGGTCGCAATAAGCAAAGCAAGAAATAACAATGATCTCCAGATCTTCTAACAACTTCTAAAGGGTCCGCCAAATAACTTTTTTTTTTTTTTAAAATGCTTTAAAAAAAAAAAAACTAATGAATATTTTCTCAAATTTCTTTTTTTATTTGAAAGTACAATCCTTCCGGTTAATAATGGAAAATAAATGATTATGCGTTTTCGCTTCGCTAAGTGGGCCTGCGATCGACTTACGGAAGATGCCGATTTTGGCAAAAAAAAATCATCTTTTCAGATGAAGCTCATTTTGATCTTGGCGGGTATGTAAACAAGCAAAATTGTCGCATTTGGGGCACAGAAAACCCGCACGCATACATTGAAAAGCCGACGCACCCAAAACGAGTCACTGTTTGGTGCGGATTTTGGTGCAGAGGCATAATTGGGCCACCTCGGAGCTGCGATTTGACACCGTTGGACTATTATTTGTGGGGTGCCGTCAAAGATAAGTGTTACGCCGACAAGCCAGAGACAATTGACGCTTTAAAGGACAATATTCGTGAAGCCATTGGTGAAATACAGCTGCACACAATCGATAATGTGCTTAAAAATTGGACCGATCGTGTAGGCTACTGCATGGCCAGCCGAGGCAGCCATTTGAATGAAATTATTTTCCATTATTAACCGGAAGGATTGTACTTTCAAATAAAAAAAGAAATTTGAGAAAATATTCAGTAGTTTTTTTTTAAAGCATTTTCAAAAAAAAAAGTTATTTGGCGGACCCTTTAGTACTTTAGCATTGGTTTAGTATTTTTTATTATTTTTTGTTTTGTCTAAACATTAGTGGAATTAATGCCTATATCCAATATATATTATGATCTATAAAGTTAATTAATTCGGTTTCAATATTAAACTTAGAATAGGTGTTAGAATGTAATCAAATGCATTAAAATTAGTGACGTGATCAAAAAACAACAACCTAAAATAGAAATTAAAATATTGCAAACTGGTACCTGTCTTTGGTTTGAGCATTTATAAAAAAGTAGCGCATAAGACGGGCTTGTGATACAAACTTTCTGTGTTTCATTTTGTTTTAAAATTCCATGCAAGATAGAAAATTATTTTTAAAATTGTAATATTAACGATGTTCGAAATTGTTTCGAAATTTTTCGAATTCGAAATCAATGTAGTCACAAACTACTTACTTGAATAGATTAATATTCGTGATAGGCTGTGGATCGTATGTGGTAATCGGTTTTGGCTCTGCCACTACCAAGGTGCGCACCAATACCAAAAGTAATGAGAACACTGCAGGTAGAATTAATTCGATAAAGAGTTGCCATTTTTGATTCCACTGCAGCAGCCAGTTTTTCCAAATAAGTAGCCTGAATTTATCCCAACTTGTGACACGTACCATGTTTTTGCTCATATTTTAAGTCCAATGAGTCTAATGAGGCATTAAGTTGTTGTAATAATTATGCTAAGGGAAGCTGAAGTCTTATGTCGTACAGGTACAATAGACAGCCTTGTAATATATTAAGAGTTACGTAGAATTACTGAAAATAAACGAAAAAAAGAAAGAATTAAAAACTTAATTTCTAACATAAGTTTACAAATAAAAAAAATGGAGTTAGTGTATCCACATACAAGTTTAGAGTCCTTATACTGCCCTACGTTCATATTTTAATTAAATTCTATAACATTTAGTGCGTATTTTCTAGTATACCACATACATTACCACGCCTGGACCCTCCTTAAAGGAAAAGTTCCCACTTAGACATTTAAGCCCATTGTAATGCCACAATTAATAATCAACCCGGTGATTTGTTTAGAACAACGATTATTACGGTAGCTGAAGACAAAATTAAAAAAAAAAAAATAACAAGACCAACATTTCCAACTTTAAGCTTCACGAAGCCATGTTACTTTGCTTAACACACTCATTAATATCAGCCCCCGAAATATACCCCACAGTCTTCTCGTTTTCGGTTTTAACGGTTGTCTGAGAGTTTAACTCGTGATTTTACTCAGAGACCCTGTTGCCTATTGCTTAATTCTGAGAATTGTACATCCCTGAACCGTTTCATGTGACCTCCTCAAGGATTAACCAGAACTTATGTCCAATTCAATTAGATAAGACTGTGATACACTTCCAAAGCGCTATATGTTCCTTTTACTCCTCTAGGGAGCATAGGGCGGCATAAAAATATGTTCCTTCCCAAAAACTATGTGCATTTATAGGTGCCTTAAACCAGTTCGTACTTTTTTGAAGATGAGACTGAGATTGCAGGGATCCATTAACCGCATTCGTTGCTCTTAAGAAGAATTGCAAGCGTTGGAATAAAAACCACAAAAATGCAAAAATGCGACCATAAAGAAAAGAAAGAGGAAGACTCCTGCTTAAAGGTGTTGAAAACTGTGAAAGAAGATGGAAAGCTTTAGAAATCATATTGTTGCGAAAATGGAAATGGTGTTCTTAAAATGATAAACAAAAGCTCCAAAAACAAAACAATGGGCTTGTTTACATGATCAACGAATAAACAAAAATATAGCAATAACATCAGTATAAAAAATAAGGGGACAAAGAAATAAACAAGCAACAATAAAGTGCAGTATAAGAAAAGCGGATAAACCGTAAACAGGCAACAACAACACTGCAAGCAACTTGTTTACAATTATAGAGATTTCGCGAAGGCAAAGACTCTCCTCCATTCATCAGACTGCTTACCCTGTGATATAAAAGACAAGACAGAGCAGGCAATGGGTTTCAGTAAGAATGCAGTCAGTCTTGTGTAAAGACACGTGGAATTCAGTAAGAATTCAGTTAGTCTTGTGTGAAGACACGTTGCGTGTGAAGAGAATAATTGAAGATCTCCGTATTAAAGATCTAACGAACAATTGTTATTGCGTACGCGGAGGAGTGTGAAAGAAGAATAACAATTAAAGTAAATTGTTGTTGTTTAACTCAAATCGTGAAAGGTGGCACACGAAATTGTGTGAACAATAATGAATTGATTTGAAGCTAAACACATATTGATTTTTATTTTATTTGCAATCTACGAACTCATATTTTTAACGTTTTTAAAAGGGTAAAAACGTAACAATATAATAGGAGTAGGCATGAAATAGGAATGAGAAATAATGGGGCTAAAAAAGAAAACAAAAGGCGTTGTTTCTCGAGAACAACAAATATTGGCAGCAACCCTATCACAGACCAATGAGTATTGATGCTAGTGATTAATGGAATTGAAACTGCTTTATAACACAACGCTATTCCTTAAACGAAAAAATCGCCGTAGTCTAACAGGTAGTGTGTTAGCTTATTAGACGTGAGGCTACGGTTCAAACCCCAGGACAGACATCTCCAGCAAAACGAAATATAAAAAATATTTCTTAGACTATTTCCTCTCAGCAGATTTTTGACAAAAACTCTGAGTAAATAAAATTGCAATGAAAACTTTCTCAAAAATCTATCGTTCAGAGTCGACTTTAAACTGTAGTTTTTCGCCACTCATGTGGTGTAAGAAGCTAGGTCCTGACTAAAGGTTGGTAATGTCCAATTATGTATGTATTCCTTAAACGATCGAAAGTAATAAAAAAAATATTAGAGAATAGGCTGGAGAAATGTAGTAGTGGTCGAAAGCAAGTATAGGGCTGACAAATCCATCAGATTTTTCTCAGTACAGAATAGAAAAAAATTTTGGTAGTGATAGTGTGATTACATTTTTTATGCCACTGTTTTCCTTATTTAACATGCAGACTAGAGATGAGCGATATTTTCAAAACTGTGATTTAATCACGCTGATTGATAATTCACTGGTAACTACAGTGATTGAAATTGCCAAATAACAGTTACTAATAATGTCGTTCTTTCAAAATTGTTACATACTCAAATTTATTTCATTTTATTTTGAGCGAGGCAGAATTACTCGTAGATGATGCTGATTATTTACTTTTGTCTTTTATACATGAAATTTCTGTGAAACTTAATTGTCAAACTTCATATACAAAAAAAATTACATTAAAAATAATAAGATTGATGACACCACTTTGATTTTGTTTAGTAGTCTTTTCGTAGTATGTATCTAGTTGTCTCTTTCTTACGACTTAATAAAATACGTTATTGCCATTATTGTATTATTGGAATACTTTGATCACAATCACTGTTTTAAAGAACAGTGATTAACTAATCACGTTCACTGAGAACAACGTTCTTCAAAAATCACTGGATCGCTCATCTCTAATGCAGACTATGAAAATTTTGCGATAAGATTACAAAGTTATTTCTTTTGTTTTAATTTTTCTTTTCTATTTTTTCTAATAATTTTTTATAACATTTATTTATTAATGTTTACAATAATTTATCAAATAAAATTTCTGAAGTGGGCGCAAAATATCGAAACATTGACATCCATCTACTCACAACAAGTACAAGTTCATAGTTGTTAGGAAGTAATTCAACCAGCTAGCCAGTTAGTCAGTCACACTCATGCTCATGGCGTGCTGATAAACTTATTTGAGAATTACTTTTAAAAAAATAATTAATGAGACCCACCGCCATTAATTCTACAATATACATAACTGTTAGTGTTAGTGTTGGAAAATGGCGATTAGAATTTGCAAAGCAACTATTGTTTGTTATACTTTGTTTTATTTTTATTATTGTTGTTACATTACTTTCTCTCTCTTTCTCTCTCTCTGTCTTTCTAATTTTAGTGATTTAAAGTAATTGAATTTTTTTTTTAAATTTTCTCTAAAGTATTGTAATAAAAACGATTGTGTAATGGACTACGAGATTTGAAAAACCAAGTACAAATGAACTTTCGAGTACATTTATTACAAAAAAAAATTTTAGTTTTTCTTTTATTATTATTATTGTGTCTGTTGTTTATTTATTTAATAGATTTTGTTTTTTATTTATTAGCATTTTCTGTGTGTTATCTTTATTTGAAATGGAATTTATAATTTATTAAACTATCGATTGACTTACGCAGTAAAACTAATTAAATGTATAATACGTTACGTTAACGTAACGTCATAATTAATATTTAATATTTATTAAGGCAAATGAACATTTTGTTGCAAAGTAAGGCAGAAAGGTAAGTTTAAATAGAACTTTAGACGGTCATTGATCGGCATTATTCTTCTTTGTTGTACTTATACTTCATTTGTGTTCGTTCTGTCAACTTCTAGAATGTACTGTTGATGTGTTATTGTTATTATTTTCTTTTCAATCCTTGGTCTTTTGAGTTAAGAAATCATTTACTATGACCCATTTTAATTTACCATTTTTATACTTTTCTTTGATACTTTTCTTTACGTGTGTCATATGTTGTTTACTAGAATCAATGTTCTATTCTGGAGTAATGGATAAATCGAAGATATAAAGGGATGAATTGGAACTTACCCCCTTTTCTGTAAGGCGACAAATATATCAAAAATATTTGAGCAAATTAGAGTTTTTAAGCAAATTAACGTACGTGTTAGGCAAATAGAGAGTTAATCTAATTCATGATCGATAAAGAATCATGTGGTTTTAAGATTCGATAAAGAATTTGTAGAAAATGTTGCGCATAAATGCTAAGGACTGGTGGATCATTCAATGGATAAGGAATCTTACAGATTTTGTTTAAAAAGAACTGAGAAACAGTCAACACTGCGAGCAGTAGAAAAAATACACAAGGCAGTAATGATAAAATATCTCAGGTAATATGTTGACTTATCAAACGAGACCCTTTGGCTCAAAACCTGAGCTCAGACATCTCGAATAATACGAAATAACACAATAAAATTTTTTTCGGTGACTTTCTCTCAACAGTCTTCTGGCAAAAACTTTGAGAGTAAATAAAATTGTGAATACAAGTCCAAAATCTATCGTTTGGAGTCGATGTTAAACTGTAGGTTCCGCCACACATAATAAAATAAACATACAAAATGGTTAGAGTGAGAAGCTAGGTTGTAATCCTGACTAAAGGATTGAAGTAACTTATTATGTACATAAGTAAATAAGTTTTAATGACAAGTATGCTCGGATTGCACCATCGGCAACAGTCGCGATGTTGAAAAATGGAATATAATTCGTCTATAGCTTCACTTGTGCAATTATATGTTTCTAGTATTGTGTGCAATTGTAGCTATTGATTATCTAAACAATTAATTTACAGTTTTAAATTGCGTAACAGGTATTTAGAGACTAGAAGTCCAATTTATGTCCAGATTGTACTAAAAGATAAATTGCTTTTACCTTATCGTGGGTGTTTGTTTTACAAGCACCTTGATAAGTTTTTAGTTAAGGTATTAATTTCTAGTTTAAATTGGTAATTATCTACTGTCTAGTATTTATTCAATTTATTTTTATGATCTGATTAAATTTTTTCTATAGCCAGGGTTCAAAAATACAGATGACCATATTGGTGGTTTAATTTACTTGTTGGATAAGTAACGTAACAAATAATATGTAAATGTTATAGCCATCAGATGGAATGCTAATTAGAAAACATTTAGTAGTAAAGCAATATACCAGAAATAATTCGAATCGACAAGGAATATATACTATAATGCAGGACTAACCATTCTTCACGGCGAAAGCATCAATCAGACATATTAGTCACTGCTGGCAATCATTGGCCATCAGATAACAAAAACGCAACTGCAGACACAATAGACCGCTACTGCCATTTAATCAATTTCAAGAAGATCGGAAAAGTTTCAGCTGTTGTACTGAAATGAAAACTGCCAAGTGTAGAACACAATGGCACATCAACTGCAGATATGCATCAGCAAGAGAGTTGAGAGTAATATGCAGAATATTGAAAAGTTCATGTTGAAGCAAATTAAATGTAGAAAAAGAAGTTGAATCGGACATACTATAACAGGAGGAAGCTCGATACTATCACTAGAATGGCGACGCATTAAAATCTACAATGCTTAAGAAGCCCTGGTCCACCAAAGAGGAACATTATAAGACATGTATTTCGATAATGGATAAACGTAATAATTGAGAATTCATGTAATAAAGCTCGAGTGTTGAAAACACCTGCTAAAATAAAAAAGTGATTAAAATTTCACTAAATTAATGCATACGCTACCGATAATAATCAATGAAATTAAATAACATACTTAGATATCACAATACTTAGTATTATTTTTTCAAGCTGTACGATTTTCACTGATTGAAGAGGCTACTGGTAGAAAAGTGGTTAAAAATTTCTCAAATTATTACAGAATTTTACGATTATAGACAGCAGACATTAATCGATTTCCAAACAAGCAACAGAATACTTTGTACTATCTTTTCAAGGTGTACGAGTTTCACCGATTGAAGAGGCCACTGTAAGATTACTGGTTAAAAATATCTCACATTACTGCAGAAATTTATGATTGTAGGCTGCATATATTAAACGATTTTCAATCAAATATTGAAACGAAGAAACATACCCAAGTAACAAAATATTTTGTACTATACAGTGGACGTTCGCTAGTACGAATTACATATTGTCATGCCCTTTCGTAGTACCGAAAAATTCGTATTATTGAACAACGCATTTTTATGTTCCAATTCAAATAATTAACATAAAATATTTAGATTTTATTAATATAAAAAGCAAATTTGAATCATTTTATTGATTTTGTTCATTTAAAAAAAAAAAATTGACAAACTTTAAAAATTTAGAGGTTTTCGATTATGAACATTTATTGAAGTGCTGTCGGAAATTGGTAATACCAACTTATAAGCCTTCGCAGGTCATACACAACAACTTTGCTAAAGATCATAACATAATCAAATGCACAGTTTACGATTTAATTCATTTTTAGTAATTCTCAGTGGCGCCACCTGTCGAAAATTGGTCATAACAACTTAGAAACCTTCCCCAGCTCATGCGCAAAACTTTGCTAAAGGTCATAACATAATCAAATGCACAGTTTACGATTTAATTCATTTATAGTAATTCTCAGTGGCGCCACCTGTCGGAAATTGGTCATACCAACTTATAAGCCTTCGTCGGCTCATGCGCAACAACTTTGCTAAAGATCATAACATAATCAAATGCACAGTTTACGATTTAATTCATTTTTAGTAATTTTCAGTGGCTCCACCTGTCGAAAATTGGTCATACCAACTTAGAAACCTTCGTAGGCTCATGCGCAACAACTTTGCTAAGGATCATGAAATGATCAAATACACAGTTTACAAATTAATTCATTTTTATTAATTTTCAGTGGCGCCACCTGTCGGAAATTGATCATACCAACCTAGAAACCTTCCCCGGCTCATGCGCAACAACTTTGCTAAAGATCATAACATGATCAAATGCATAGTTTACGATTCTATAAGGTACATACAAACATACATTCATTTTTATATATATAGAAGATAGATATATGTATATATATTTTTTTTTTTTTTTAATACATAACGAAACAAGGTATACATACATATGTTGCAAATTAGTATAAGATCGGTACATCCATTGATTTAAACAATTACAGATTCCAAATAGGCATTTGCATTTTTTCATGACGACTTCACTGAGGAGGTATCTAAAGAAAAGGTATTGAATTCCTTTTTTGCGAAATGGCAACAAAACTTTAAAACTGGGGTGTATTATCTATTATACCTTGAAGGTTTACTGAGGAGAATACCGAATGTAGTCAATAATAATCTTTTGACCAACAACAAAATATAACGGGTTACACATTTTCGGATTCTAAGATAAAATTTAATAAAACACGCATAAAGCTACGATCTCGATCAAAGTTTGCCATTATGTACGAAATATAATTTCATTTAAGTGATCATCTCTATATTAGTTCTAGCGGTCGATCATGTTAATATAGTTTTCGAGATATCGGGCAGTATTTCATGAAATTTTACGAATGTGTGTTTTTATTTGTTTCAACAGAGTTTTCTGAGTAGACATAGTCTTTGAAACAGGCCCACAAAAAAGTCCAACAGAGACAAATATCATGAAGTCAAAACGTGAGTTTACTCTTACTGGAAACTTCTTATGTAACAAAGCCCAAATAGGTTGCTTGGAGTGGCTTGTGGCACCGACCTGTTGAAACCACATACCACTCAGTTCATTATCTTTAATTGCAGGTCAAAAAAGTAATTTATTACACGACTATAGTGTGGACGATTAATACATTCAGTCTTTGTGGTGAATTGATATACATAAAAACATAATAAAAACTTCATTCATACGTAAATAAAACAAAAATTCTTATAACAAACCACCATTCGTACTAGCGAATAGAAAAAATGTCCATCTATTCGTACTATAGAGTAGTCAATGCAAAAATTTTGCCATTCGTATTATTGGAAATTCGTAATAAAGAGCGTTCGTACTACTGGACGTCCACTGTATTTTCAAGCTGTACGATTTTCACTGATTGAAGAGGCTACTTGAAGAAGAGTGGTTAAAAATGTCTCAAATTACTACAGAATTTTACGATTATAGGCAGCAGACATTAAAAGATTTCCAATCAAATATTGAAATGAAAAAACATACCCAAGTAACAGAATACTTTGTACTATATTTTCAAAGTGTACGATTTTCTCTGATTGAGAAGGTTGCTTGAAGAAAAGTGATCAAAATATGCATCAGATAACTGCAGAAACATAGGACTATACATACATATATGCAAAAATTAATCGTTTCGCGACTAAACAATAGAATCGAAAACATGCCTCCAGATATTTCAGATATTGCGGATGAAAGAGGTATTGGCAATATAGTGATTAAAAATTTCACCAGGTTACTAAAGAAGCTTATGATAGATTTTCGATAATATATTAGAATTAAAAACTAGAATAATTAATATTATTTTTTTAATGAAATAACGTCTACGATTTTCACTGCTTAATTATTTTTCTTGAAACGATAATGAAATGAATTAAATTTTCTTTACTTTTTTTACAGAAAAATATTTTCTGTTACCTTAAGTAATGGTTTAAAGAACTTTTTTATAAAATTTTTCTTATACTTGTACGATTTCCACTGACATTCACTGTATTTGAAATCTTACTTTACAGAATTAAACACAATTCTTAATATTCTTGAACACAATTATTAAGCAAGCACTCTGGGGTTTTTAACTATACAACACTGGTTATTGTTATAATAAAAATTTATTACCTTTATCGGCTTTTAAGTATTGTAATGTTTTTATTTTATAAATTCGTACAATTTTTTATGACTTAGAACTGGTGTTTTTAATATTCACCACTTTTTTTTTATTTAAAACTTGAATTTTAAATTGATTGTTAATATTTTAAAAAGGATATTAAATTCGTCCTTTTTTGTAGCAAATAAATTCAGGCCCTTTATTTATTTGGAAAGTTAATTTGCTGTACACCACCACCGTTACTTGCTTAAAAATCCATGCGTTTCGTTCTAAATATTAATCGTAACTGAATAGATTGTGTGATAAATTTCTCTTTTTTTAATGGCCAAAATAATCAATTTCTAATCAATGAAAGTTTGATTATTCGGTTTTCCTATATTTGCACAAAAAGATAACAAACGTAACTTAATTTCGCATTCCCGCATTTTGATAGGGGACTACAACAAATTACTTCGTATTGTATATATTCGTGTACTATACAATGCGATACGATATGGATAGGGTCTATCTATAAAACAAGGTGCAAAACAATAACCGATCTTCACAATCTAAATAAAAAATAAAACAAAAATAAAATCCATATCGTAAATGACACTTCGATTGAAGCTCGTGACATCTCGTTTCGGTTCCCAATAAATAAACTTTATTGTCTAACAAACTTTAAATGTTTGATGCTCTACACCACGCTACAGTCTTAATCATACCAGTTAAGTTTAGACTTAGATAAGCCTGCTATCCTTGGTCCTCTATTTTCTTTCAAATATGGCCCTCTCTGTGATAGCTGTGTAGAATGAAAAACAGACCTCTTGTTATATAGCTTCTGAATCATCTTAATTTTAAACTTGTCCAATGCAAGTATAGAACGCTAAGAACCAGTACACAATGCATAACCTATTATAGTCTCAATAAAGGAATTATCAAACCCTCAGAGGTGGCCATGCTCATAGCTGACGCTTAAACAACAGTACTTCATCATCTTAGACATTATTTGCTATTCTTAACTGGGTACCACCAGATACATACATATGTTAACGGAACAAGCAGTTGAATCCGATATTTAAACTGAACTCTATAAGAACATTGAAGTAAAGAATCTCAGGACATTTAAAAACAGTTTCAGAATCTTTGACTATCTCATGGACTACCCGATGACTATTCAGACTGAGCTACTGCAATAAAGACTGTCGCTTTGGGAATCCGTCATCAGAGCATATGTAGTAGAGATAAACACATGCTAAAATAATGCTACAAAGACTGCAACTTTAGTTGTCCAATATCAGAGTTTATGGAGTAGAGATACTTATAGTACTTACGTACTGACATTAAAGAGGCCATTATATCTCCAGAGAGTATGCACACCTTATTTAGGATAGCTCAAGAATACTCTCTGGAGCAGATCTCGCGATATTCAAGGGTTACTCTCATATGAAGTTCTTCACACGAGATCATTAAGAGTAACAACATTGGTAATGCACTTGCAAAGGTCTGGTACAACAGCTAATTCTAAGGAATTTATTCGTGAGACTAACAGACTTCTACAGGAGGACTATCTGCAAAGGAAAGACGAGAACAAAATCCGTATTAAACCTATACATTTTAGGACCATTACAGGAATTATAAAGGGGCAATAGATCCTACCTCACACCGGCTGCCTGTCTACCTCACAATGATTTTTCCAGAAGTTGTAATAACGAAAAATATCTTCTCTGCAATTGTCCGGCACTTCAAAACCTGCTACAATGAATTATTGGACATCTGCAAGTTATTGACAGAACGTTTCTTCACCAAAGGTAATTTGGATAAAATTCATGCCTTCATTAAAATCTCAGGATCGTTGAGAAATGCCAGCTAGGTGTTAGAGGCAAATTACGGCTTTATAAGACCCAAGTAATTTATGCCTCTCATGGCGGCTGTCAATTTACCTACGACCTTAGTTAAGCCCAAATCAGGAAAGTCTAATGCGCCTAGAAACTGTCTCTAATTGAAAGACATCCTCCGTAGAAACGGCTTATGGCGGCACCTGTGCTACACTTTGCAACTTTTCATGACGCGGCAACTGACCCTACAATAAGTAACTGCCGCATATACATCCGCAGTGGTGTACTAAGTGACCGCCTTATAAATGCAGCACTCATCGCGAAAGAGTTAAGCTGTTTGCGCTTTGGAAGTTATAATGAATCTAAATCTAAATTAATGAATCTCTGACATCAATTGACGATAGATCGGTTGTTTTGTCAAGAAAGTTCATACGCCGGAAACTTTTCCATTTCTTTGAAAATGCTAACAAATACTGTGCAGGCGCTAGCTTGTGGTCATAATGGGTTAAAAACTGAAGCATCCTAGGAAAAACAGGTTATTCTGGACATCTGGGAGAAATATCTGAACTCAACACCTGCTATTCGCAATAACCTGGCTGGCTTTCACAAGCGTCACAAATAATTATCACAAACCTAATATACCCCAATTTTTCTATAGTGGAGCATGTGGAGTATATTTATAACCCGCTTATCAGTTTCTATGAAATTTAAGCTATTTTTAAAAGCATTTAAGGGCCTTTCAAACTAGGGGACTAGATCAATAAAACTTTAATAAAATAAATAGTACTTGGAATTAGTAGTAACTGTAAATAAACAAAATAATTCTTTTAAAACTAATTAAAATTATTCCATAATAGTGAAGTTAAACAACA
Organism: Sarcophaga caerulescens; assembly: GCA_927399465.1. Taxonomy (NCBI): domain Eukaryota; kingdom Metazoa; phylum Arthropoda; class Insecta; order Diptera; family Sarcophagidae; genus Sarcophaga; species Sarcophaga caerulescens. The sequence continues at coordinate 107,165,630 of OV656873.1, forward strand.
ATTGACGATAATAGACAATTGAAGTGGTATAAACAACCGGATGACTAATTGTTTTTAAAATAAAGCCGGGTACAGATAAACCGGAACTGTAGATAGAAATACTTTAGTGCCTCAATATCACTATGAAGTAACGGGTGATTTTTTAGCTATTATCTTTTTGGCAACACTGGTTTCGTGTTTTGTTTCACTGTCAAACATCTTCAGTTTGGTCTATAATTTAACCATGAATCGTCTTACAAACGAACAACGCTTGCAAATCATTGAATTTTATTATCAAAATGCGTGCTCTGTTAAGAAAGTTCATCGCGCGCTTCTTCCATTTTATGGTCAGTATAATCGACCCACTGAAGCGGCTATTCGGGCTATTGTGACTAAATTTCGCACCAAATTTACATTGTTGGACATTAAACCACCAACACGCTTACGTAGAGTGCGAACTGAAGAAAATATCGCAGCTGTATCGGCCAGTGTTAATGATGACCATCAATTATCGATTCGTCGCCGTTCGCAGCAATTGGGCCTCTGTTACTCAACAACGTGGAAAATTTTGCGGAAGGATTTAGGTGTGAAGCCTTTCAAAATACAGCTGGTGCAAGAATTGAAGCCGAACGATCTACCGCAACGCAGAATTTTTGGTGAATGGGCTCTTGGAAAGTTGGCCGAAGATCCACTTCTTTATCGAAAAATTGTGTTCAGCGCGAAGCTCATTTTTGGCTCAATGGATTCGTAAATAAGTAGAATTGTCGATTTTGAAGTGAAGATCAGCCAGAAGCATTGCACAAGCTACCAATGCATCCAGAAAAAGTCACAGTTTGGTGAGGTTTATGGGCTGGTGGCATCATTGGACCGTACTTCTTCAAAGATGCTGCGAATCGTAACGTAACTGTGAATGGTGAGCGCTACCGTGAGATGATATCCAACTTTTTTTTGCCCAAAATGCAAGAGCTTGACTTGCATGACATGTGGTTTCAACAAGACGGTGCCACATGCCACACAGCACGCGTAAAAATGGACTTATTGAGAGGCGAGTTCGGTGAACATTTTATTTCACGTTCGGGACCGGTCAATTGGCCGCCTAGATCGTGCGATTTAACGCCTTTAGACTATTTTTTGTGGGGCTATGTTAAAGCTCATGTCTATACAGACAAGCCCGCTTCAATTGACGCATTGGAAGACAACATTGAAGCATTTATTCGTGAGATACCGGCCGAAATCTTGGAAAGAGTATGCCAAAATTGGACTAAGCGGATGGACCATTTGAGGCGCAGTCGCGGTCAACATTTGCATGAAATAATCTTCAAATATTAAATTATATGGACCGTACTATCGATTCAAATAAAGATTTCATGCATTTTTCTGAATTTTATGTGTTTTTTTTTTTGAAAATTTTTCCTACAGCTCTTAAAAAATAACCCTTTATAATAACAATGATATCCTTCAAGCGGAATTTATGCCATAGAAAGGTGTGCTTAATTCTACTTGAACAGAAAATTCAAATGAGTGGACATTGCAAAACGATCTGAGAGTCAGGACTAAATATATAATGGGACTGCCTGAAGAAACCGAATAAGGTAGGTAGGAGAATAGGGTTACTCTCTATTAGATTCTAGGTACATAAACTAGCGAGGAAAGAAGCTTATATATAGCTGGAGGATAAAAAGAGACAAATACTTTTCTCAGATCAAATGAACTTGAGGTAATCTATAGTTTTGATGGGAAATTACAAAAGAAGGAGATTTAAGTCACCCATTAAGCTATTAGGCAGTGGATATCCAAGCCAATTAGCTTGAGAAGTTTCTTTGGTTTATTCCATCTTCTCTTTCGTCGGATATACTTAATTCATCATTACAACCCTTTAGGAAGGATTAAAACTTAGCTTCTCACACTACTCATGTTGTTTGTTCTAATTTTATACATAAGTGGCGGGACCTACAGTTTAAAGTCAACTCTGAACGACAAATTTATAAGAAACTTTTCATGGAAACTTTTATTTACTCTCAGAGCTTTTGCCAAAAACCTGGCAATCGCCGAAGAAAAAATTCTTCTTGAAGATGTCTTACCTGGAATTTGAAACATGGGATCGCGTCCAATAAGCCAACACTCTATACACTAGACTACGGCGAGTATACATATTCAAAATTTACTTCCTTCTCCAAAGAAACGTTCTTGTTCTATCAGAGATGGAAAATCTGACCTCTTTCCAAGTACATTTGCCAGACGATTCCCGTTAATTTCCACATGACATGGGATATAGCAGAGGGTGACCATATTTTCATTACCCAGTTCTCGAATTAAACTCATATGAGTCGAGTGCTCGATTGGCGACTTGACTGTGAAGTAGTATTGCTATGTTCCGTCGTTTATACGCTTTGCTCACGTTGAATTCAGCTGAGCTTTCGGTGACGTAGACTTCCGATTGGAAAATATATATGAGTTTACTGGTTTTATCAGCCACACGATTTGTCAGATCACAATGCTCCCGAATGAACATCGTGTTAGACTTGTCTTCCATAATTCTATTATCTTCTATTTCCCTAGCTCTGGTCCTTACGGTAGGTTGCACATGGTAGCGCAATGGTTTTAAATCCAACGGTGCCTTTAGCACTGTTATAAAACAGGTTCTCATTGCTTTGATTTTGTCAATGCATGCCAGTCTCTATATCTTATCCATACCAGGTTAGCCCCCCGAAGATGTTGCAAGCTTCCAATATGGCCTACTTGAGCTCACTTGAAATGGTCTCTTTGTGAACATTTCATGTCAGTTTACTATCTAAAATACTGATAAGATACATTTTATTGTTCTGTTTAAGTAAAGAAAAGGAAGTTCGTATCACTCGTTCAGTGATAATTGTCTGACATAGGAGAATGCTATGAAGTCTATTAAGGAGAGAAGTCAAAAGACCAAACGCAAATGACTATCACTCATTCAATGACAAGCTATGTATATAACGATAACAATTGACTGTCGTATGGGAATCCTATAGAGCCTATAAAGGATGGTAATAGAGGTTTTATAGACAAGCCAGCAGAGGAAGCATAATAAATCCCAAGAAGAGAGGCAAGCTATCATAGAAGAAGAGTAGAAAAGATCATGGGAGTAAGGATGGAATCTAAAAATACAATGGAAGAGCAAGTAAATAAAGAATTTAAAGGCATTGAAAACAAAACTGAACACTGCGTAAAGAGAGCCGAATGAATTCATAGGACTTGGAAAGGAAGCTGAAGACTTCACAAAGGAAATTGACGGCGTTGAAAACAGTGCTACAATGTTGGTATTTATAGATTGTATGGCAAAGTCCTTTCAAATTTCATTGCAAGCTAGGCGCGCATATGGAGAAGCTTATGGTACATACATCATGTAGATTAGGAAACGCTTCAGAGGCTGTAATTGATAGCCAAAAACCAAGTGATTGTTGTATAATAATTGTAAATTTATTTTTAACCATAATATTAGTCATAACGGGTAATTTTTTAATATAATTTTTCACTATAAAAGGGTTTTCCCAAGTGTTGTAAGTGATTAATTAAACGCTCGATTACATGCGTAAATAGTTAATGCAGTTTAAATTAGTTGAAATAGTTGTATTAGTCATAAAACAAATATTTTTTTACTAATCTTTAACTATCACGTGCTTATTTGTTGTATTATTTGTATTCAAATATACAAAATAAAAACATAAATTGCTTATCAATTAAAATTATAAACGTACGGGCTAATATTATCGATTTTATAAAATCTATTGATAAAATTGGCCAACGTGTGGCTGGCTAAGAGGCTGATGAGTCACTTTTAAAGGGTCATACAAAATGAAAAATATTAATTGCATTGCACTTTAGTACCACCACTATCTAGTGGGAATTAAAGTTCATAAATAATTAAAATGTTTTTTAATATTGAATCATTTTTCATTATTTACATATTTCCATTAAAACATTATTTTAAACGAAAATAATTAATACTGAAGCGGATTTAAGCCAGCGATTCAGTGTAAAATATCGGAATAATAACTTACTTAGCATTTAAACATACACATTAAGGGGAATATAAGTACACTGACAAGAAAACGATTCGACTTCGGCCATGAACGCTTTTACTTGACTCATGCATTTCGTCGCCAGTCAGTCACTCAATCTATTTTATGCACAAGTGAATTTATTACATAGCATTTCATATAAAAGAAATGTACCAAATTCCTTCGAGCCGGATTTGAACCAGCGACCTATGGATTTCTATCGGATTCTCAAACATACACTACAGTCCACCGCTCTACCAACTGAGCTATCGAAGGTGCTTGACACTGTAAATCTAGTTGAAATATAAAAATTAAATTTTTAACAGCAAAAAAGCACAAGTAAAGCGAATTGGTTTAATTGCATATATTTTCAGAAAGGTTAGAGAAGTTATCTCAAGTCCTATAATCTCAAGGTCAAATTTTTTGATGCCAGTTAAACAATCTCCTTCTGGTATTTAGACAAGTTGTGAGGAGGGGTCTTAAAAGGTGTTGAGATGCATTTTTTCTTGATTTTGATTAATAAAATGAAATTCAATCCTTCGAGCCGGATTTGAACCAGCGACCTATGGATTTCTACTTGTTTTCTACGGAACTACAGTCCACCGCTCTACCAACTGAGCTATCGAAGGGTTTTGATGTTGCAAGTACAGTTTAAGTATAAAACTTTAATTTTTAAATGCAATTATATAGTAAATCGAAAGGAATTGGAGATTTTTTAACCCTGATACCTGCATTTATTTCTAGCAAACCACCTAAAACCGATTTGCATATATATACATAATTTGTTAGAGGGAGTGTCTAAGGGACAATATTGTAACGCAATAACCTGAAGAAGATATATTAGTTTCTTGATTTTAATTGATACCCTTTGTATAATAAAAAATTGAATCCTTCGAGCCGGATTTGAACCAGCGACCTATGGATTTCTACTTGTTTTCTACGGAACTACAGTCCACCGCTCTACCAACTGAGCTATCGAAGGTGCTTAAGAGCACCAATAAGTTTTACGCACAAAATCCTTCGTTTCAGCAAAAAATCAAATGTAAATTCAAGCTTTTAAGAGCTATTTGTAAAAATGCAGGATAACATATCACATTTCAAAGCCCATCTTTTAAGGTGCCACGTTAAAAAAATTCGTATTAATTTCAGTTAAAGCAGACCTGGACGTAGTTTTTTGTGCAAAAAAATTTTGCTTGAATCCTTCGAGCCGGATTTGAACCAGCGACCTATGGATATCTACTTGGAATTATTACACTACAGTCCACCGCTCTACCAACTGAGCTATCGAAGGTGCTTAAAATCAATGAATTTTCTACGGAATATATATTTTTGGTTTCAAAAGTTAAATTGTAAAGAAAAGCTTAAACGTCAGTATTTGAAGCAATTTAAAAATAATTCAAATGGAATTTAAAGCCTTGACTAAAACTGCCTACAATTCAATTCCCAAGAGAATATGAGCTCATAGATAATGTGCAAAACTAGGCTATAATCCTCACTAAAACGTTCTAATGGTCAGTAAGTATGTAAAGAATGTATGTATCTGTCTTCTCAAGCCCATTCTTTGGTATTTTTCGGGTCATGAAGGCCTTAAAAACTTTAACAGAGACTCCATAGCCATTATAACGACACACTAGGTTCTGGGTGCACACAGATAGAAGTTGGGAATACATCCTAACGACTTCTGGGGAAGAACAGGACACCACAGAATATCTACTATGTCATAGCTGAGCACTTGAGAACTTAAGACGAAGGATACTTGCACACCCAGAATTTATTGACAGAACGTGTCTAACCAAAGCTTACATATTTAAATAGAATTCACACCTTCACCTTCATAAAACCATCGGAATGGCTGAGAGATTCTACTCAGGAAATGGGTGTGATCGATATTTCAGCAGTACCATAAGGACCTAAGCTCTAAGCTACTTCAATAGAGTACTCAAGGCTCACAAACACCATCACAATTGGTCAAACTTGCAAGCACAAACCCTACAAAAACAATTTTGATCTAAAAGAAATCGGAATCCTTCGAGCCGGATTTGAACCAGCGACCTATGGATTTCTATTGAGACGTTAAACAACTACAGTCCACCGCTCTACCAACTGAGCTATCGAAGGTAAACGCTGGAGAGCTTAAGGTTTAATTAAGCCTAACCTTATGCAAAATCTATAATATATAGTCAGTCTTTAGCAGCAATACTATAAGATCTACAATATCTACAGATAAGTTAGTCACACAACAACAGTGATAAGAAATCTCAGTGATAATTCTTTTATTATTATTTTATGTTAGATTATAAAATTGTTTTAAAAAATGCATCCTTCGAGCCGGATTTGAACCAGCGACCTATGGATATCCATCTGATATTATAACAACTCTACAGTCCACCGCTCTACCAACTGAGCTATCGAAGGTGTGGTAGATTAAGTCTCAAATAATGCATTTCAATAGAGGAAATGAAAATAATATTGAAATATCATGTTTGGAAGGATAATTTCTGTGATAATGTGAAGTTTGTTATCAATGTTTTTATAATGATAACTTTTGGTATCCAACAAAAAACTAATCCTTCGAGCCGGATTTGAACCAGCGACCTATGGATTTCTACTTGTTTTCTACGGAACTACAGTCCACCGCTCTACCAACTGAGCTATCGAAGGGTCTTGATGTTGTAAGTCGAGTTCAAGCATAAAACTTTGACTTTCCAAAGCATTTGTAAAAATTTTAAAAAAATCAATTCGGAACTTAAAGATATTGACCTTTGACCCCGATATCTGCAAATCAAGTGAACCGATTTGCACCTATTCGGTTAGGGGACTGTATAATGATGAGTGCACAAATAAACCTGAAGAGGCATATTTTGTTTCCGGACTTTAATTAATATTGTTTGCATTAAAAAGTCGAATCCTTCGAGCCGGATTTGAACCAGCGACCTATGGATTTCTATTTGTTTTTTACGGAACTACAGTCCACCGCTCTACCAACTGAGCTATCGAAGGTATGTAAAGCTTTGTCTTTATTAATACTTTTAAATACTGAAACTGAAAGTCGTATTGAAATAATATGTCCCCAGGAAGATATTTTCCAGTGATAATGATGTGATGTTATCTCCCCCTTCTAATGATAATTCTTCTTCAATGTAACAGAATAATTAAGCTAATCCTAAAAAAAAGCCGATCCTTCGAGCCGGATTTGAACCAGCGACCTATGGATTTCTACTTGTTTTGTATGGAACTACAGTCCACCGCTCTACCAACTGAGCTATCGAAGGTCTGTGTAATTCAATGACAATGTTTAATAAAAAGCAAACCGGCCACTTAATTAATTTTTATAAAAATTTTCTTTCTTGATATACCCGAGAAGAACTGATAATTATGGATCCGATTTATTATCAGGATAAATGCAGCATTAACGCATAAATTTTAGGGACTTTTAAACACCTGTGGTATTAGCAAACACCTGTTGATATTAAAACTACGTATTGTTATAAAAATAATTGACTCCTTCGAGCCGGATTTGAACCAGCGACCTATGGATTTCTATTTGATTTGCTCAACGAACTACAGTCCACCGCTCTACCAACTGAGCTATCGAAGGTGACGATGGGAAGAAGAAAAGAAATCATGAGTATGATTGCTTTGTACGTCTTATTTTAAAAATTTAATTAAACTTCCAGGTTTAAAATCTGGAATGTACAAATTTTATAAATTTTAAGTAAAAATTTATAAATTTAAATTTTTAAATAAAAAAATTGTTACTAATGCAACTAATGCTGTTTATGACCTACAGTAAAAGCCTATCTTTACACACATGTCTCCAAAAAATTAAAAATAAAAATTAAATTAAAAATTTCAAAAAAAAAATTAACTCCTTCGAGCCGGATTTGAACCAGCGACCTATGGATATCTACTTGAAATTATTAGACTACAGTCCACCGCTCTACCAACTGAGCTATCGAAGGTTATAATTTCCGTAAAATGCAAAAAATTTGTTTAAATAAACAAAAACAATTCAAAAGAAAAGGTTTCTTACGTTTCGTTTACCTTTCACTTTATCACAATGGGAGTGATTGTTGTTCGTCTTTAAGGTTAAATTATGAATCAAATCTAGTTCAGCATTAACATAAAAACGTAAATACACACACATACCCGCATACATGAATGACAATAAAAATGTTATTGTGGTCGATAAGCAGGCAACATACATTTATTTTTAGAAATTGTCTCTCATGTGTACATAAATACCGTTACTTATAGATTAATATTGCCGTTTTATTTTGCCGTTTTCCAACACCTTCGATAGCTCAGTTGGTAGAGCGGTGGACTGTAGTTCGTTGAGCAAAACAAGTAGAAATCCATAGGTCGCTGGTTCAAATCCGGCTCGAAGGATCCAGTTTTTTTTAATTTATTTATTTTTTTAAATTTTAATAAATAAATTTAAATAATTTCTTAAGACTTTAAAGAAGAGTGTTTGAACTTAACATTGGTCCTTTAGAAGTTCTCAATTGGTCAATATGTAGGCAGATAGAGAGCGGCTATCTACCCCAGAAGTTGGAACAAACACATTTAGTCCACACAGGGTCCATTGTGATACCATAGCCATGCATTTTCCCTAGCCCTAAGATCATCCATAGCTTCTGATGTAGAGATGAGCGATCCAGTGATTTTTGAAGAACGTTGTTCTCAGTGAACGTGATTTGTTAATCACTGTTCTTTAAAACAGTGATTGTGATCACAGTATTCCAATAATACAATAATGGCAATAACGTATTTTATTAAGTCGTAAGAAAGAGACAACTAGATACATACTACGAAAAGACTACTAAACAAAATCAAAGTGGTGTCCAGTGTTGCCGGTTTTTGGTTATTTCTAACCAAAATTGGTTATTTTTTTGTTCAATGTGCAGATGTGTAGATTTTTCCGGTTTTGGTTATTTATTTTTCTTGTTTTGTTTGTAGAAATGTATTAATTAGTCTTACTAAAATTTTATTTTGTTATTTTTTGTTTCGTTTCTTACTCTGTTGGTTGTATTAATTGTAATTTAAATTTGAAAAAAAATAAAATAAAAAAACTGCGAATTTAGTTTTGGTTATATTTTTTCTTATTTGGTGATTTTTTTCACAAATGTTGGTTAGTGTCATCAATGTTATTATTTTTAATGTAATTTTTTTTATATGAAGTTTGAAAATTAAGTTTCACAGAAAGTTCATGTATAAAAGACAAAAGTAAATAATCAAAACAAAATGAAATAAATTTGAGTATTTTGAGTATGTAACAAAAAAGAACGACATTATTAGTACCTGTTATTTGGCAATTTCAATCACTGTAGTTACCAGTGAATTATCAATCACCGTGATTAAATCACAGGTTTGAAAATATCGCACATCTCTATTCTGATGTAGCCAATTAGACTGCTAATGTCCATAACTGACAAATCATTCTAATCGTCTACATAGTTGACAATAACGTGCTCTCTACTTCTTCGACAGAGTGCTGAGCATGTGAACAAAAGTTGAAGAATAGTTTCCCGCTCTTGCTAATCTCTACCACTCATATTCATCTTCAGCACTATATGTTGGTGATAAACGACTACATTTAGCTTGAATTGACAAATCTGAATTATGGCACAGTGAATATTCTACTTGACCGATTTGAAGGCACGATCATCTAAGCTGGAGGTAACGTGAACTAACCGCCAAAGTCGGGCGATTTGGCCCCTTTAGATTTTTTCATACGAGGTTCTGTTAACTCGCCATGCCACCGGTCGAGTTCAGTCGGATTTATTCGCTAGAGTATGAACATTGTACATTTCGGATTGCACTCTAACTTAGAGAAACCGTGGCGGCATTTGGACGATATTATATTTCACATATAATGGGCATCAATCGGTTTTTTCAAAGGAATACAAAATTTCGTGGATATGTGACAGACATTTTTTTTATTTTAAAGGTAGGACGCACATGGGGTCCCCTATGTAGAGAACTCATTAGAGAGTTCGATAGTTAGTGTCCGATTCATGCACTTTACTGTTACCTGGAATATCAAACGTCCCTGTATCAATATGATATGAATACCGTACCGTTCCTTTAACTTATTGCGAAACTTGCGTCCTTATAAGCAGTCCCCGAATTCATTATGATGAGAGCTTCCTGCCGTTATGGCTCTACAACCGCCTGGCTATTAAAATGTATGCCAACATCCCTTTTGGAGATATTTTTATTCTTAATAATCCTTACCGCAGCCTGTATTGCCGATACTTTCGCCTAGAAAAGAGGGAAACTTTAAGGTTGCTTTATGTATTGAGCTTTTTTAAATTTTTGCTCTGTAAGCACGAAATGCAAAATCAAAAAGAAACCTAATACAGTCAACGCATACCCAATTTATTGTATTTCCAGACGAAAACCCTATACTGCCTGAATTATCGTTAGACTTATATTTGGCTATAATGTACACTATAATGTACGATAAGAGTACTAACTTCGTATCAAACTATAAATAATTATCGATTATATTTTAGGCACGTGCTATTCCAAGTATAAACAAACGCTAACGTCTAGATGTGCTTTATAAACACAATGAATGAAAAATCTTGTGATTACACTTATCCGCTTACTTATTGGCGGGCAAGTCATATGGTTTTACGACAATCACAAATTGATCACGATAAGCTAAACCAACCACTAAGGGTATATTGCATTTAGAATGTTCTTTTATGGTTGTGGTAAATCGAGAACAAAATCGAATATGTCAAGAGAAATATTTTGGGTAGGATGACTGACTCATCGTTTCATATCTTGTATAAAAAAGCACTCAACAGTTAACTAAACATTAAGTGCCTAAAATTAGAAGCAATTGCGAAGTGTTATATGTATAAATTGGCCATAATTCGATAAAATTGGAAAAGGTTTTCAAACCCTATTGGATCAAGGATTCCAAAACAGTTTTCGTTATAGTTAGGTGACCTTTAGGACCGGAGATATAGCCGGTGAAGCTAACATTTTTATAAAGACAAAAAGTGGTCTCGACCTAAAAAACTGCAAGTCATCGATCAAAAAATGCAAGTCATCGACCAAAAAATGCAAAACATCGACCAATAATACCAGAAAATGCAAGTCATTGAATAGAAAAATGTAAGTCATCAATCAAAAAATGCAAGCCATCCACTAAAGAAATGCACGTCATCGACCAAAAAAATACAAGTCATCGACCAGAAAATGCAAGTCATTGAGCAGAAAAATGGAAGTTATCGACAAAAAAAAGCAACTAACTCATTGACGCCAAAAATGCCAACGTAAATCGCAAGTTATCGACGAAAACCGCAAGTCATCGACGAAAAAAGCAAGTCATCGACGAAAAATTAAAGTCATCGACAAAAAAATGTATTTTATGTTCAAATTCACAAGAGTATGAGAACGAAAACTTAATATCTTGATGGTGATAATATTAGCTAATGATCGTTAAGTTTGAATCCAGAGTTTATCGAAACAATAATTTAAAAAAATTATAATTTCTTAAGTAATTAAAAGTTAATTTTCCCGTATCAAAAAATTTTCCCATGCTAAAGTGCTTCCCAAATTTGGAATCCCATGTTCATGTGAAATGTGAATGATTATAAATTATTAATCGATTACTATCGTTATTTTTGCTATCAATCAAACATGGTTTGACTACGAATTTAATACTTTAATAATAGGTTTAGTCTTTTAGTTGAGCAATCAAGGGAGAACCCAAAGAGAAAAAAAAAACTTGTTATTTCTTATCTAATGGGTGACTCATATTTTGTTCAAAAGTAATAAAGTTCCGCACTTCGAAATTAATGCATCTCATGGAGCCCATTGGGGGTATGAAAGTACAGAGACACTGCTGGTAGAAGCAAAAACGATTCATAGACTGAGGACGATGTTGAAATGATGATTCGTTATTTGATAAAAAAAAAACGTTGCGTTTGTTAAGTGGCTACGAAAATACCAATTAGGTGAATAAAGAAAGTTGACGTATTGGACAACTTTCGTTCCAGAAGTTGTCACGTTTAATGGAATTATCTCTGCATTAAAATTTTTAGGGTGCTAAGTTAAGTCATTCATTAGATTCCTAAATGATGTTTGTTAGTCGTGTAATCAAAATAATGAACCCTTAGTTTTTCAAATTCTATCGAAAATATTTCAAATGTTACAAATTAACTGAAATAAAAATTGTTTTTGAATTATTTATTACTTTTGTTACAAACAAAATATTGTACAGAAAGAATATTTAATAGAAACTTTGGGTGCAACAGTCACTCAAATTTTCTTAAAAATATATTCAAAATAATTAAAAAATTCATTAGAATCATTCCCATCGACCCCAACTGTAAACACCATTAAATATTAGACAGCGCAAAAAATCACACACACACTAAAGGAAAACACTGATTTACGTCACACACACTTTATTTTGTAAATAAACAGAGAACTTCTCTCGATTTCCATGTTAAAAAATAAGAGAAACAAATTATCAGTAATGTGAACTTAACAATTTTAAAACACGCTAAAATATGTATAAAACAATTGACATCCTTTAAGAACTGCGTATTTATTATGAGTTTAAAATGAATTTGATTTCCAAATTTAATAGAAAAAATTATAGTTTGGACGATTCAGATAAATGGTTATGCTTTTAGACGAACACAACTGACAAATATCTCTCGTCTGAATTGTCATTTATAAAATAGTTAAACTGACTAGTGAAGTGGTAGTTCAAATTTGATTACGATTCGAGCATTATGAGTTGATTGCGATCGTCATAATCGACTGACTATGCAACTGAACTGACTAGATTAAAAAACAATTTGAAGAAACTCATGCAATCATTAAACCCGACTGGCCATTTACAACGACGTTGATATGCTGATTGGGTGCTAGAGCAACAGACTTTCAAATACTTCGAAAAGAGGAAAAGCGATCCATAAAAAGTGACTGTTTGGTGCGCTTTATGCGCTGGAGGTATCCTTGAATCATATATTTTTTGAAGAATGCTCCTTTGAAACCCAACATTCGTGAGGTTATCACCGTTAATTAGCCACTACAATGGGAACCATAAAACAGCCAGTATCAACGCTTGGAGAATTCGCAGTTGTCACACAGTCTACGATGAAGCTCCAGTTCGAGAATCTCTTCCAGCACCTGTGCCATCATATAGTTTCAATCTATTCGACCAAATGGGGCTCCAAAAGGATCTGTCCAGAATGAAAATATTAAACCTAGAAATAAACAGTGATTTTTAAAAACCAATCTCTTTTTCTTTCTCTCTCTTTCTGGACTTCTCAATAGAGAAAAAACGTACAGAATATCAAAGTTACCGTTTGGATGCTGTTTCCTATAATACAGCTCCACAGGTGTATGGTACTAGTATCGCCCAGAACTTGACATATATGTATGTAAGTCAAATGGAGTCGAACAGAGAATAGTTTCGAGAACAAAGTGACAATCCACTGTACTTTTTTCGAGATTCACTGATCACGCTGACAGATCTTATTCTCACCAAACAACACAACCGCGAGTAATAGAAATACATTAAAATGGCAGATAGATAAGCTGGAAATTTGGGGAGCTTTCACTTTGTTTATAAGGCCAGAAAATTTCTGTGGTGTGAGAATAGAAGTTTGGAAGGGTATACTCGGCGAAAGGGATAAATGGGAAGGGGCAGAGACTCTGACAAAGCAAAATGGGAGATTTTAGTTATACAGTAACCGGTGGAAAGGAACTATTGTTCAGAATAGGCATCCCTTTTTGTGTTGGGGAGTGTGAATCAATTGGATACATTCTTTGAATCTGTACGGCGTTAATACACATTAAGAATCATTTGGGTGCTTATCAATTACTAGGCAGAAAGTTTTCCCGTTGACACCGAACAACACTCTGTATTTTGTTTGAGCAACAAGATTAAGCGAGATATTATAGGGATACATTATTAAGATAGAGGGCAGTACAAAAGAATATTTGATAACTTCCGCAAGACAATAAGAATAACTGGTTTAACGATCGTTGCCTCGATTCAATGTATGACCTTAGGTGGTAGTCTCTCAAAAGTTTTTCAAGCAATTTCAGCAGAGAAGGATAACAAAGACAGGTCAATTTTTTGTTTTTTTTTTTGTTTTTGCAGGCTTAAGTGCTACTATTTCCCAAGAGAGAGATTGCTTTTCAAACTAAGAGTGGGTTATCCTTTACCTCTCGTAAGGAGCTCAATATTATTTGAGTACACTTCCTAAATACATTTCAGTCTAAAAAGCATTTTAATTGGAACAATGTTTTGTGGAAATATAAAGCTTATCTGAGTGGTGTCCTTTTTATTTCCATCGCTTTATCGCTTAAATGGAAATTAAAATAGCATTTGAAGCACTGAGTTGGCAACACTGTACGCCAGAGACCGATTGGCTGTGAGAAGTTACCATTGGCAAAGTACAAATGTGTAACGTATTTTAATAATTCATTATTTCTGAAGGTTTTTTACTGTTCTTTATTTCAATTATTTATTTCGTCTATAAGATACACACTTGTTAACCTTTTCTTATATATTATATGGCCTGTAGACAATTTTTTTTTATTACAATGCAAATAAAATCAATTGACTTTGGCTGACTAAGCAATTCAATTCTAAACATTTGGAAAAAAATTGTACAAATCGGAAGAATTTCAAAAAATTTCTCGTAATTAAATCAATTTTATATACAATATACATACCTATGTATGTTTCTTATTTAACTTAAAAAATAACATCTTACATAATTTATTCCCTTCGGAGATTATTTGTTTGTTTTGTAAAATAATTTAATATTTGAAACACACGTAAAGACACAATTTGCATTTATACAATAACAACAGCAACACTAATGGCGGTGCACGAAAAAAAACTATTCTTTTCCACAATTTCACCACAAGAAAATATTTCTATTCCAAACGAATCGCATTCATTCATTAATTTTAATTCTTTTATCACAGCTAAATATCGGGCACTTTTTACTTTTATTTTTTGCAATTGTTTTAAATCACTTTTGTTGTTATTAACTTAATTTTTTAATTAAACTTTTTGTTAACAATATTTGCTACTTCAATCGTTTTTCTACTCTTTTTTCTATTTATTTCTACCGTTAAAAGCCACTAAGAGCGTACCATGTGTTCTCGTTGGCAATACTCTCGCATTACTAAAGACCCCCATAATGAAATAAAAAATACAACTAACAAAAACAACAAATCTTTATAGAAATATTAAAACAAAAACAATGTTGAGCTTATGGCACCAAACAAGTTGTCTAGTACTCGTATATTAAAAACAAAAACAACGACAACAACAAAACATTGGCAATCATTAATGGCGTCAGCATGTATTTGGCAAAAAGCGTATTTAATAATGGTTGTAAAGAATAGAGAGAACAAAACAAAAAATTATCAAAAACAGCTGTTAGTTTCTCTCTCAACATTTTGTTGCTGTTGTTGTTATTTCATTCAATTGTACAAGAACTGATTTTAACTGATTGCCGGTTGTTAATACTCACACATGCGAAGCAATGAAGGAAGTCAGGGTTGGGAATGTCGCTTTTTTATATTAATTAATGCCTAGAAATAATGTATGCAATATATAAAGATTTCTTTAGAATAATTGGAATTATATCACTTGGTTTAATCATTCGCAGCCCTTTTGTAACTAAAAAGCCAGATTTGAACTGCTTAGGAAAGCCTAAGAACTTGCCAACCCAAGTTTCAAGAGGTTAGAACAAGTCACCCGGGTGAAATACAACGAACCTCCAGATTTCGATGTCTGTAAGGGTAGCATTTGATAAGCATCCAAAATGTATGCTTCTGAAACAAATGCGTACGTATCAAGTACTAGGAAGCGAGATTCCTTCTTGACAACTAGTCCGAACAACATTCTGAAGTTTGCTAAGGCAACAGTGACTTCTTGTATCCCACTTAGACGATCTTTACTAGTTATGTTCAAGTGTTAGCTAGACTTCGCGGTGCTTATACGCTAGTATATCTATTCGTATGCTTAGTGTTTTCCCCCCTTGGTCTAAGTCTGCGAGGACGGCTTCTTTGTTTGATTTAAAGGATACATTTTTTGTATAAAACAAAATTGATTGCACGTGTCTAGTGACTTGATCAAGCACGTGGTGTTTTCTCATACCAAGCACACTCCTCTGTCTTTAATAGTATTCTGTAATAGTCGTATTAGAATAAAACCCTGAGAGGCTGCTGCTGACGTATGGATCATTGCAACAGGCTGAGGGCATAAAGAATATGTCTGGCGTTGCTGACAAAGTCAACGCATGCCGAACTTTAAATGCCACGGTCTTACGATTTCGGATTCGTGACACAGAGTCCCAAATTAAGCTTAAACAAGCATAAACAAACAAGAAATTCAACAGAACTGTCAGCTTTCAAAACGATTGTCATACAAAAACAGTGTTGCCAACTCAGAGATGACAATCCTGACGTCTTCGATGTAAACCTGTTGAGGATAAACAGTTTAGACAAACAAAGGACACGTCTGTAACTGAGAAAATAAATAATAGGTGTGAAAAGAAAATGTAACAGAAAGCATAACGACCAAAAGGATACATACAACAACAACAACAACAACAACAACAAAATAAATACAAGGATATATGCATACATATATATTATATACATTAGTAAGGACTAATGTCATAACAAAAAAAATAAAATCAATATTTTAAATAAAAGTGGGGGAAATAAAACCTTAAATGAGGTCATTGCAAAACACACATACAATAACATTCGCACATGAATTAGTATAAAGATGTCCTTGATACTTTGTATGATAGATAGAGGTATCCTTGTCAATAAATAGCATAGAGAATATTTGAGAATCCACGTGAGCTTGGGAATGGAGACACTTGTTAAAAACTTAAAACTTAGGCTTAAATAATAAGGCAGGCAGGTCGATGATCCGTGAAAATAATTTAAAATTCAAACAGTTGCATTAAGTTTTCTGGAAAAACAAAAACTTCTAGCATATGACGACTGATTACAGTTTAATTTTTTGTAAATGTCGTTAATAATCTATGCCTGCCTGGCAATTGACAACATTTTATTTAATTTAATTATTCATAGACTTTTTCATTGGGGTTAATACGAAATGGGTATTCAATTAATTAGTAATTTATTAATTGAATTAAATTTTATTACTGATTAAATTGTGGCAAAACACAATTACAGCGACCTTTTTAATTTTCTACTTGAAATACAAAGTGGCGCAAAAGGAATGTCATATTGGGAATTGTTTACGCGAGGTTCTCTGTGTTTGTAGGTACTGCGGTGGGGATATCCTGTTTCCAATCCCCGGTAGGTTGCTACTTTGAGGGGAAGTGGTAGCGAAAATCCATTGTGTCCGATGCTAGTGTATGAATATCATCTATCTACCTACCATCTCTCTCTATTCATACAATATCAATCAACAATATAAACTAGAGATGAGCGATCCAGTGATTTTTGAAGAACGTTGTCCTCAGTGAACGTGATTTGTTAATCACTGTGCTTTAAAACAGTGATTGTGATCACAGTATTCCAATAATACAATAATGATAATAACGTATTTTATTAAGTCGTAAGAAAAAGACAACTAGATACATACTACGAAAAGACTACTAAACAAAATCAAAGTGGCGTCATCAATGTTATTATTTTTAATGTAATTTTTTTTTTATATGAAGTTTGACAATTAAGTTTCACAGAAAGTTCATGTATAAAAGACAAAAGTAAATAATCAGCATCATCTAATAGTAATTCTGCCTCGCTCAAAATAAAATGAAATAAATTTGAGTATGTAACAATTTTGAAAGAACGACATTATTAGTAACTGTTATTTGGCAATTTCAATCACTGTAGTTACCAGTGAATTATCAATCACCGTGATTAAATCACAGTTTTGAAAATATCGCTCATCTCTAATACAAACAAACAAATTCAGTACAAAAATTGTTTTTGTTCGTTCAAAAAAATAAACGTTCTTTATAATATACATATATGTATATTATAATAATTCGCACATTCTTTTTCCGTTTCCGGGTTTATTAAATAAAAATTAAGCCCCGTTTGTGTAATGAACTTTGTGGTCTGTCTGTCTAATAGGTAGTTAGTAAGTAGCCTTAATTAGACGCCCAAAGGACACGATTCAACCCCAGGTCAGACAAAGCGAAACAGACAAAAAACAAAACAATGTGTGTGTGGGATGGTTTGTGTTGCTCGCTGCTGGTTTGGTTTCTCCCTCCAACTCACTTGCTTTCAAAGGACGGAGAGAGAGAGAGAGAGGAAAGACAAAAATTTAATTAAAATTTTTTTTGAAGTGTGGTGAATTTTGTAGTTGTGGTGAGTTTCTAGTGTGGTGAGTTTTTACAAAATGTGGTGAATTTATCCGGTCTGGTGAATAAAATCGAAACTAACCAAAGTGCCGTTATTCGAAATGGTACTGTATTATCATAGATCCATGTACTGTGTATCTTGATTTGGACGGTGCGTGTCTAGAATAAGTAATTTCCACCTCTGCTAATGGAGGCATTAATCTCGATTAGTGGAAGGAACTCAACGATCGAAGTGTTGTCATTGTCTATTTAAAATTCTAAAAATTAAAATTAGAAAACTGCATCAAAAAAATAATTATTAAATTTTAATTATTTTGTAAATGAATTTTTGAATAATTTTTTTCTTTTATGTTTTATCCTTAAAATGCTTGCAAATTGGAAATTCTTTGTCAAAATATTTATGATTTTTGTGCTTTGTTCGAAGACATGCATATCGGATCTAAATTTAACATCAGGAAAAGTTAAAGAAGTGATTTCTTTCCTCTTTGGTGATTTCTTTTTTAGAAGTATATGAAATTTGCATGAAAATAATTTTAACGTTTATTTTAAAGCGACATCTCTTGGCATTTTGTAACATAAAATAAGTATTTGTGCAATATAAACACTTTTTAGTACTAAAATATACAACCCAGTGAAGTCGGCAACAATTGAGAGAATGTCAAAACAAAACAGAAAAATCAACAACAATTGTCCCCACTGAGGGAGGTGTTAAATAATTTTTTTTAGCTGATTCAGTTAATTAATTTTGTATATTAAAAAAAAAAAGAATAATCAAGACAACAACCGTAAATATATAAATAAAATGTGATTTTAAAAATTAATAACTTTTAAATATTATTAACAACTTTAAAACAGAACAATAAACACAAGAGAAGAAATACAAAAAAAGTTTGTCAAACAAACTTAGAAAAGTAGAACAATAAATAGGCCAACAACAGCAAAAAAAAAAACCAACGAGAGAAGAAAAAAAAATCATCAATTCAGCTGAGTGTTTTTGTTGTTGTAAATGCCAATAGAAAATAAAATAGAAAAAAACAACAACTACTACGAATGGAACATACACACAAACCCGTACAACACTCGCATAGAATTTGAAAACAGAGTAGCAGAGTGCAAGAGATAAGAATTGCCCATAAATTAGACGAAGGAAGGAGTAACAAATTTCCATAGAGTTTAGCAACGAAAAAACGACAAAAAAAAGAGAATTTTTTCACCGTGGGAACAAGAAACTTTTTCTACAAATGCTGTGTAAACGTTAAAGAAAAATTATTTTTTTATTACAAGAAAGAAAGAGAATTGCAATACTGAACGAACGCAACCATCATTGATCCTGGCACAAATATGTCTTCAGCTGTGGACATACAAATCGTTTCGGCACCAAATTTGGCCAAAATTGAAAATTATTTAAAAGATGCCTCCTATCGTGAAACCATCGAGTACAGTGCAAATTTTAATACACGTTTGTGCATCGAACGTCGTCTACGTTTACCTTTTCTGGATCCCCAAACTGGTGTGGCACAGAATCATTCCCATTTGTTTATGGATAAGAAACAGCGTATGCCCGGCTTTCGGCAGGGACAAATCTACACGTATCCGTCTACACGATGGCGTAAAAGTCGACGTCAATACCTTAACAAAATGTACAAGTGAGCATAAGTAATTTTTTTTTAAATTTTTTTCTTGTATTTTTATACTTGGGTTTACTGATATTAAAAAACTTTTCTTAACATGTGGCCAATAGGCCTAAGAGCATAGCTTACTGAGGTCCTATAATGTTTCATTGTAATTCTACAGTACTGGCTAAGAAAAACAGAATAAGACCATGGAATAGTGATGTATTTAAGAATTACTTTAGGAGTCGAATGTCATAAGTGTCTCCTGCGAAAGGGCGAGCCGAATAAGAGGAGTCGTATGTACAACTAAAAGCAGAGAGATAAAACACACATAGCATGGGGGTAGTGCGTAGCCAGACTGTAATCATGTTTAAAGGGTTGTAATGGCCACTAATAATGTTAATGGGTTTTTGAGCTGCCAATATACTAACCAGAAGCGGTTCTTAATTTACCGAAGCGTGATTACACGTCTGTATCTCCCGATTCAAACTGTGATATGAAGTTTATTTCCACATAGATCGTCGCCAGCAGGTTTTTGGTCTTCCTCTTTTTCTTCTACCTTGATGGTTGGATATACAGGTGCCATATTCACTTCTTCTTCAACTAATCCACATCCTTGATAGAAATCTTTTGCAGGCACTGACCTGTGACTATAAACGCAGTATCAGAAATGTCCCTATACATACATAATTAGTCACCCTTCAGTCAGGATTACGACCTGGCTTCTTACACCGAAGAAATATTTCTTTTCATATTTCGTTTTACTGGAGATGTCTGATCTGGAATATACAGGTACCATATTCGCTTATTCTTCAACCGATCTACAAACTTGACAGACATTTTTTGCAGGCACTGAACTGTCCATAGAGGTGTGCAGTATCAGTAAGAACCCTATAGACTACTTTAAAATTCGATTACATCCCCTTTCCATCTATGTTTTATAAGATGAATAGCAATGAAGGGCGGTTCCTCCTCAGCTTAGTATTTGTCAGAGATTAATAGATATGTTTTCTTGATGTAAGAATTATTTTTATTTTTAAAAATAGAGGCTTATTTTATTGAAGTAGATCGGTAGGTGCTTGTAACCAAGAACCCTATAAGTCAAGGAAACTGTGACAATCTTTAACTCGTTTTTAGTCACAATCGAAAGAGATTCGATTGCTGCTTGACTGTAACAGAATATAGAGATACTAGTTCCTTTACTCCTCAAAACTAACTCCCTAGCGCGATTAATAACTATTATTTTGGCCCAAAACACACTACAATAGTTTGATAGGCGGAGAGATACACTATCTACCTTAACATCACGTTTTAAAACTTTGGTTTAGAATTTGACTGAATGCTGGAGATGATTTTGTTCTGTATTAATGGTGATTTCCAAAATAATTTCCAATGCAAATCAAAAAATTGGTTTCCGCATCATTTCTGGATTCTCAGGCATTGAAAGTCTGTTGATCTTACACTCTCTGGCGTTGACAAATGTTAGCCGGCTTTAATTTTTCCGTGAGTTTGATTTTATTTGGATGGAGGTGTAAAATTTAATGCACATTTATAGACTTAATTTCTGATTTGCCTGATTTTTTTTTTTGCCAAAAATCTGCTGAGAGGAAGTCGCCGCAGAAATATTTTTCATATTTCATTTTGAAGTCTGGCCTGAGGTTTAAACCGTAGCCTTACGTCTAATAAACCAACACACTACCTATTAGAGTATGGCGACTTCAGGCACATAAAGCGGTTACGCTTAAATCACTACTTTTGTAGTCAGTTTTAAATGTTTTTACGTATTCTTCAGCTGTTAAAGGATCCATATTGTTAAACCTTTCACTAGAAAATAACACTTCCGATGAGAGACTGCCAGCAGGCACCACTTGGCCGTTTTGAAACAGTTGCTTCAAGAGAAGAAAATTGTCTCAAGTAGACATTATTACCGTAGTTAGGTTTTAGCTTAGACTAATTAGATATAAGCGTTTAGGTCAAAGATCATCAGGTTATCTTACAATTTTTCATGTTCCTTTGCTAATAGATCCTTCAAATTTCTTTTATAGATTTCCAGATCGTCCTTTTCAAGCTCTGCGTAAAGATCATGAAGCTTTAGTTGCTAGTACTTCTGGTACAGGTGCTGCGGGTACTGCATCTCCTACAGTGACGGCGAGTTTACAACAGGATCCGGATTTGAATAGTTCACTGTTAGAAGAATCATCATCATTAGGTGCGGCGGGTGGTGATACTTCCGATAGTAAAGACAGTCAACAACAGCCGCAGCAACAACTGCTAACGCAACAGCAACAACAATTAAAAGAAGACCTGCCTAAAGAATGGTTTTATGATGACATTGATATCAATGATAATGACTCTTTAGAGGAGCCCAAATCACCTGCCGATGATGAATACGATTATGATCCACGTTATGGCACTAAGAAACGAAGAAAGCGTGGTCGCAGTAAGAAAGCTACGTTAACACCGGGCGAGGGTGCTGGACCGGGTCCGGGACGTCGTCGCTCGGGTGCTGGTCGTGGTCGTAGCGTTTCTTCGGTAACAAGTGCTTCTTTTGCCGATACTTCCCTCTCTGGCTTAGATTCAATAGACGGTATGAGTAGCTCTACGGATATAACGGCTACACCGACTTCAACAACTACCACCGGACGGCGTCCACGCGGTACTGGTACACGCGGTAGACGTCGTGCTAAAACTGCAACGTCTAACAATTGTGATCCCCCCAGTCCTGGTAATGCAGAACCCCCCTCTTTTGAATCGGCGGCTGCCGCGGTAGGTGTCATGGATAATCTACCCACAGTCGGCGAAGACCATAGTGCAGATTTACGTAATTATCGCAAATATTTGTAAGTTTGTTTTGAATTTCATTTTTAATGTCAATCACCACTATATTACACAGATTTATTTATTTTAAGTTGTTTAATTGAATTTAAAACAGAAACAAATAGAAAATAGAATCAAATGGTTAATGATAATATCCTAAAACAATTAATAGTTATAAATAGTAATTCATTTTTATTTGACAATTTTCTATTATAAACCAAAAACATAAAACAAAAAATATATTAAATATGCAATTTGACGTGATTTCTTTTTTATTGTACATTTTAATTAAATATGAAAATAAAAGATATCACTTCTATATTATTTCTAAATCCACGGAGAAATTATTTTTTATAAACATTATACGTTACGTAATGCATACAATACGTTACGTGTGTGAGATTCGATTTCAAAATCCACAACCGTAGACGCAAACCTAATCGATTAATGGGATAATGGAACTCTTTTTAAATTCTATTGAAATTTAAAACAGTAGCTTACGTGCTATGTACTTAACTAAAGTAATCAGTATTAGTAGGCATTGTGTTATAAGAACTATGTATAATAAATCGGTTCTTTCATTCGGTCTCTAGACCTATGGGTGCCTTCTTTAAGGGGATGTAAGTGGCCGATAATAAGGGCGTCCATCTGGAATCTGATGACGATCCAGAGGATACCAACGTCACTGACGTCACCAACAACCAAATAAAATAAGGCTTAAACCGCCACTACTCTAAAGCGGCGTCAGCTGCCCTTTTCCACCGATTGTCCCCAGACACGGAGGAACTCATTTGCATCCAAAAACCATTGTTGTATAAAGATAGGGTTTGCGGACTAAACAGGAATGACTATCATATTATGTATGCAGCCGTACCGGGTAAGACTAGATCGTTTATTATGTTTAAATATAATAATAAATTCATATTTTTTCTGATTTTTAGCGTTAAAGACACCTGCACAATCGCCATAGAAAACAAGAGACAACTAGTTCGAATCATGAGATACTACATAGCACATGATCAAGAGGACGATCCACCGAATGCCACGAACAGTAGGATGATATTCCACGCAAACAGCAGGAATATTCCTCTCTCAATATATGTATATATACAGATGCAAAGGCACATTACACCATCTGGGGAAGTGTTAGCATCAACCTAAGAGGTGAGTCACTTTTTTAGCTTTATAACGGTTGTTAATAGGTCAATGTTATTGTTAGTAACAGAAGACAGGTTCTTGATATTACACTTATTAGCTTCAAAGCTTAATCAGTTATTGGAATGAGTCTGTAGACTTCGTTTTCTGACCATTTGTACATAGAATTCGAACTTTCACACGAATCAAATCCGGTGAATGATATTTTTGAACAGGAAGAAGACTAATTGGTCCACTTATGCTGTGGTAATGAGTAGTAAACTACTGGTGTGCCCGGCCTCTATTGACGGCAAGTTAAAATTAGACTTCAATACTGAGTTACTTACTAAAGTTTTAGCTGAGACAATGAAAAAAGCAATGGGTGGAATGCTGACATTGCGGAAAAACGTAAGGATTGTAAGAATATTTTTTTGGCGAGGCCAATGGAGAAATGGTCAATGGGCGACATATAAATTCGCACATAATAGATTCAAGAATTTAATCAGGAAGGCAAAGAGACAGTCCTGTATGGATTTCTGCAGCAATGTAGAAAGTTCGTTCTGACAAAAGTCGGCTTCGTATAATATTATCAAAATGATCTCTAAAATACTATCTTATATTAAGAAATCTGATGAATTTTGGACTGCCAAATAATAAATGCACCTTGAATGTAGTCTTCAAAATTCACTTCCCTGGCTGTCACTTATCCCTTCACCGACCTTATAGGGCTTAAACACAGATGTATATGATAGATATGTATATCGAATATATCGATCTCAGAACATTGCATTAGATGGACCGTGAAACCTTTCCGTCGGTTTAAATCTCCAGTTTCTGATGGTATCATATCACAGGGATTAACAGATGCGCCTAGACCACCTCAGGCTGTGGCTCATGTTCAGGGCATGTTTACGGTTATCTCGTGTTCTGTTTAACTGGACGTTGTACAAGATTGATTTTATTTCCAAGGGTGGTAAAGCATCTCACAAAAATTCTAAAGATTTTAGGCCCATTAGCCTTTCCACAGTTCTCATTAAGACGATTGATTGAGAATCATCGATGTCTTTACTAGCTCAGCCCTCGGTCTAGGGACTCTTTAAGTGGCTCCACATGCCTACACGAAGGGCAAATGTACGGAAACTGTGCTACACTCCTTACTTGGTCACATAGAGAAATCTCTATACTACAAGAAATAGTTCACCTAGATTTAGGGGAAGTTTTTTTCTAACCTAACTCAAATGCTATTAAATCTACTGAATTTATTTTGTTTAAATAACCCACAATAAGATTGTAGCAAAGCACACACGGCTTTAGGTCCGTTTGCTTGAAATTTCAAATAATTTTTTAATCATTTTTTAATTCTTTTCTTGTTGCCAATAATTGTTGCATGAATCTGTTTTTGAACACAATTAGTTGCACTTAATTTAAGATTTTTCATGCATCGATAATATAAATCAACAAAGTCGTATGTGGATTGAAACATTTTCGTCTTCATTAGGATTTTCAACGGAATACGCAAAACTTACAATGTTTCTTTCTGTATATCTCGTTACGATATGGACACGATATGGTTGCACCTGATTTCAAAATGTTAAACAAATTCTCTGTTTTTTTTTTTTGTCTCTTGCCACAGAGTATATTGCAACAAATGCAAATATTTAGTCACATCATTACGTATTTTCGCAAAAAAAAAATAAAAAATTTGCGTAAACGTCATCATAATTTCAAAATTTCTTGATTTTGTTGGCTAAAAGCCTATTAATTTATGCTTAAATGAAATTCTTTTGCTCTCTACACAACGCTTATGCGGCGTTAGCGTTAAAAGTCAGCACAGTCACACAATAAATTTCGTAATTTTTTTTCAATCACATGTATTGTGTCCATTAGAAACAATGTACAGTCGTGTTTAGAAAAATAGCGGTAATATTTTTTTTATAGTTTTACAAGTTAGTTTTCTAAAAATCGGTCTTTATTAATTTATTAATTATTAATTGAAGTCGCCGTAGTCTAGTAGGTAGTGTGTTGGCTTATTAGACGTAAAGCGAGGGTTCGAGCCCCAGGCCAGACATCAAAACAAAATACAAAAAGTATTTCTTCGGCGATTTCCTCTCAGCAGATATCTGGCAAAAACTATGAGAGTAAATAAAATTGCCATGAAAAGTTTCTCAAAAAAATCTGTCGTTCGGAGTCGACTTTAAACTGTAGGTCCCGCCACTTATGTATAAAATTAACACACACAACATAAGTGGTGTGAGAAACTAGGTCAATAATCCTGACTGAAGGATTGTAATGACCAATTATGTATGTATTAATTTATAACGAAATAAACGGCACTTTCGGTCTCGAAAGTATAGCCTTTAATTGGCTACCGTAGGCAACTTTTTACCACCTCTGAACTTCACTTTCAGGCACATGAATAGCAAGAATATCTAGTGGGTTTCAACTTAGGGGACACCCTAAAAAAATATACTTGGAATGTACAAGATCGTTATAAGACTCGCCTGCGGCACGTTAGTATATACATACAGTGTAGAGAACCATGAACAGCTGAATGCTGCGGATGATGCAGAGGTCAAACGCTATTGAGGTCACTTGGGTTATGTTGAGTCACCTTTGCAAGGATCTTAACCCTTTATGACATCTACTACCATTCGACATGTTTATTCTGACAACAAGGGAATGAGGCGCAGTGAAACTATGTATTGTGTCCTGGAGTGTGAAATGCAAGGACAATACAGACATGCTAGGATTTGCAGATGAACTGCTTCCTTCAGCATCTTCCTTCGGATGATAACAGATTCGAGATGAAAATGTCTTCACACTCGGAATGGAATCAGTTTGAATCCCAGCAATGATATCGATATTTGTATAGATGCGAACTTGGAAAATTAAATGAGGCGCTGAATGCGTTGTTTTCTTAGTTGAAGCCAACCTGAATCATTGTTACAATTTTCCTTCTGCTCGAGCGGCATTCAGATGAAGATCTTGGAAACCTGTTCCCTACTATTTAGATCGAAGCGTCAGAACAATTTTTCTTAAACAGCCAAGAGGCTACTCTTGCCATTTGAATGCACTCGGCAACTTTACTTGGAAGACGCATTATGTGGGGTTCCTATGGAAATAAGCGGTCGCTGGAGTTTAACCGTGCTGGTGCTGACTCATGCGAACGCTGTCCCGACTCGATGATCTTACCTATTGGGCCGATTAAAAGAGGTATTTTGGGCTTTTACGTCGAAGAGACAAACTGCAGGGAGAAGGCAGGCTATAGGATCCGGAAGGTTCTTGAGACCTTGAATATAACATTAAGTACTTTAGTTCAGTTACAGCTGACGGCATTTATAAAGACCAGTGGCTGTACTTACCGATTGGAGATCGTTCTTTTCGTATTGGACTACAGTTTATGGATAGCTGTAGTAACTGCCACCATGTGGAGGAGAAACAGACAGTTGGTCAGCTACTTTGTGGCTGTCCAGTCTTAAAAACCATCGACGTAGGATCTTGGGCAAGTGACAATGATCCGTGAAAACATAACGATAATGCAGACTAATGTTTGAATACAAAAACAACGACGACATAACTAACTCCATGCACGGAGATAGCAAATTCCATTATCACAATCGTTCTAAACCTGGGTCCTGGCGGTTTGAAAAAACTCAATATTCAACACTATTATTTTAAACTCAACTGTATGCATGAGTATGCATAGAATGAATGTATGATGCTTACCGAATATATTTGTTGCTGTAGCTGTGATCAGTTTAAAAGAAATGCTCATTAAAATTTTTTCGTACAACAACAAAATTGATAAATATTGCATAATATTCTGTTGTATCGTATTTGTTATTATTGTTGTATTTATTTGGATTTTAATTTTATTCCGTTATTCTGTGTGCTTAAATTATTGTGTTTATTTAGACTGTTTATGTTGGTGTCTCTGTTCTCCCAGCAGCCGGTCGACAGTTCAGTAAATAAAGAAATTCAAGGAAACAAAAACAACAACAAACAGAAAAATAACAAGAGAAGCCATAAATAAAAGAAGATACCGTTTCGTTTTAGGTGTGTCCATTTCTTTATTTTTATAAGCAATGAAAAAAATTTTTAAATCCTGTGAGTGACACCATATGCCGCCATATCGAATATTGGCACACACTTCACTCTGTTTAAGAGAAACCGTAATCAAATAACGATCTTTAAACTCTGTCTGGAAAAGAATTGTTTGCTAATTTCAAATTTCCCAAGCAAGATTTGTAACACGTGATTGGGAGAGGATGGTAGAAATGAAGCTATAAGTTCAACCATTGATCAATACTAACAGTCGTATATGTTAGGTTAGGTTAGGTAGAGGAGGATGTTATTGTGCCGCTACTGAACGCCATCTATCAGACGCCAAGGCAACCCATGCGAAAAAAAATTCTTCAATAAAAAATATTGAATAGAATCCATTGTCTGTATCTACACACAAGGAGAGTGATATAAAATATAATCAATGTGCTGATCTTTTGTCTAAAGGGGCCATGCCCCATTAAGACTCCTATAGTAGCTCTCAACTCACTCCTACTCATGCATTTGATTAGTTTCATACCTGTAACGCTTTAGGGCCCTTGTCACGCTATTGCAGCTCAATTGCACCATTCTACGGAATAGTCCACGAGGAGATAATCTCGGAATATTTTGCAGACAAATTCTGTTTCCTATCATTAATATCATCAATTGAGTGTCGGACTTTTTTAAGTCCATTCCATCTTTTTAGATTCTCAAAGAGGACCACCACGTTGCCTGAAAGGAAAATACCAGGTTAAGAAGTAATTTTCTGGTAGATACCGTAACTAACTCAGCTAAGGAACGTTTGTAAGAGTGTCTTGAATACATTTTTAAGGTGATTCGATAGATTTTGCAGTAACATTGCGTATGAGAAAGTTTCTCTTTACAAAGCTTGTAGCGTATTCTAGGTGGAATCAAGCACAAGACAACTATTTACACTGCCACCATTGGCGAGCGATTGTGTATCACCTTTTAAATCACAGTCAACGAAGCGGACCAAGTTCTTCATTGAGAGCATCAATAAGTCATGTACTCCCAGTGTAAATGTGTGAAGTATCCTATGATCCAGAGCTACACAGTTGGTGGTGGAACTGGTTAGTAAAGTCCATCGAATTCTCTTCTTCACCGCCGACTCTGCAGGTACTAATTGGGTTTGTATATTCAGTACAACTGCAGGGTGATTTATATGTGCCACCAAGAACATTTTCAAAGTTTCTCTGTCCAGTTTAAGAGCAAAAGTCCAAAGTCCAATATTACTTCAAGACTAAAGTTGACCATTTCCTCGTTTCCTCTTTCAAAAGATTTCTATTATAGCCAAAGATAGAATGGGTTTAATAAATGACCCGTCAGTTATCCTTTTGGTATAAATTCTCCGTCAATTTCTTTATGCCTTCCATGTTCTGGCACCCAGTTGCAAAGTAATTTGATTTTGAGCTCTGGAAATAGGTAACTGCAATGGATGGGCTATAGGGTACCAGATCAACAAGAATTCTTTAATTCATACAGGTTCATAAGGTAATACAGATTATCTTTAAAATTAAAATATTTTTGATTTTGCAAAACAAACAAAACTGTTTTATTAAGTCTCGTATGGTGTTTGACACTTTCAAAGTGTGACTGTTTCATTAATAATTTTATGACGTTTTAAGATTTTTAACTTCCGATTATATTTAATTGATTAACGCGGTAAATTCTGCCTTCTGTTGTGACTCACCATAGTGAACCTGAGTTAACATTTTCATTAACAGCATTCGAAAAATTTCAAGGTCACAGACCCCAGTTGAGGATGCCATTGTGAGTGTGTTACGTATGACCAGAAATGCTATGGGAGCAGAACAACTTTTCAGAATATAGAGCGCTAAAGATATTCGGTAGTGGCTAATATCACGAATACCTGTATGCCTTCTAATAAATGATATCCTAAGACTAGTGTTTATTCTAGAAAAAGAACAAAAAAGCAAACAATAACAAAATAATAACAGAACAAGAAAGATATTATGAGGAAAGTTATAAACGAAGATTACATTACAGTAACAAAACTACATAGAAAATTCTAGAAGTTGCCAAATCGCTAACAAATATAAATAAAGTGAAAGGTAACACTGCCAGGAATGGTAGAAAATATATATACTGTTGTTTCTCTCCTAGATATCCATATTGCCTTAATAAAAACGCCTCTTAAAATATCATCATGTACAATTTGATTAGCAGAGGAGGTGGTACAAAATGTTTAAATTCCTCAATTGTAACCGAATATTGGCATGACGAATACCAAATGGTTTTGCAGCTATTTTTACATACTCTTGTGCATATTCTAGTGCATATTATTATGCATATTTTTTTTAAATATATTTATGTCACCTCAATCGCGGATATACGCGCATCTAAATAGATTTGTCATCATGGTATGCCAAAAATAAAATTAAATTCAAATGACAAAAATTTTTTAGATATTCATTTACGAAAATCGAAGCATTAAAAATAGACAAATATTTCGATAAATCTTAAATTTATTTTTAAAATATTTTGTTGTTATTGCTGCATTATAACTATGCAATATTGTGGTGGGTGAGCGTGAGTGACCAATAGAGATGATTCATTAGAGCACTCTTACAGACATCAAAACTAAATATTTTGTTTATTGGAGGCAGAAAATCTTTAGTAATATGAATAAGTATGGGAGGTTGGATCAATATAAGTTCTGTTATAAAAGTAAATTTAATATATGAGAGTTTTTTTAATTTAGGTTTCGTGTTATTCTATGTAAATTCCATTTTGTTCCTTTATTCTGGCTTGAGTGGAAAACGCATTTACGCATCTCATTTCTTTAGGGAGTTTGGTCACCACGAGATTGCGTTCGCACTACTTCAAGGTGACTTTCCACAAAAAATTGCCAACATTTTCAGATCTTCTTTTCTTCTTCTTCACACTGGAAGTCAGCGGGACCATGGGCTATTTTTGGATTTATTAAGGAAAAGTTCGATTCACTTGTAAACCGTGCATGGAGATAGATGTAGAAAGGATTGTGAGGGCCTTATGGCCAAAGCCTAGTTCTGTAGGAACGAAACTAATCCTAAAGCCATTAAAAAATTACCAAAGGGCATGACACCTTTAGGCATTGGATCAGCAGATCGATCAGTTGATCATTATATATGCCATCTCCTTGTCTGCAGGTTTACATATACATATGCTGTATGGCTAGGTAATATTTTTGTGTGTTAAACTTGGTTAGCCTTCTATAGTCTAAGCTTGTACTACATATGCGATATCATTTGCACAGTCGATTATAAAAACTCTTAGAAATTGATCTTTACAAACCTTTAGTCAGGATTACAACCTATCTTCGCACACCAAACATGTTGTGTGCGTTACTACACGTTACCTACAGTTTATCGCCGACTCCGAACTACAGATTTTTGAGAAGTTTTTTATAACAGATTCTTTACCTGAATACTGCTGAGATTAAGTCGCCAAAAGTCGGCGGTAACTTCAGTTGCTTTCACGTTATGAATTTTCCCTGACCATGTCACAAGTATGTTACTTGGATACTTAAACTCAAAGAGAGCATATAGACATTGTTTCGAATTGTTCGAATTATGAAAGTAGTCCCTAGCATTTGCACTCGGGTCCCGTTGTCATCCCTATTGTACACTATATTTAATTCTATAATTCCTCATCTTCATTTTGTAACCAATATTGTAAAAGGGAATGGATTGCATTCACTTCTGATGATACAAGTTATGCCGATTTGTTCTGAAAATTTAAAACTTTTTTCCTTTCAGTTTCCCTAATGCCAGACTATGACAGTGAAGATGTTGGAGTGATATTATCTGGATTTAAGTAATATTTCAACCTTACAATTGCATTACCAGCTTCTCGAAATTACTTTAACCAACTAATCCAACCTATTATTTCGTATTTTCCTAGGAAATCTTTTTCAAAAGAGGAAATTTATTTTCTGTAATGGGATCACTGAATTTAGCAAAAAAAAAGAAAAATTATTCAAAATATTTTAATATAAAAAAAACTCTTCAAATACAAAAAAAAAAAGAAAAAAATTCGCCAAAATCAAAAGGCGACATAATATTCACTTGCAATTCATACATACACGGCCGAAAAGTGTAAGCGAGTGAGTGACTTGTGCTGAATTCCTAAATGTTTACATGCCGCAACATGAGCAACTACTTGGTGCAGCATTGAAACAAAATAAATCTATTTTTGTTGTTGTTGTTTTTGCATTTTTCAAAATTTATTTCTGAAAATGTGAATAGACTTTGGATTTAAAAATACTCACAACAGCACATACACATGTACATGTACATGCTAGTTTTGCTAAGAAAACTATTTTATTTAAAGATCGACAAACTAACACAAAAAAAAAAAAACATGAGATCCACCGATCCCATTCCTAAGAAGATTTTTTTTTTCACTTTTGCAATATTCCCGTTACTATAGAGAGAATTTCTTTTAAAGTGTTAGGAAATTAGCGGTTTTCCGATTTTAAATGGTCATGATACGAAGACTGCGCATCTACACATCTCCAACATAATAAGAAATATTGGCCCAAAGAAACAAAGGCTAGGTAAGGTACGAGGGTAAAAATAAAGGGACGGCCATGTCCTATACTTGTGCAAGAAGAAGAGTTCATGGGGCAACTGTGTAGCACTGGGGGCGTAAGAAATAAGGTATGCTGAATTGAAGGACTGAATTGAAGGTTACTTGACGTCATAAGTCTATGCATAATAGATCAGCAGTGGTCGCAGTGCAAATACTGTTATAAGCTGACTGATAGCAGTTTAAAATTGGAAGCATTCAATTGAACGTCTTAATCTTCAACAGTAGACCCTATGCGAAATAAATGCAGTGCAAAGATCAAGAATATTAGAGGGAAAGATAAATCGGGTAAAACAGCGATAGTGAAAGAAGTAAAGCTGTACTTCCAAAGCTTTGCAAGAGCGGAGTTGATATGCACTAGGAGTTCAAAAGTCTTTCAAACGAGCTTCTTCTTCCTCTGTTGCTGGCCGTGGGGCGTAATAATTGCAGCCAAAGAATAATCCATCTGTATGGTTCACTCTGTTAAATTACCGGTGTTGCAATAATTAAGAATGTGAGTGTTTTTGTTTGCCGAACGTTTTGTTTTGGCGGCGTCTTTAAATGATTTAGCAACGCCATCCGCATTTCTTACACTTTGCAATTCCGTTTAATGCTTTTTCTTTTCTCTTCTTTCTCTTTCTCTCCCTCTATTTTGGTATTTTTTTTTTTTTTTTTTGTTTGATTTAGCAATTGAAAGATTTCAAATGT
This sequence comes from Sarcophaga caerulescens, assembly GCA_927399465.1. Lineage (NCBI taxonomy): Eukaryota > Metazoa > Arthropoda > Insecta > Diptera > Sarcophagidae > Sarcophaga > Sarcophaga caerulescens. The sequence goes on from OV656873.1 coordinate 107,198,906, forward strand.
TTGTCGAGTGTCTGTGCGTGTGCTGCTTACAATTCTTAGATTTATTTTTATGAAAAAATCAGGAAAAAAAATATGTAAAAAATTTAAATTCCATTTCATATTACACTTGTTAGTATTGTTGTTGTTGTTACAGTTGTTTGTTTTTGTTATTATAGTTGCCATGATGAGCCGTTTCAAAGTCATTCACACTTTCGAAATTCTTGTTCATCATCACCGCACGATCGGCAACGATCGGTGTGGCAAAATAATTTTTGAATTTCAAAAAAAAAAAAGAGGAAAAAACATGAAAAAAAATTTATCTTTTATTTAGAATATCTTGTAAATTGAGTTATTTTAAGTTTGTTTTTTGCGAATTCTTTTTCTTCTTAATTTATAGGCGATTATTTTTAATTATTCTGTTTAAGAGGTATTTTGACATGTTCGTTTCTCTTTCCGTAAATTGTTTCACATCATTTTTACACACGTAAAACACACGTAATGATTTATTGATGATGGAAGTTAATTAACAGAATTATAGAAAGAATGTCAGGTATTTCGGATACACAGGGTGAAGAAACTCAAGATTTTTTGCAAAAGAATAACGATATGCATATAATGGGTCTTTCATTAAGTGCTTCCTATCTTTCAATTTAAATCAGACAAAGGCCTACTGATGCTTGATATCGTTCTACAGCTTCTCTGGATAGAGTGCAACCGAAATGTTCAATTTTCCATGACTCTAGTGCATTAATCACACACTGAAATTCATCGCTTTTATGGGTTATGTTGGATTAGAGGAGCTCTGTGATTTGTGGCATATTCGCAAACACCTGCGACTTAAAAAAACTTCACAAGAAAAAGTGTAATGCCTCAAATCGTTCGATCTCTGTGGTGAGTTCACTTCACATCCTCATGAGATGACCATGCCCTCAAATCGTTCGTGCAGTATATCCAATGTGGCATGAGCTTTGTGGCTCTTCGCACCGTAACGTTGAAACCACATGTGGTTGATATCTAGGTCAGCCAATTCAGGCAAAAAGAAGTTAGTAACCAGCGACCTACATATGTATATGTATTGAATTAAGGAGACGTCAACAACAACGTCATACGTGTTGTCAAGTATGAATATGATTCCAGGTTCCTTAAACCTTAAAAAAAAAGTATGAATGCGTATGCGTACAAGTAGGAGTGAAATTATGACTACAATTCGACCTACTCATTGCTGATCTTTGGTGTATGTGTGTGTTTTGTTTTGCTAACATACCCCATGATTTTATTTGTGTTGTGCTACATTGTAACAGAGTACTGTGTGTGGGAGAATTAATAAATAACAGTAAAAGTATTATATTTCCACTCAGCAAGAGCAACACGTAGGCACACAAACCCAAATAAATATTGATTTCAACAAATATTAATATTTGCTTGGCCATAAAAAGATAAAAATAAAAGGAAAAAATTTAAATAAATTAATTAAACAATAAGAAAAATACAAAAAAATTCAATTTTAAAAAATATTTAAAATAAAAACAACAAGCTTAAAAAGTAAAAAAAAAAAAACATTTGAACACAAATTTAATCACTCCAAACATTTTAATCATGCCTTATGATTGAACTCATGCAAATCTTTAACTGGCTTGCATGCAAGCAAATAACCTTGAAATCACCACTACAATATTACTCTTTAGTAATTTGTGTTCGTGTTTTCTTATCAGAAAAAAATACAACACTCTCTCTCTTTCTCTTTCTTGCAAACCTCAACAGTACACCATCAGTTTTGCATGAATGGGAACAAATTAAATTTATTGTGTTTGGTTTACAAATAAATTTCAAACTCACCATTTAAGAACTGCTCACCCGCTCACACCCTCTTTCACTACGATATTTCTATGCAATTTACTAGGAACACACACACATTTGAAAATATATGCGTACACATCACATCATGCTTGTGCATGAATCAACGCACAAAAAAAAACACTTTCACACTCAATGCCATGCACCAACAACACAACACAACATTTTTTTTTTCGGTATAAACCGGTTGCTCTGCTTTTGTACTCCAGCAAGGGAGTTTTAAAATTTTTTTACATAGGTATTTAAACCTTTTTTGTTGTTTTAATTTTTTCATGCAAGGCCTTGCACACATTTCACTTCACTTATGATCTTTGATAATTTTTTTCACCGTACGCCATTTTGAAAATAATTTTTATTCACACTACAAACGAAAAATAATTTAATTTAAACCGTTGTATTCTTGTAATAAACGATCACACGCATTTGTTTTTCGCACAATATATTATTTTATTAACACATCTATTAATTTTCTTTCTTATAAACATTATTTTAATTTATTTTACTTTCGATTTTCAACCGGACAACGCTCTACTCACACCTGTTCTCTACATAACACAAAAACTACTACTACCGGTTGTCGGCTTTGTAGTTCTTTTCAAAGCAATCGAATCAATTAACATATCAATCAATAACATGACATGTTACAAGACAATAACAACAACAATCAGAACAAACATCATCTTTAAATGTGAATTGAGTGCATATGTTCTCCTTCACTTTCAATAAATACAAACAAACAATGTCTCCCACATTAACATAACAAAGAATGTTATCAAATTACCACAAAAAACTTAACATTAATAACCACCAATACAAAATACTATGATAATTTACTCTCCTTATTTTAAAAAAAGAATATAAGACGAGAGCAGAACATTTCATATAAACTTCACGAAATGTTAACCGAATTACAGCACAGGTCAACTTGACGTATAATTTGTAAAGGCATTGTTGTTGTAAATATGAAGAGTAAACAAATCAATGTTATTTTCGTCGTTCGGTGTCGTCAAACAATGTTAAGTAGATTTCTTGCATTCTATGTTCTCTGGTAGTAAATGCATGCATAACAACAACGATGACGAAAGGGTAAGTTTGTTGGAAGTGCTGATTGCCATTAAAATTCTCTTGTTCATGGTGTATTAAATTACGAGTGAGCAAGGTGGGAGATGAGTAGTAGTAGTAGTATTCGTGACCATAAATGTAAACAAAAATTGTAGCAAAGCCAAAACAATACAATTGTTCGTGCAAAATATCATTCATGTTTTTTCTTTATTTTAAAGCCGATCAATACACACACATACATATAAAAACAAACTGTGTGTGGTAATACGAGAGAGTTGTGTTGTTTTTATAGACCCTTTAATAGAGCAAACAACCAATACTCTTTCGTCTCCCAACAACCGAAGAAGCATTTACGCATGAAGCCGAATGAATGAAAGTTTTTTTTTTTAAGCGTTGTTTGCTTACATTGTATGGAATGTGGTTAGTGTGCTAGAAAACGCATTCATATTTAGCATGCGTGCATGAATAACAAAACGACCGAATTTGTGTGTGCATGAACTAAGTTTTTTTGGCTGCTGTTTTTTGTACACACACATTTGCATTAAACTTGAATGTTTACTGTGGTTGAAGAACATTAGGACATCAAATGAATAACAATTACAGAAGCATGAAAGTGAATGCATGAAAGTTTTTCAACTCACATTTGTATTAAAAGGCTTAATGAATGAATGATTGAGTAATATCCGTATGCTTAATGTGGGAGTGGAGCGGAAATATGCTGTTCTTCTAATTGTTTGACATAATAAGAGAAATAAGGAAAATAAGCATGAGCGTAATTGTTGTTGTTTGTTTTTGTGTTATTTCGGTTGCATTTGTTACTAACGAACAGAGGGGAAAGAGTGTTGTTTACTGCTGTATGCAATGTAGAATGCAAGAAATCTTCTTAACATTGTTTGACGACATAATCAAAAATAACATTGATTTCTTTATTCTTCTCATTTACACAATAACAATGCCTTTAGAAATTATAAGGCATGTTTAATTTTGCATGTAATTTGGTTTACATTTCGTTAAGTTTTTATGAAATGATCTCCTCGCGGCTTATATTTTTTTTAGAATAAGGAGAGCAACTTCATTTCAGCCTGCGGTGTTTGTTTTTGTTGTTATGGGTGGTTATTAATGTTAAGTTTTTCTCCCACATTGTTTGTACTTATTAAAGGTAAAGGAGAGCATATTCACTCAATTTCAGTGTCATTTAAAGATGTAATCCTCATGTTATTGACTGATATGTTAATTGATTCATTGGCTTTGAAAAGAACTACAAAGCCGACAGCCGGTAGTAGTAGTTTTTGTGTTACGTATAGAAAAGGTCGGGAGTGAAAATTTGTGCGGGTTAAAATCGAAAGTAAAATAAATTAAAGTTTGTTGAAAAGAAAATTAATATTTATGTTAATAAAATAATACATATATTGTGCAAAAAAAAAACAAACGCGTGTGATCGTTTATTAAAGGAATATGTACAAAGGTTTTAGTTAAATTTATTTTCGTTTGTAATTTCAAGAAAATCATAATCAAAATGGCGTGCGGAAAAAAAAATTATCAAAGAGCAAAAGTGAAGTGAAGTGTTGTGTTAATGCAAAAAAAGTTTTAATATGTACTCCGTGCTCGAGTACAAAAGCAGAGCAACCGGTTTATACCGAAAATAAAAAAAATAAATGTGTGTTATGTAGAATGTGAAAAGTGTGTTTTTTGTTTGCTTGTTGAATCATGCACACGCATGGTGCATACGCACATATTGTCAAATGTGTGTGGTGTAATAAATTGCATAGAAATATCGTAGATGAAGAGAGGGTGTGAGCGGGTGAGCAGTTCTTAAAAGGTGAGTTTGAAATTGTTTGTAGACCAACATAATAAATTTAATTTGTTACCATACTTGCAAACTTGTTGGTGTACCATTTACATATGTACAAGAGGTGAAAGAGAGAGAGAGTGTTTTGTATTTTTTCTAATAAGACAAACACTAATACAATATTACTAAAGAGTAATATTGCAATAGTGATTTCAAGGTTATTTGCTTGCTTACAAGCTAGTTAAAAATTTGCATGAGTTCAATCATAAGGCAGGCATGAGTAAAATGTTTGGAGTAATTAATTTGTGTTCAAATGTTTTTTAATTTTTTAAGATTGTTTTCTTTTCGTTTCGAATATTTTTTAAATATTTGAAATATTTTTAAAATATTTTTTTTTTGTAATTTTCTTATTGTTTCTTCAATTTTATTTTTTTAATTTTCTGCTTTCTTTTAATTGCCAAGCAAATTTAATATTTGTTGACCACCAACAAAAATACAAATTAATAGTTATGTATTAGTGTTTGTGTGCCTATGTGTTTCTCTTCTTGAGTAGAAATAGAATACTTTCGCTCTTCTTTCTTAATTCTCCCACACACAGTACTCTGTTACCATGTGGCAAAGTACAAGTAAAATCAACGAAGTTATGTTTAAGAATGAGGTGGGCGAAGACACACACACACACACACACTCAGAGATTAGCAATTAGTATTCAAAAAAAAAATTAGTAGAATGCCATCATTCTCATAATTTCACTCTTACTTGTACGCATTCATAATTTTCTTAAAAGATCATGGAACCTGGAATCGCTTAATCAAAGTTCTAAGTACTCCTCACATTTATACTTAACAACACGTATGATGCTGGAGATTTCGAGTCTCCTTAACTCATTATGGGTGACACAAAATAAGTGTGATTAGCTTACAAGCACTGAAATACTCACTAGATTCTACTGACGAGAAGATTGTGTCCTTGCTCTGCTTGATGCGCTCTCATTTTTTGCTTTTCTTTTTTGTCTTTGAATCAAACATGTCAACGTTGAAAGCGTACCTATTGCAACCTTTTTTTATAAATCTACTTTGTGTATGTGTGAGTGTGTATGAGTGCTTATGAATAGCGACAAAACAATTCATAGCTGATCTCTAATAGAGTCCATCAATACATTCAAGTTGTTTCTTTTTCTCTCAAGCCAATATTGATTGATTGATTGAACAAAGCATCTCTGGTTATACAAAAGAGTGTTGTTTTTAAAAACAAGCAACTGACTCTCTTTCGTCTCACAACACATACATACGTTGACACATTTTCCTGTGAAGCCGAATGCATGAAGGGGTTTTTTTACGCGCTTTACTTACATTGTATTGAATATGGTTAGTGTGCTAGAAGACCAATTCGTATTTAGTATGAATGCATGAATAACAAAGCGACCGAATTTGTGTGTGCATGAAGTCGAATGCATGAAAGTTGACAGCGTTTTTTTGTACACACACATTGCCTTAAACTTGTATGTTTACTGTAGGTGAAGAACATTAGGACTTTGAATGAATAAGAATTGAAGGAGCATGAAAGTGTATGCATGAATAAAATGTTTAGGCAATGAATGAATGAATATCCGTATGCTTACCTGTTAATAATATTTGGGAGTGGAGTGAAAATTTGTTGTTCTTCTAATTGTTTTTGTTTTCTTATTGATATAGATGTAATAAGAGAAAAATGAAAGAATCACATGAGCGCATTTGTTGTTGTTTGTTCATTTGATTTAATAGAGTTTTATAATGAGTTACCTTTACAATGTTGTTAAGGGTTTTTCTCAAAGAACAAGTATGTGTGAATGCGTGTTTGATGGTCATGCACTTGTCGTTCTTGTTTCTTGTTTGTTTTTTCGCATATTAATCAGTGTTTTTACGATCTTATTACTTAACGGCCATGTAATTAAATCGTTCTTAGGTTTTTTTATTATTATTTTTTTTTTTTTGGAAAAGAATTTTAAGTTTGTGTTATTTGTTTATTATATTGCTAGAGTGTTTAAAAAATTATGTTTATTGTTATTATTGTTTTTATGCTGTTATTATTATGGTTTTAAGTATTTTTTTTTAACATAAAATGGTGATTTAAAGTCATTGTAACGGAAATATATAAATTAATTCAATCATAATGGCAAAGTATGATTGGTGTGAGTGACCTTCAAAAGACATTGTCGCTTTATATGTACAGTAAAATCTTTTTTTGCACGGTAGATACGTTCCTAAGAAATTCGTGTAAATCAAAATCGTGTAAAACAATACACGGTTCATATGTAAATTTGGAAATACACACATATGTATGTTCCACAACCATAAAAAATCGTATAAAATGAAAAAATTCAAATATTTCCTTTAAAAAACCGTGCAAAAAAAGTGATAGCAAACTCCATTAATAAAACACAACAATTCATATTTATTATTAATAAGGGCACTGTAAAAACGAAATTAAGTAAAATTGGTTTTTGCAATAACAACCTAACACTATGTTACCTTTTGAAAAGTTATTAACGATTCCGATTATATAATTTGAAGCTGTCACCAATTTATAAAAAATATAAACTTAAACATTAACTTTAAGCACTTTGAAATTATATATTGCGTCATCAATAAACTGATATGTTAAATAAAAAGGGTATTTCCCTTAAGCTGGATTCATCCATTGTTTCGGAACAAAATTTTTGTTCTGAAACAATTTGCTTTTATATGTAGTTTGACGTTTCTCATTTTGAGAGAGAGAGCGAAAGAGAGTAAGATTGCTTCGGAACAATTTCAGCTCGAATTGGTTTAATCAAGGCATATCCAATAGGTAGCCTTATCTCAACAGCTGATTATATTTTGAATGTCAAAATTTTGTTGTTTTTTTTTTTGATACGCACTCTAGAAATTCTTCAGGATTATTTCAAAGCCAATTTTATTAAAATTTTTGCAAGATGATTAATAATATTTAAGTCTTTAACACTAAATACACATATCTTTTAAACTACAACCTAGATTTACTATATTTATATTTATTTAGACGAGAGTGATGAATTACCCAAACAAGATTTCGGTATCTCCAACTAGGTGCATAAACAATGACCAAATAACGTTTGCAGCTGCCATTTTTCTCGATGTATATGGCCATGTTCTTTACATAAAGTGGAAATGTTATCGACTGCATGGCATATTTTTTTTTTAATTTATAGGTGCCCCACTATTGCGTAATTAAGCATGACATAAAAATCAAAAGAAATTTCAATATATAAAATTTATTTAGTTTTTTTAATTGCTTTTATTAATTTCCTATGGAGGTTTGAGGGTTAATTTTTTTGACATTCCGCGTACTCTTTAACAAAAACAAAATGCCTGTTGTTTTTGCATTGTTGTACTTGTTGTACAGATGCTATTACCTATTGGATATGCCTTGGGTTTAATTTTAATTTTTGTTCTGAAATAATCGTACTGTGCTGCCAGATATTTTAATTTTTTAAGTAAAGTTGAACTAAGCTGCCACATCTTATTATATGTACATTTGTATGTATGTACACTTGTGGACACACAATTAAGTCATTTAAGCAAATTTTTAATTTTTGGAAAAATTAAAAAGATTTAAGAAGAATGGAAACAAAAACAACTAATATGTATTAATTTCATATGCTTAATAATTAATTAACAACAAAAACTTAAATACTTATTCATTATAAAAAATGTTTTGGTACAAAGTTGATATCAGACTTAAAATTTAAGTGGACACATAATTAAGTCATCTGAAAAAAATTATTGAAAATTTAATTTATATGCTTTATTTTTCAACCAAACTATTTTGAACCTTTAATATTTTGTGGGGTACCGTTTTTAGCGTATTATTTCAGTACATCTTTGTGGCATTGAGTTGATTAATTTGCGACACTGCTCAGGACTAATGTTATTCCATTCTGCCTGGATAAGCTGCCAAAGTGGGTGAATCCAGCTTTAAAGATGTTATCCTGTAAGACACTGTAAAAAATCATGAAAAAATTATAATTTTTTTTTTGGAATTCGTGTTAAACCAAAAAAAGCGTGTAAAAAATTAAAATTTTCTTCTTGACGAACCGTGTTATTTCAAAATCGTGTAAAAAAAGACCGTGTAAAAAAGATTTTACTGTATATATGTACATATGAATGTAAATAACCATACAAGGTAAGCGCCACAGTTTATTAAGAGAATAAATGTTAATGCATTTCTGTTAATGCAACCTCTGTTAAAACGTCTGTTTATGTTAAAGCCGTTGTAAATGTAAAGTTAATGGTATGGAAAATGAATTAAGGATCGTATATGAAAACGTTATGCCACATAAGTTGCAATTGAGCTTGCCTCCAGCTTTTCTGTTAAGTCCCTTTTTTCAAATTTTACAGGAGACACAAAAAACATTGTAGCTTTTTGAGTTTTTAAAATTTGTAAACTGTTTAAACGCAATTATTTTTACAAAATAATAATATTAATATTAATAATTAATTATATTAATTATTATTATTATTACTAATTAATTAATAATATTAATATTTTTCGTAGTTCTGTGGACGTTTTTGCAAACCACAAAATTACAACAACTTTAAACTATATAATGACTATATAAACTATATAATGTTTTGTTGTTGTAAAATATGTATTATGTACAATGTTACCGTTTTACATTAAAATCTCAATTTTGGAAAAAAGTGAGCTTAGCGTCCTTGCGAATTATACTAACGATATGAGAGAATGCCGTCTTAATAGAGGTGTTAGTAGTATAATAGTGGGTTGAATGACGAGACGATTCAAGCAAAGAAGACAATCAATTATCTTCTTGAGATCAGTCTAGAAGTTCTAATTAACCGACCGGCGGACGATAACAAATTTGAAATGAGAGAATTAATAGGTCTGTATCCGGTAAAAGGTCGAAAATTACAAGATCTGTTCATATACAACCCAAATTTCCTACGGTATCTCAATGTCCTGGAACCCGCACAAGATTTGTCGTATTTAAAAAAAAAAAAACTGTTCTGTTGTTAGACAGTCTATACCCAAATCTAATATCTGAGCAGTTAGAAATCGTCTGAGCCCTTAATCGTTATATACCACAAGAATACCTTGATAAGCAGTTGGAAATCGTCTGAGCCCTTAATCGTTATATACCACAAGAATACCTTGATGAGCAGTTGGAAATCGTCTGAGCCCTTAATAGTTATACATCACAGAATGCCTTGATCAGCATTTTGAAGTCGTTGCTATAGACCTCAACATTATGTGGGTTAATTGCCAATTTTTCAGAAAGGTGGTTCTTAGTCGGAATTAGGGAATCAGTGTCGTATCGAGAAAACTATAAGAATCTGAGTAATCGAACCGAATATATATTTAACTTAGCTTGTGGCTTGTCCATATTGAAGGCTGGGACAGGAATGAAATCTTCCTTACTGCCAACAGTTGAGCATTCTGCTTTAAAAGATGATTGGAATAGAAGCCAGTACAGCATATACATTTTTGCATGAACTGAAGCACAAAGCAATAGTGCTCAGGGTAGACTATGGCCTGTAGTGCCTTATTTACTCGCATTATCTCGAATTTTAAAAGATTCTCACTGAGAGAATCACAGAGGCTGACGTTGTGTAAATACGGCAGTTACTTATTGGTCTATAGAAGTGGACGAAGTATGGTCAGTTGCATCGTCGTTAAAAATTGTAAAGTTAGTAAAGATGCGCCATCACGAAAGTGGTAATGAAACGCCACAAGAAAAAGTCTAACGCAGTTAAGTCTCGATTGGCCAGTTCACATCACCTCTATGTGAGATGACCGCGACCTTAAAAAATCACAAGAATATTCAATAAGGCATGAGCTGTGTGGCACATAAGACCGTCATCCAATTCAGACCAAAGGAGATTATTAAGCTTTCATAGTTATGGCCTTATAAGCATGGCGTTTAAATTTAACTCCTGCCTGTAGGGCTGTTTTGACAGTCATAAGACAGCTCAATCTTTATCTTGCCTTTCAAAAACTATTTGTCTTCTTTTGCTACCCCTTTTGAAAGTCCCTCCTTTGGCTAACTGCATCTGTCCAAAGCTTCTAGGCATTCAATTTAGATTGCTATTTCTGTTCTTTCCTAGTATGGGCTGACCTTCCGATACTTTAGATTCTGTGCAAATTTCCAACGGGTTTTCTGAGAATGAATGGTAAATGAAATTTATATTGAATTTCCTATTTCTTATGAAGTCTATTCTTGATGAATAGATAGGTAAAATTTCATATCAGAAGTGATTATAATTCATAAGCTTTTGTCCAAAGGCTTTATGAATTGGTGGTGGAGTCATCGTTGAACGGTATAGGGATATAATTGGAAATTTGTTCATTTCTCAATTAGTAGGCATTCATTTTGCTGACTGTGGTTCCAACACGACGTAGACACATGCGACATTTCGCGCTCTTCAATTAATCTACTCAAAGAAACTTTCAATGAAAGAGTAATTTCGTGCAATTGTTCAATTAATTGGCCAACAATATTGTGTGATTTATCCCCATTGAATTATTTTTTATTGGATTATATAAAGTCACTTGTCGTCATCGATAAATCAGAGGCAATTGTCTACCTGAAAAACAACACCCGAAAAGTTATTGACTTAAAACTGCTGCATATTTTGTTAAGTTTGTGAAACTCCGCTGATTTACATATGATTTATAGGACGGCGTTGGATGTATCACCGTTGTCGAAATTACAAAATAAATGCTATTTATGTGATGTTTTTGTAACACAGGCTATTTTACTTGCCTGCCTGTTTATATGGGAAACACAAACAAAATTGAGTGGTTTTGTTTGTGTTTTCCATGCAAACAGGCAGGCAAGTGAAATAGCCTGTGTTACAAAAACATCACATTAGACTTTGCGGGTACTGTAAATTTCCCCGTTGAATGGTGTAATTGCAATTGAACTATAAAAGTTTAAAATTTAAACTTGAAATAACAAATATTTTTATTGTTGTTGTTTTTACATACAAATTAAAAAAAAAAAAACAAAACAAAACAATTTAGAGTTCAGGGTCAATAAATTTCATTGAATATCCGCCAAAATCTATTAAAAAAAAAGAAATAGAGAAACTGTAATGCATTCACTTGACATTTAAAAAGAATTAGAAAATTAAGAACATTTCAGAGAAAAATAACAGTAAAAAGAGAATATAAACAAATAAGAATAAAAAACAAAAACATTTTCAAATTGAGTTCAATGATCTGTTAACGGGATTATGTATGTTTTCGATTTCACTTCAATTGAAAAGAATTTCTAGACAAAACAATCGAAAACAGACGCTGCCAGTGTTGGCAAATGTTTAAAGAAAAACAAAACAAAACAAGAAACAACGACTGGCAACTAATTAAGGGAACACATGCAGTTTCTCTTTTTTCTCCAACAACAACAACAACAACAGCAACCAACAACAATTAATTTTCCATACTTCATGGCTAAAAAAAACTGCATTGAACTGATGCTGATGCTATTTGCAAGCGATTGAAGAAATTTCATTTGTGTTGGTATTTAAAGAATTTTTTTTTGCTTTTTTTCTGCATAAAAATAAACAAAATTTTTTATACTCTTGCTGTTGTTTTTTGTTGTTGTACTTCTTATTTTTTTTGATTTCCTTTAGAGTTTTCGTATTTTACTATTAAAAAGAATTATTGAAGTACTTAATCTCACTTGCTTATGGCCAGTAGCTTAAAGGAGTGAAAAGATTTCTGCAATATTGTCAAGTGGAAAAAAGTGCATCCACAAGGTATAAAACCTCTTGGTACCACCTACAGTTCCAACGAAGGATGTAATACAAATGTAATCCATCCTCCATAAAGCAAAGGGGAAGAGATCCAAGGCATATTTGTCGGCACACGTTATTAGCTTAACATGTGCTTAGTACCAGCCACAACATTTCGTACACTGATACTGTCTTAAGACCCTCTTCCATCACGTCTAGGAAAACGTCTTCTAGGGCAGCACCCAATAATTTCTTGTTCAATGGTGTAACGCTATAGTTTGGGTTACTTAGCGGGCATTCAACATTAACAGCTGGTATCCATGTGAAAGCTTAGAAAAATGATTTGTGCCAACGATTAAGTAAATCTAAATGGAACTTTTTTAAAATGGTTTTGCTCATAAGCGTCTATTCTACTTTTTGGGTTGAGCAGTGGCTGAAAAGAGCTAGCTCACATGTGAAATACAACTCAGCTTCCGCTAATAATCCATATAAAACCTTAACAACAACGATAGAGCTACATGGGGCTCATTCATCTTACAAAAAAAAATCTTAAGATTACCGATGAATGCATTCTTTTAAAACCCTGACAAATTATGAAGTGCATGAATATTAAATTTGCTTTCTTGTGCTTATTTTTGTTTATTCTATTAGAGAGTTGTTGTTTTATTATTGTTGTTGTTGTTGTAGTAGCTGTTGTTATTATTTTGAATCGATTGTAGTGTGTTAAGTATCTTGTTCCGGTTGTTGACTGTAATAAAGTGTGTAAAGGCGGTTGGTAATTACGTGTGTGTTGATGGCTCTGGGGTCTGTTAAATTCACTCGCGAATCTTTTTTTAAAAACAGATTTTTTTTTCATTTCTTGTGGTTGTTGCTGTTGTTATTTACAAAAATGTTTTTGTTCTTGTAAAAAAAAACGAGAGGCAGATAGACAGCCAGCTAACAGCTTAAGTAAAGGAATTTAAAGATTTTTTTGTTTGCAAAAAAAAAAAAACAAAAACAAAAAAATTCAATTCATGACATTTAAAATGAAAGAGGGGGATTAATGTTTTGTGGTTTTCGTACTCTATTGTTGTAGTTGTTATTGTTTGCTGTTGTTTTAGCATTTCGTCTAGCCGGACATGCGGCTGTCAACACTACTTAACGCGAAGGCGCCATATTAAACGCATGATAATTCAAGTTGTGAGTTATTCGTCGTCATTAGATTTTTTAATTGATTTTTACTTTCGCTATTTTATTTTATTTCTTTTTTTTTGTACAAAGTTAATGTTATCGATAATTTTTCGATTATGAGGCTTAAAGAACCCAGAAATTATTATCGGAAAGCCATTGCAGTGAAACTGTTTGGCAAGTATTATAATTCGGTCTGAATTTTTTTTGTTAAAAGCCCATGGAAGAATTGTGGTCATCAGTTCAGAGCACAATGGCCTTGTGATAACTGACTTATGATGACGGACTGCATGGTATGCGCTTTCCATATGACTAATTTCAGCTTTACTGCATGAGAAGTTTTCAGAATGTGTAATTGCACGTTTTCGAGATTTTCCCTGAAAATATCCTGATTTAATAGGACAATCAGGCTGTGATTAAGTCCATAATGAACGTTTTTTCGATGTTTGTCCACGTCCATGATCCCCAGTGATTTCTCAGGGAAGCTTCGAATCACTCAAATATAATTCTAATATGAGTTCCGGAACATTGTGATATAATCGAGATTTACCCCACTGATGAGCTGGCTACAGTTCATAATCTCCGACATGTTACAGGGTATATGTATTCCAATTGCCTCAGCTAGACTAGGCATTATCTTCTCGTTGTATAAGAAGTCTAAATTTCGTTGGCAGCAATATTTTCAGAATCTATTGGGCACATTCGGATAAGAATATGAAGGTTCACTTCATCTTCACTCGATCGCACAATTGTTATTTTCGAAAGCTGCAGTAGCTTTGGGTCTGAGGAGGAGGAAGGGACTATTATTTACTTCATATGTCAGTGCTCGGCTCTTGTTATAAATTATTGACTTTTCATTTCCCGACATCATTGGCTGAGCTCTTCAATATAAAGATTGCAATTACAGGATTTATTCTGTGGTCAAGTCTCGGTTTCCTCTAACTAACAAGTTTACAAGTAGCTTATCCTCTCCGTGCCTGTCTATGACACAGAAGCATGGACGAGTCGATGTAGAAACCGTAGGAGTATTTGAGAGAAAAGGTTCAAGATATTCAGTTCAATGCGAGTTTGCGATAATTTCCGAAAAGACAATAAGCTACATGAGTTCCTTGGCAACATGGGCGTTATTCAGCGCATTAACATCCAGCAATTGTGCTGACTTGGCAATGTCTTTTGAGTGGAAGAGGCTGTTCGGGCGACACGGGTATTTAATGTAGGGATTACAAGTCGGTGTAGAGGACGATCAAATCGAGGGAGTAATGTCATCTATCGATGTAACCAAATAGCGAAGGTCCGCGAGAAGTAAACGCAACAGGCTGAAATCCGATGAACGCATTGTTACAGCTAAGTAAGTAAGTTAGGTTAGAGAATATTCCGTTCCTGGGTAAGCTATTAATTGTGGTATCACAATGGGTTTAAACGCTGCCCTAAATAGGACCTTAGTGTTCTACCAGGAGGGCTCATCACCTAACCTAACTTATGCGCCTCCTAAGTAGCTTTAAAACAATTAATAACTAATTGGTAACCGTGATTGCCTCCGTAGTCTAGTCGGTAGTATGTTGGTTTAATAGATGCGAGCTTGTGGCTCAACCTTCAGCTCGGTCATCTCAAACAAACCGAAACATGAAATAATATTTCTTTCGGCAACTTCCTCTCAGCAGTCTTCTGGCATAAACTCTTGAAAGTAAATAAAATTGCCACGAAAAATTTCTCATCTTAAAACTATCATTCGGAAGTGTAGCTCCATGTAGGACCCATGAGTGCCGGGGTAAAATTAACACGACTACAATGAGTGGTGTGAGAAGTTAGATTGTAATCCCAACTAAAGGGTTGTAATGATCAATGAGTAGCGTTAACTGTATGTTATTGATTTTTTAATTAAAAAAAATCTTTAAATTACGTCTTCAAGCCTTCGTCATGCTGGCAATTATTTTAAAACTAACCGCTTCAACAACAACCCTGGCAATGTTGTTTAAAAACCCGTTTAAGTATTTGAAATCATTCACAATAACAAAAACTCTTCCCACTTAGAAGAAGACTTAATGTTGAGAAAATAAATGGCAACACTGAGTCAATGAGTTTAAATGGCAATAACATTTAAATATTTTTGGCAAACATCCAAGTCAATGATTTATGTTTACATAATACACGATAATAAACAAATAAACGAAATTTTTTTATTGAAAACAATAACAATAAAATGCATATCGAGTTGTTTGCACTCAATTAAGTATATTTGCATATATTATGGTGGCATGCAGTCATGAATTTATTTTTATTATAGGCATACGTACGTAACGCCGTTGTAAGCAAAACACGCAATTGTTAATGACGCCGTTATATGCATGTGTAGCCAAGGGCTTGGTACTCTTGCTGTATTGCTTTGCCTTTAAACGTCAGTCAATTTTCTAAAGTCGAGTAGTGAAGTTCTGTAGACGCGCATGTTGTTGTTGTTTGTTTCGTTGTTTTTTTTTTCGAAAATACCCAAATGAGTTGCCAATCTCTGTGTGTGTTTTTTGAGTAGGTAAAGGTTTTATGAATGCAAACAACAAGAAAAGAGTTAAAAATTTATTAAAGAAGTTTAAAAGAATAATTAAAACATGTTTGGATAAATGAAATGAAAATAATTTAGAAAATTAATTAAAAATATTACGATGTTTATGTGTTTAGAGTAGAATTAATACAAATGGAAGTGGTGTGGAGTAGTGAGTGAATAACATAAAATGTGTTGAGTGAAGAAGATAAAACAAGGAATACTTAAAAATAACCAAAAAATAAAAAAAAGAAACAAAGTTACAAAGAAAACAAAAAGAGAATGAAAAAAATAAGAAAAAATATCAGAAATACAAAGAAAAATTTATGAAAAATATGTGTAAGTGTTGAATGTTAAAGGCAAAAAAAAAAAAAAATGAAATGAAACCAACAACAAAATGTATGGAAAAGAAAAACTTGTTTCACAATTACAACAATATGATTGTAAAACGAAAGAAAAAACAAAAACAAGCCTGAAAGTGAAAATTTTTCTTTATAAATAATATTTATTGTAATTTAAATATGAATTTTCCATTACACAAAGTCAATTTATATAAAAACAAAATAAAAAAAAGTTATAAATTTAATAAAATAAAAATAATAGCTACCAACAGAAACTACGTTTACTTACACAGTGTTAATTTACAGTACAATTCCCTTTCTCTCATACTCTTGGATTTTAAATACAAAAACAATTCTTCCTAACGAAGTGAATAATACTCCGTTTTTTTTTGTTGTTTTTATTATTTCATACTTCCCATCTACAAGCCATTGCTGCCATTACAAATATCGTTGTTGTAATTGTTATTGTTGAATTCTCTGTCGTATAAAAAGCAGATCAGCACTATCACCAACATCACCAGCAAAAAAGCAAATGTCAATTGGAAAATCATAATAAAAAAAATAATATTTCCTACCAATTGTTTCTCTGTGTGTTGTATTCTATAATATTTGTTGCTTTTAATAACACTAATGTCAACTCTGGGTTTTTATTAGAAGTTTGAACGCGTACAAAAATAATAACACCTTTTAGTGCTTTTTCATTAAGAATTAAATTCTTTCACAATTCCATGGTCTTAAAACAGTTTTTAAGGCATATTAAAGTTCTTTTTATTAAATTTTAAATATTTTAAAACCGAATATTAAGCCCGTTTCAGTTTAAAAATAATTTTTTTGAAATATTTAGAAGATTTCTATTTTTAAACAGGAAAAAGATTTGAACAGTTTAGAAAAAATTTTTGGAGCTTTCCAAACTTTAATAAATTTTGTAGTTTATTTTAAACGTTAAACAAAAAACATGTTAAAAACTAGGGTTTTGAAGCGCATATTTAACATATTTTAACATCTGAATGCTTAAATAATACCTATAACTCGTG
This sequence comes from Sarcophaga caerulescens, assembly GCA_927399465.1. Classification (NCBI taxonomy): domain Eukaryota; kingdom Metazoa; phylum Arthropoda; class Insecta; order Diptera; family Sarcophagidae; genus Sarcophaga; species Sarcophaga caerulescens. Next base: position 107,216,416 of record OV656873.1, read on the forward strand.
TTTTAAAGGTTTTTAGTGTTAATTATATCTATATAAAGGCTTAGAACCCCTATATTTTAATGATTTATAATGTAGTTTCAAAAATTGATAATCAAAGCACTTTTTACTAAAATCGTTTTAAAACAATTGCACGAATTCTAACATTTCCTGCAAATCGTTCAATTCAAGCTATCTGTCTTGCTAATAAAAGCATATTGTTTTTATTAATTCTTAACGTCCTACCTGTTCTAAAAGTTTAACACTTGCTAATTATCCTCTTATTTCTGTAAGAAAAGAATTTTCAAGCTTGAAAATATATGATAATTGACAAGTTAACCCACTACATATAAATTATTAATTCGCTAAAGTCGCTTGCCTTACTAGAACAGCAGTTTCTTCAATAATATGATGGAAAAAAATTTTTTCTCTTAAAATAACTATAAACCGTGCTGTTTTATATTTTATCGTTGACTTCTATTATTAAAAACAGTGTTTTGTTTTTTAAAAATCCTTAAATATTTACTAATTAATGTTTATATTACATAAAACCATTTAAATTGTCTTTTTAATTCTATAAATTTATTAAATTCCCCAAAACGACACGATTTTCTTTTGAATTGGTTTTCTTAAAGTTGACATTACTGTTCTGCTGCATATGCTAATATTATGGCTGCTGGGCAGCAATAACAACAATTGTATGCATAACATGCATAACAGTGTTGAAAAATTGAAATTTTAAAATGGTACTGAACTATAACTGAAAGAGTACTTTTTCGCATCAAATGGTACTTTTGTAAAAAAATACATACAATCCTTCAATAAGGATTGTGACCTATCTTCCCACACCTATCTTCTCACACCACAGTTTAAAGTCGATTCCGAACTACAGATTTTTGAGAAACTTTTCATGGCAATTTTATTTACTCTCAGTGTTTTTGACAGAATGAGGTCGCCGAAGGAATATTTTTTTCATTTTTTTTCAATCTCAGACATTGGGTATGAACCGCGGACTCACATCTAGTCAGCCAGCACACTACCGACTAGACTATTTATTCATATTTAATGCACGTACGGTACGGAACAGAAAAACTAACGACTTATACCGGTCCCTCACATATAAAATAAAAACTGCTAATTCTGAACGTAAGAAAACGTAAAAGTTCCGTGTGGTCGAACGTCGACGGAACGTTATGAAACATACTTTCGTTTGTAGCATATGAAGAGCAATGTTAATGCTTACCGAAATCATATGTCGGTTCGGCAGGCATTCTCATTGCCATTTGTATTCTAAAAACGAACGTACGTTCCGTGGACGTTTGGCTAACCGGGGCTAAAGACAACCTTTACCTACCTTTTGCATTACGTTGCTAATGCATTAATAGTTGAAAAGCGCAAGACATAAAAATAATAAAAAAGTACTGAAAGCATCGCGGGGGTACTGCAGTATTTTTGAAATGAAAAAGTACTGAAAAAAGTACTAAAGTACTGAATTTTTCAACACTGATGCATAAACAAAAACAAACAAAAAAAAATCCCTAAAAATTTCTCTTCTCTCCTGCTTGGATATTTTTTTTGTCGTCGTTCAAGTAGTACAAAGACGAAAGCCATGCAACAACTTTAAAAAGTGAAACAATTTTTTCTTGTTGACAAAAAAATTTGAAAAGTCATTCGGAATAATTTGGCATTAAATTTATAAAAAAAAAAATATTTTAAATTAAAGACTTTTATTCTATTCTTTTATATTTTCTATTCTAGTGAATATGTGTGTTTAATTTATTAAATCCAAAAGCCAAAAAATAGTGCAAAAAAAAAGAAGAAAAAAAAGGAAATTTTTTGGAAGAAAAAAATATAACCCGTTCCATAAGAAAGAAATAAAAAAAAACTTCCTAGAAAATAAAATAAAAATATTAAAAAAAGGTTACAAACAACACAACAATTGAAAAAGAAAAGCAAAATATACATAAATTCCCTCCCTTTGAAGCCGTTAATAATAAGAAAAAAAAAAAAAAAAAAGAAGCAGAATTTTTTTGCAAAACGAAAAGAGAAAATAATTTTTTTTTTGTGATCAACAATGTTTGCTGAAGGAATTTTTCCCATTGGTGATGGGCTTTTAGACATCGATGAGGAACGTCTTAAGGATCTACTCGTTCCTCATGATATCAACGAAATATATGAAGTGGAACAAACACCATTTGCCAGGTATGAACAATTTTCATTTGCAAAGACTTTTTAGTTTTAAGTCTCTATAAATATGTGTGTATGTGCGTGCGTTTGTATATTTGTGTATACTTTTGGTGGCAAATTATACCTACTCCTGTAGGTATACAAAAGTAACCTACTTTCGTTTGTTCTCTATTTGTTTTTGTTGGTTGAAATTCTTTTTTTTTTTTCCATCACAATGCTGTGCATATGTCGTGTACATACACTCAATTTAGGGACTTTTTTTCGTTGTTGTTGCTTTTGTTAGACCACAGCAGTTAGGGAAATATTTTCACCATATTTTTTTTTTTTTTTTGGGTTATTTATGCGTATTAGAGTTGCCGTGTAGTAGTTAATAAGTAAATAAAAAAAAAAAACGCAAATTTCCTGTTACAATTGAAATTCATTGCCTGTTTAAAGGTTTCAAATGCCGTTGTGTTCTAAATTCAATAGGTTTTCTTTGTAAATAGTTTTAAAAACCGATTAGATCAGGTACTAACATAACTTACCAATGCAAATTGGCATTGAAATCGTTTTCCAAACCGATAAATTTGTTATTGCATGTGTTAGTTTAGGACCACAGGTGGTTTGCATTTGTAAAAGAAAGGACAACATGAAATACGGGGTTCTTTCTAATTCTTTTCAAAAGTGAAAGAAAGAAATTGTATTCAATGAACATGGGTGTGAATTTTTCTTTTTGTTCATTGCACGTGTCAATTTGTGAAGGGACGACACGATAACATAGTTTCTTTGTGTCTCTTGAAAAAAAAAAAAATAAAATTAAGGGAGGAATTATGTCCACGCAAGGTTATGTTAGAGGACATGTACTTGCCAACTGTGACAAGTACAGTACGCGGAAGTCGAATTGACCCATTATACATTTTCGTTCGGCCTTTGACAAATTCATGAGATCTAAATATGAATAGGTTCCTGTATTTGGCGTTATCTGAAGCGTCCTATCTTTGACTAGCTGTGTTAAACGATCACAAAAACAGGTTAGGTTATTTCAAAACCAACCAATAAATTAACTAAATAGGTGGTTCGTCAAAATTATGGTGTTTTTGGTTCGAGTATCGCCATTATAATGCAGATGAATATCTCTCGACAATTAAAGAGGTTTATCATGTCATGAGGTCTATTGGAGTATCAGCTATTGTTCCGTAAAACCTAGAGTTATTTGGGTTCATAGGAGACAGGTTGGTGTTCCTCCCTGAATACTTACAAAGGCGTGCCGATCCTGGAGTTATTAGCTACCAATTTGTTGTTGTCCCTTTTGGGTATTCCCTATTGAAGTTGGGTTCAAAATGAAGGTAGAAAGTCCTGATGTTCTTCTAAATACGCTGGTGTAGAGGATAGCTCCGCCTAAGAGGGAGTGTCCGTGTTAGAGCAGCAAGAGCAGCAAAATTAACGACTGGTGTGTCCATCATCTTGTATGTGGACATGATTACATCCTTTTTCTTACCTTAGCTTGTATTTGCTAATGCCTTTAGGAATGCTTTTCATTCTCTGAATATTTATGGTGCATAGGAGAAGTTCAATATGTTATCGATGATAATTGCCCGCCGATATTGAGGTACCGGGCAGCTGAGGTGGTTCTATCTTTGATGGCAATGTTCAGTTTATGCTGTAATTCTTTCGCCCAGAAGCAGAATAAAAAAATGGTGACCTTAAAGGTTCAAATTTATCTGATTTCCCTACAAGTGAGTTCATTTTCCCATCTTGCCTTTCCGAATGACCTGAATTTGTTCGAATTAGTAAATGAACCAGCTTTCGTAAATGTGTCAGCTTGTTTTTGCTGTAGTTGTAACAGGTTAGATGATTCTGAAATTGGAAAAATATATCTGATTTAACAGTCGTTGATGAAAGCTCTTTTGGGCTCTTAAATACTCTTAAACTAAATAATTTAAGAGTTAATCTAAGATTCAATTGATAAATTAAGGACCTTGGCGTGTCCTCTTGATCCACAAATAATGAATTCTTGGATGATCCTCTGTGGAAGTTGTAAGCCACAGCTTTAATAGAATTTTTCTGCCACTCCTTTATAAAACGTTCTAGAGTATCAGGGTTGCCATAATTCATTGCGTAGAAGGAATTTATTTGTTGTTCTATTTCTCAAGAGACAGCGCTGTTAAACCTTCTTGCGATGATGCATACTGGTGATGTTGTCATCTCTAAGGGGCACCAGGGGCTTCTGGGTGAATTATTCGTGGGGAAAATGTATCGTCAAACTTTCTTTTGTATGTTTCACTGCATTCCTACCTGAGAAGTTGTATTTATAGATCAACTATTTAATGGCTTGCTCCAATTGCTTGGAATAATCGTTCAAACTTTGACAAAACTTAATAAAGTGGATTACTCCCCTAGTTGGGGAAGTTGACTCAGATAGAAAGAAGAGTTTAACTGTATTTCTCCTTGTAAGCCATTTTGCAAATTGTTTTTTGAAAATCTAAAGGGCCTAACTGCGTGCTGCATGCTGTTCTGAAAATGGCATAAATTAATGAAAAATTGTTTTAAAATTTGAAACAAAATTTCTCAAGGTTTTTCGCCACTCTTCATGTTTTTTCGGTTTTCTGTAGCAGCAGCAGCACATTTGTTTCTTTTTAATTTCATTTCGTTTATGTGTTGAAACACAAGAAAGAAACGAAAACGAGTTTCTTTTCATTCTTTATTTGCGTAAAAAATGTGTAAGACTTATGGACCGACCAAACAGATAGACAGACGGACGGACAGACAGACAGACAGACAAACGTTTGAATAGATGGATAGACAGACAGATACAAACAAAAATAAAATTTAATTTTTTTTCTTTTTCTGTTTCTTTTTTGCTGGCTTTTTTCGCTTCAAAAATGAACACAAGTTTACGGCTTAAAAAAAAAAAAACGTCATCATCTATGGTTTGTTTTATTTCAAGTTTTTGTTTTTTCTCTCCATTTTGTTTTTGTTTTTCTAAATATTTAATACCGCAAAAATGTATTTTTTTTCTTCTTTCATTTCATTTCTTGAGTTTCTTTAAAACAGCTTCAGTTATTATTTTTTTTCTTTCTGTTGCATCTGTCTGTCTGCCTGCCTGCCTGCCTGCCTCTGAATATTTCTTTTTGCGGTTTTTATTTTCTTTATTTAATTTTGCAAAGATAGTCTTAGAAAGCAACAAATGACCACCATTTGCTTCAAACATTCATTGTGGTGGTTGTGGAGTCTTATGTTTTCATTCTAAAATAAGATTTAAGGACCAGCTTGTGTTGCCAATAATTGCAGCTGATAAAGGGACAGTGCTTTTTGAAACTGCTCTTGAGGAAGTCTGAACCCGCGCCATAGTCCTATCGGTCTTCATATGCCTATCACTCTTATGTCTTAATCCCCGATTTTTCAAGGCAAATGTTTTAAGAAAAGAACTTCAAAAACTATTCAGAGTTTTTCGCATAGATTTTCGATCGCCTGAAAAAATTTTTCCTAGGGAAACAAGTCCTAGGCAGTCTGAGTCGCTTCATCGGAAGCTCCGAGTGGTTCCTGGAATAGGGGAGAATTTGAAACTGCGGTATCACAATGGGCCCTGTATGTGGCCTAAGTGTGTCCGCTCACGACTCTGTCGAGGGGACAACCACTTCAACCTAACAAGTCCTTAGGAATCGTAGAGCCCAGTTGCTGGCAATCTGTAAAATTGGTTTGGATATGTTCATGAATTTATGTGGTATTGGCCTGGTGTTTTCGTATACCCAGAGAATTTTTTGGACTTAATTGGATGATCTGGACACTAACAACATGTGGTTTCGACAGCTACATTGAATACTCCACTCGAGCGATTAGTGGGCATCTTATATGGTTTGGCATGGTAGGTAGGTAGATAGAGGTGGCTGCCCATCCAAGAAAAATTTGGATGGACTCACTTAGGCCACATTGGGCCCATTGTGTTACCACAGTTATCCGCTATCCCCTACTTTCGAAAACACTCGGAGCTCCCGATGAAGCGATTTAAGCTGCCAATGTCAATCCATGACAGTTCCTACAGATCATTCATGTAGTAAGCACCCAAGTACTTCCTTCTCTTTTGGCAAAGAGCCGGACATGTACCCAGCAGGTGAGGGACAGTCTCCTCTTCTTCTTCCTAATCTCTGCAGCTTCTGCAGAAGTCGTTAGCAAGGTGTTGAAAACCAATGCGCTTCGCAAGCGTACCCCGTAATGATGGTATTCAGGGGATTTTTCCGCCAATTCTCATTTCAATCAAATCAAATTGTCCGTACCGTCTGTTCTGGTTTTATCAGCTTACAATGTAATACCACCAAATGCAGAACATTCCCTTGGTGCAAAGGATATTCTGCTTGGCTACAGATTTTTCTCGTTGTCCGCGCTTCGTAGATAGTTTCTTGAGCTTGAGGTTGCCGTAATGCAACCATTTTACGTCACCAGTTGTAATTCGATGCAAAAAGGTCTTCCTTCCAACATTTCTAGGTTTCAGATCATGTCACTCGCAATTTCCATGGTTTACAATGAAGCCTGTTGCTTTTAAATGCTTTGAAGTGATTGCTTGGGTTACGCCTGACGATTGGGACGCATATCCTGTTCGAGTAATAAAATTTAGGACCTCTTAAAACTTTTCTGGCTGTCTCGGATGCTTTTTGATGTGAAAATCCCCATTGTTGTTATGCGCAAACCATTCGATTTCACTGTGTTTTGTGATAAGAGTGTGCTCAACTTATAATTCCAGAAGCAAATGATGATACGCTGCAAAACTTTCCGCAAATGCTGGTTTTATTTTCGACAGTTTGTAAGATTTTCTCATGTGAAAGAAAAAATTGCTATGTGCGCAATCAAATAAAACAATAATGATTGATTTTGATAGTTCAAGAATTGCCCTTTTGAACGACGTATACAACACTGATTTAAATCAATCCATAAGCAAGTGTTGCCATCGTGTAACGTAAATGGTTGATTTTGAAGCTAGTGTAACTAGGGTATCTACCGCATTAATGAAACAATTGAATATCGATGGGAAAGGGGTAATATGAAGTGAACTAAAAGGAGTATAAAAATTAAGGAAAAAAAAAATAAAAATTGGTTCCAAATTTGTTAGGCTTTCTGTGCCGGTAATTTTGGAACTGTCTTCACATGCGAGTTATTTTGTATACAACGATTGCGACAGGTTTTCTTTCTGGTACAGGGTTAATAAAACAAAGATTAGATATCGAGATTACAAAAGCACGTTCTGGTATGTACAAAATGTATAATAAAATAATAAAAATTCTTTTGTTTTGTTTTTATTTTTTGTAAATCTAAAGAATTTTATCTTTATTTTAAACAACTTTTTAAGAAATAAAATAAATATTTATTGCTGGTTTATAATACAAGAGTTTTAAATAAAAATTCTGTTTCTAAAGAAATTTCTTAAAAAAGAAAAAAAAAAAAAAATCAAATCTACCCACTTTTGTATTAAAGAAAAAGAAAATATCAAGATTAATAATAAATACAGGCAATACAGTCAATATATATTCATAAAAAAAATCAAAATTAGATCATAATTATTTGTGATTGAAATTAAATTAGAAAAAAATTCTAAGAGGGTTGATTTAGCTTTTTTTCTTCCTCTTCTTTAATACAATTTCTATATAAAAAAAAATTAGGGAAGTCGTTTCGTTATAATTAAATATTTCATATCATAATGAAACAAAAATACAAAAAAAAAAAACACAAAAATATTGCAAAAAAGTGAAAGAATGTGGGCTTGGTTTTAGACCAACGATTACCATTTCATAGCACAATTGTGCTGAGAGAACTCACACGCATTCTTGTGTTTTTTGATTTAGTTGTCGATCAGACTGCGACAAGAACACATGTGCGGCGGATGCTTTACCATTTTTTTCAGAATGACACTCAAAAAATATTGTATGTTAAAAGATGCTTTTGATAATATTCAATGCCTTATATATTTTGTCGCATAGTATAATTTTTTTTAAATGCTTTGGAATGCTTGCTTTTTCTCTATTAATAAAAAATGGTTTATTATTTTTTTTATTTTTATTTATCTAAAAACATTGTCTAATTTTTTAGCCAAAGATGGAGGATACCTTTACGATCTTTTAATAAAAAATGGATTTTTTTATTTTATTTTTATTTATCTAAAATTATTAAGCCAAAGATAGATAGCTTTACATATGTAAGTTGATAAAATGAAAATCAAAATAACGTATATTACAAACACTTTTCTATGGCTGTAAAAAAATCAATTCTCTCAATTTATTTTCTCTCTCTTACTCACTAATACATAACCAAAAAATTTTTGGTAAACCCTGTTTTAGACAAAATATTTCATTAAACCCCAATCAAACGTGTATCTACTACGGGCTGCTATAGCTACAGCTACAGGTTATTATTATTAATGCCACCAACTGTTTTCACTGTTACCACGGTGTTCTAAAATATTTCTCTAATGGTTCTAAATGGAAACAGCACGACGACGAAATCAAGTAAATCACATTAATTGTGGTCTTTTTAACAAGTTTTTCTTATTATTTTTGTTTGTTTCTCTTTTTTAATATTTAATAATAAATTGTGTAAATTTAATAACAAATCAAATTAATAATTACTGCTGCTACAATCAAAAAAAAAAAAAAAAATACAACCAGAATTAATGAAACATAAATAAGAAAATAAAAAGAAAAAACCTCCAAAAATGTTTTTTTTTTTCGTTCAAAGTATACTTTGCAAAGTCTCGAACAGTGTGATGTACTCTCAAAATTGCCTTCTTCTTCATTCGTCGTTATCGATCATTACGAAAAGTCGAATAACTGTATCCACAACAATAAAATATCAAAATATTGCCGGAAGTAAGAACAGAAATAAAATTCAAAGGGAAATAAGGGGTGATTTTTTAAGAGCTATAGGAAAATTTTTCAAAAAAAAAAAACACATAAAATTCAGAAAAATGCATGAAATCTTTATTTGAATCCATAGTACGGTTCATATAATTTAATGTTTGAAGATTATTTCATGCAAATGTTGACCGCGACTGCGCTTCAAATGGTCCATCCGCTTAGTCCATACATACATACGCATACTCTTTCCAACATTTCGGCCGGTATCTCACGAATAAATGCTTCAATGTTGTCTTCCAATGTGTCAATTGAAGCGGGCTTGTCTGTATAGACATGAGCTTTAACATAGCCCCACAAAAAATAGTCTAAACACGTTAAATCGCACGATCTAGGCGGCCAATTGACCGGTCTCGAACGTGAAATAAAATGTTCACCGAACTCGCCTCTCAATAAGTCCATTGTTACGCGTGTTGTGTGGCATGTGGCACCGTCTTGTTGAAACCACATGTCATGCAAGTCAAGCTCTTGCATTTTGGGCAAAAAAAAAAGTTGGATATCATCTCACGGTAGCGCTCACCATTCACAGTTACGTTACGATTCGCAGCATCTTTGAAGAAGTACGGTCCAATGATGCCAAATTCAATGAGTTGCAAGTGTTGTTCATTTGTAAGACGATTCATGGTTAAATTATAGACCAAACTGAAGATGTTTGACAGTGAAACAAAACACGAAACGTGCGTGAGCTGTTTAAACCAGTGTTGCCAAAAAGATAATAGCTAAAAAATCACCCTTTATAAAAGATTTTGTCAAAGCAAACTTTGCATATGTAATTACATACATAATTGGTCATTACAACCGTTCAGTCAGGATTATTGACCTAGTTTCTCACACCACTTATGTTGTGTGTGTTAATTTTATACATAAGTGGCAGGACCTACAGTTTAAAGTCGACTCCGAACGACAGATTTTTTTGAGAAACTTTTCATGGCAATTTTATTTACTCTCAGAGTTTTTGCCAGAAATCTGCTGAAAGGAAATCGTCGAAGAAATACTTTTTGTATTTTGCTTTGATATCTGGCCTGGGGCTCGAACCCTGGCTTTACGTCTAATAAGCCAACACACTACCTACTAGACTACGGCGACTTCTGCATATGTAATTATGCCAAATAAAATAGGGAGAAAATCGATCGATCGCTCTGGATATCCATTTACTTACTTAATTGGTTATTACAATACTTTAATCTTACTTACAACCTAGCTTCTCACACCAACCATGTTGTGTGTGTGTTAGTTTTAACCCATGAGTGGCGGAACACACTTCCGACTAAACTAGTGGTTTCAAAATCTTCGGTCTGGCAAGGCTGTTTTAAATATCTTTCGTCTAAAGTGCCATTTAGAAAGTTTGCCATTAAGCACGCACTGCCGAAAATATTTGAAGCATTACAAAGCACACGCTGCTGCCATTGCAGTTAGAGAACCTGTGGCGAATCACATTTGAATTTGTTGAAATCACGGTGTTGTCAGCAATTAAACCTATCTTATGGTTCATTATGGCTTATTTTGCATTTGGACTGACATCTCAATTCATATAAAGTCCAGCTAAGGCAAAACTTAAAGCCGGCTGATTACTCCCAATGCCATATAGTGTGATACAGTAACAGACTTTCAATGTTTTAGAGATGAATTGTCACATAAGGGGTACAGAAAACACACATGTGATCATTACCACATTGCATCCCGTAAAAACAGACTGTTTGTTGTGCATTGTGGTCTGGAAGTGTCAATTCGAAATGCCTCCAAAAGATCCGTTAATTTAGGCTCATCTACAACTCTGTTGCCAGTAGCGTCACCATGATCAGGTGCCCAGCATAATCTAGTTCTATAATTCGACATAAGGTCGCTTAGCATCCCAAACCAGATGCAATTTAAAATGGTTGCCTGAATTGCCTAAATAAATTTTTACCCTTGAGCACTCTTCGTTATAAGCTTTCTGACTAGTTCCTTGTGCTTAATAGCTTCTGAAAAGCCAGCTGAAAAACACAAAATTTACCAGGAAGATTGGGAATTTATTCCCCAACATTGATTTCATAGACCAACACCTTTTCTAAGGTTGTTTATCAAATAATAAGATTTGGTGGCGTTAGGCAATTATTTTTGGTGGGGGTAGGTAAAAACCGTCTTCTTGCCGATAATAATTTAACGTTGGACCATTTGAAAACCAACAATAATGAAGTTTTTATTGAGATACTATCCTAAATATGCAAAAAAAAGTGATTGAAAACTATTGCAAAAGGATCCAATGCTTTAAGCAATCCGGAAGCCGTCATTGTATAACCAGGTCCAAGCTTTGTAATGAAATAAAAGTTTCATCGAAATAACAGCTTTTTACATAAGTTTTATTGACCAGAAAAAAGTAAAGACATTTCTTCCTTTTTAGCGCTTTTTAAAGTTCACAGCTGACAACATTTTTCTTAGAAGATCAACGTTATAATCAGTGTTGCCGTTGCGGGAAAACATTAAAAGGATGGAAAATAGGCCTTTTTACATGGAAGAAAGGAAAATTGTTTAAAAAATTAACTTTTAATACGTTTCTGTATTAAAATTTCTTCTTTTTAAAGAGAATTGCAGTAACTCGCAAGTGTTTTATAACATGTTGTGTTGTATCGTCTTTGTTTCTCTCTTATCTATCACATTTTATGGATTTTCTGTGAATTTAATTTCTATCTATAGTACGGTTATTTTTTTTTTTGTTTAATTATCAATACACAATAAATATTGACTGATAATAATTATCTAGAGGAGGGAATACACACTAGCAATTGCAATTGATAATTTTTTTTCTTGTGCTAAAAAACTAAATAAATATAAAAGTTTCCATAATATTTGTGAAAGTAAATCACGTAATACTTTTTGTTCTTAATGCAATTTTTCATAACATATTTCTAAAAAAAGTAAGGTTTTTTGATTTTAAAAAGTTTCCAAAATTAAAACAATTTTAAAAATAATTTTTATTCAATTTTTAATTCAAATTCTATAAACTGAGCCTTAATTATTTAGTTTTTCTCATTTTTTAACTTTCCATATTGTATTTTTTTCACTTTATCGAGCTTTTTTAAGCAGAAAAAATATTTTTTTTTCTATTTTTATTTATTTTACTTTATCACACATTAGTGTTTGAGGTCGATTCTTATCTAATTTCAATTAATTTTTCTTTTTTTTCTGTTTCTTTCTACATAAATTCATGGAGTCTCTCTCGCTCTCTATATCAAACGCTTAATGAATTTCAAATTAGATAAAAAATTTTTTTTTTTTCAAAAGAAACAAGAAAAATAAATAATTTATTTTTTTCGTTTTTCTATTAAATATGACGCATTTTATTAATAACATTAGTTAGTTAATGGCCCTTTTAAGCTCTTCTATTTTATTTTATATTTTTTTTTATTCATTTAAAATTCTAGAAAGTATTATGTACTACGTTTCGATTGGAACGTAAGTATGTATGTATATTTTATTAAAATTAGGTTACACATAATTTTTTAATTAATAACGTCATATTTTTTCTTTCTATTTTTACCAATAAAAAAAAATAACAATTTTAGTTTGCATTGGTTTTGAAGCCATATTCTTAGGTCTACTATCTTACTTTCCTATAATTTTCATTAATAATGTATGTTGTATACGTGGGCCTTAATTTGGTATTAAATTTTCTTCAATGTTTACAGTTTAATTTTAATTAAATAAATTTGAAATTTGTTAATTATTTGCGTTTTGTATTAAATATCTCGGTTTCGTTATAAACTTATTTCTTTTTTTTTCAATTCTGTAAGATTTTATAGAAGTGTTAATGATAATTTAAACTTAAGTTTCAATTGTTTTGAATTTTCATTTCCTTTATTTTAATTTCATAAAATTTTCAAAAAAATTTTACAAATCTTTAAAAGGAATTACAAAAATTTGCCAAATAATGCAACAATGTTGTTATTTATCAATAAAAACACGTGGGATGGTATTTCATTTGTTTTGGTTTTCTTTTGAAATAATTTGCACAACAGCAACACTGAACACCACGATCATGACTCCTTAAAAAAGAAGTTTCTTTACCCTATGTATTGTTTTGTTTTCGGAAAGCAATAGTTTTTCCACAAGGATGTGTGCATGTATGCATGAACATGTAAACAATATTGCGGTTTATCTTGCATTCTTTTTTTTTTTTTCAGCATAAACCAAACAGCCATTTTTATAAATTCTTTAATAGAGAGAGAGAGAGACAGATTAAGAGAGAGTATTAAAAACATCTGCCCTTTGAAAAGACAGTTTCTTTTATAGTTTTCTCGTCGTTGTTGTTATTTTTTGTTTAATAAGAACACATCACAATACATTATGTAGTGTGGCATACGCATTTTTAGTGTTATTTTTAAATACTAAAAGTAACGATTTTTTTCTCTTGTGCATAAACTAGTAATGTTTAGTACACATGCATGCATATGAAAATTAAACTACATTAAATCTAGAGAGAGAGAGAGAGAGAGAGACAGAAGAAAAAAGAATGTATGAAATATTTGTATTAAAAGAGAAAATATCAAAAGAATTTTGTTGCTTTCCATTCTACAAAAACAACAACAGCAACAACACCAGCAACACCACTAAGAAGAAACAACATTATAACAAGCAAACGACCTTCACAGTCATTGGACTCTCCTGGCAAGAAGAGTATTAAGAAAACCACAACCAACTAATCGTACTACTTCGGCAACTACACACACACAATTCAACTATTCAAACAGAATAAAGTAAAACAAGTAGTCTGTTGTGTTGCTGTAGTCTACTCAGGGAAAACAAATGCAGAGAGAAATAATAACGAAAAAAGGGTATAACTTTACTTCGTGTGCTTCGTGCAGAATCAAGATCTCTTAGAAACGATTTTAGTTAAACAGCAGCAACAACAATAACAACAGCAATACTAATAACATCAATAGAAAGCTTAAATATCAACACAACAAAATAAGAAGGCTTTCTTGCTTGCTTGCCTGTTTCCTATTAAAAGAGAAAAGAAAACCATTCTTGATGATGATGATGATGTTAATGATGAGAATGATGATGATGATGGCAATAGTGGCTTAATACGTGAAATGAAAAATGTTGTTGTTGTTATTGCTTTAAGACAAGAAAACACGCAAAAAATTCAAAACATTAACATCAACAACAACGTCGTCGTTTTTGTATAAAAATAACCACACAGTCATTACTAACTCAAAATGCAATGACGTTGATGATTATAAGTTTGCTGTTGTTTGAGCTGCTGTGTCTGTTGCTGCTGCGACTTCAACTACTCTTGCTGTAGTTTTGAAAATTCTTTATCCCGTTTTTGTTTGTGCTCTCAGGAGTTTTTTTTTTCTTGCTACAGTGATGCCAAACATTTTGAATTTTAAACGTAATTTTGTAAGAAATGCTAGAGTGTTTTAAGTTTACAATTACATGTGGGATTTGTTGGAGTTTTTTTTTATTTTTCAAATTTCTAATCTTTTTTTTTTTTTTTTTTTTGTTTTGAGAGGAAATTGTTTATTTCCGGTTTTCTAAGAAACTTTCCGTGAAGAACACTCAATTAATTTAATTACTCAAGTATTTTTGAGCTTTTTTCATATAAAATTTCGATTGTTTGTTATCGTTTGTCTAACAGTAGCAGAGGGAATTAAGTTTAATGCTTTTGGTACACATAAAACGCTTTGTCGCTTTAACGCTTTCATTGCAAATTGGCAAATTAAATTGCCACACTTATACTAGCTCTCGTAGCCGATAGTAATGGCCATAATGGCCATAAATTATAGAATGGAAAGTAAATAGAAATATTATGGCAGTAGATACACACACAAATAAAAACATTTTAAATATAGAAAAATGTATAGACAGACATTCTTTTTGAATCTGTTTTTTTTTTTTTCTCTTTTTTTTTTTACTTTTTGATAGACGGTCAACAACGTTAGCTTTTCCTTTACAACAGCAGACTTGTTTCGTTTTCTGCTTCCTTTCTCTTTCAAGAACATTTTATTTATTGCCAAGCTTGTCTTTTTTTTTTTTGTTTTTTCTTAACAATGTTACCACTCGACTGTCTCTCCCGACTGTTAGTTTAAAACCAAGCCCAGTTTTCGAAATTAATACCGGCTTTTTGTTTGTTGAAGTTGTTCTTGTGTTGTTCAGACATTGTTATCAGACGCAGTCAACGTACAAGAAGACATTGGAAAATTATATGGACAGACAGCAAAAACTATTTCTTTTTTTTTTATTTATTTTAAGCTAAAGTGTAGAGAGCTAAATTATAATTTGATTTACAAAGAAAAAAATCCTTAAAATTGTCGTTTAAGTCGATGGAGCATGCCAGTTGGTATTCTTTATAAACCCGGGCAATAGTACCTTTCAGAAGAAGGTAAAATAAATTCAAAAATATTCAAATCTTGGGTAAAGAAATATCACGGAAATTGGAGGTAAAATATCCGGGATTATCACTCGATAGTAGCAGGCTCATGTACGGAGCATTTCAGGAAAGACAATATATGTCAGAATGATATACAGAAGGCTTTCAGACGAATCCTGGTGAAGTAAACCAGCAATTATGAACTGTATGCATATCATGATCGTCCCGTCCAATCAATAGTGATCTAAGTAGCCATAGTAGTTATCATAGTAGGCGGTAGAAATCTGAAAACGTTGTTGCTGGAGTTGAACAAGATACAGAGACTAGCGTGTGAAATGAAATCCTAGCCTAAAACTAAACTTTGGGTTCGTTTGAATTTAAGTCCTTTGATTAGTAAGGGCCAGAACTTTGGGGACTATAATTAGTATAAAGGGAGACAAATCTAAACCGGCATCCTGTAGAGGATTACGTAACCTAATGAAACGAGTAGCTAACAGCTCGCTTCTTAACTGTGCTCTCAAAAGAACTTCATGATTTTGATAAATGTAACGTGAATGAAGTAACAAGGAGGTTACGTACTCTTTTCATCACGGCGCGAATGATTGACCATACTGTGTCATCGTTCGTGAAAATGCAGGTGAACAAATAAATGACTGTCGTGTATATGCGTTATCACTATCTGTGGACCAATAAATAACTGCCCTATTTATACGACGACAGCTCCAGTGATGCACCAAGTGACTATCGTACATACACGGCACCTGTAGCGAAAGTGTAAAAGGGCGAACCTTTTTGTATGCGAAAGCGTTGAGGTTAGAGTGAAATAGCCTGAGCCATGTGAAAACTCGTAGTTACCTTCCAAGTCATCGGTAAATTGAACAGAATGTACAAAGAATGGGACAATAATACAACCTGACATTCAGAGTCTCATTAGAGCAGTTGGTTCTTATGTGGAAAACTTTAAAACAGTATTGGAATGTTTGAGGAAGCTGAATCAGCTAAATAGGGAGAATAAGGTTATCCTTTGCTAGCCTCAAGTCATGTGGGAATTCTCGGCCTAAAGCAGGAAAAGGAGTTTGCAAGGAGGGAAGCCCGATGCCCCGCTGTTGGGTCATACTCACCAAATCGGTTTGAGACAATTTAAACTTTTGTAATGTAATTACAATTGAGAGAGATTTGAGTCATGGATCGGACTGCCCATTCCATTTACATTGAACCTACCATCTACAAGAAACCTTATAGCAGTGATAACATGATACTGACCTCTGGCCGTTGACGCCAGGAGACTGGGACTATCTCATAATGACTTTTATGGAAGCAGCTACGACGAGAAAAAAGAAGAAACCGCAGAATATCGTCTGTTTCTGTTATCGTCTGGAGCTTGGGAGCTTGAGAAGTGGAATTCCTGGACACCCAGAATTTAGGGACAAAACATGTCCAGCGCCAAAGGTGAAAATAAATATCTTCATAAGATTCTCGGTATGGTTGAGAGAAGCCAACCAGGAGCTATAATTACATGGCGGAATATGTGTAGTATCGGTTTTACAACGGTACCTTACAGGATCCAAGTAAGCTGTAATCAGTGAGGCGACTGCTTGTTTAACCTAACCTAACCTAATCGGCCATTTGATAGGTACACTGTAAATAAACCTTGTCAACTTTTATAATAGAGATGACACTCTTATCAACACAACACAACACAACGTAGATCGCCTGCCATCATAATTATTGTGTTGTGTTGAGCTCTGCTGTTTGTTTTAAAACTGTCATCATTATAATCAAAGAAAAGAAAATTAAAATTAAAGAAAATTAAATTAAAAATTAATATCTTCTATCGTGCGCTCTTCTTTTCTTTTCTCGTCTTGTCTTTCTTTTGTTTTTTCTTTTTTTTTCAAACCGTTTTGCATTGAAGCCCCGCCATCACCACAACAACTGATTTTTATTAAAAAAAAATTTTTTTTTCTGTAAATCGAATCGAAGAAAATAAATTGATTTTATTTCTCTTCCGTCCGTCCATTTCTTTGTAAAATTGATTCTTTACGTTCGTTCGGTCGTTGTTTTTCTTTATTTTGAATGCCGTTTTTTAAGTATTGTTTGGCGAAAGTTGAGTTCAGTTGGTTTGTTGTTGGTAGTTAGAAATGAAAAACAACAACAACAACAACAACAACAAAATTATTTAAATATTAATTAAAAATATGTATGTAAACATTTAAAGAAATTAGAAAGTAAAAATATTTTGAAAGAATAGAAGAAAAATGACTTGAAGTCGTCGCCATAGTTTGTTGGCTTGGTAGCGTGTTGGCTTATTAGATGGGAGCCGGCAGTTGAAATCCCAGCACAGATGTCTTGAACAAAATATCTCAGCAGTCTTCTTGCAAACACTCTGAGAGTTGAATAAAATTGTCATGAAAAGTGTCTCAAAAATCGATTGTTCAGAGTTGAGGGTTATACTGCAGATCCCCTTACCATTTATCGATAAAATTAACACACACAACATAGGTGGTGTGTGAAGGTAGGTTATAATCCTTACTAAAGGTTTTTAGTGGCCAATTAAGTAAGATTTCCTAGGTTTCATTGTAAAAAGTGGACGACAAATGTGTTGAAAGTGGAGACACAAAATCTTCTCTTTAGGCACCTGCTGGTCGATTCCTTTATGGCTGATAATTGCGCTCTTAACGAAATGAAGCAAAGATGGTTGATAACACCACCATCAGGGGGATCATAAGAGCACGAGGAAATAGATAATCTTTTGTAAAAAGCATGATAGGACACTTCTTTTCGAAATTATTTCATATTTTTACGGGGGTTGGTACAAATCTCTCGCATTTGTTAACACAGAGCTCTTAAGAGGAAGTAAGATTTGAAGAAACTGCTTTGAGAGGTAGAAGCATTTACTAGGGAAGTTTGAGGGAACGTAAAAAGAAATACATGAGAGGTCACTTCTTCTCAGATCTTGTGTGCCTTGCAGGAGTGGGGATATGGTTTACTTTATTAGTTAAATTTCTCAAAAATGCCTGATTGAATCCGCTCTAGATTTTTCGAAAAGTCCAATGGCCTCCGTATTAATGTATTACAGCGGGCCATCCATCTAACTTAACCTCACCTAAACTGTTCATTTTTTTTTTACCAGCCCGTGGTGAGGTTGTGTGGGAAAACGTAGACAGAAATACTGGAGAGATTGATTCTTGCAGCGTTTAAAATGAATTGCTCAAGGAGATTTGGTTGATTTTGTCAGTATCTTACAGTTATTGGTTGAAATTACAACAATCGTGGCTTAAGATCGACTCCATTCAGCATTTTGAGTGCATTGTAGAAGTGAATTTCGTGGGCTTTATCCATTTACTCCAGAATTATTGGCCGAATACTCATTATTCGTGGATTATGAGCTTCATTAAGGGTGTAATGACCTCCGTACTGTGTTTATTACAGCGATGGATGGTTAGTAACCTAACTTAACCTAATTGTTGCACAAACTGTCATCATTTAATGGTTTGCATGTCAAAATGTAATTTTATTTAAAGTCTGCTCTGTGTGTAATTGTATTTACAAAAAGAACAATAAAACTCACTTGAAGTGAAGTCTGTCAATGTCAAGTGCGAGAGAGAGAAAATATTCTTACAATGACATGGAAATGAAATGAATTGTGATAAAAAAAACAAAAAAAAAAAATAAAAAAAAAAAAAAAAACAAAATGGAACATTTTTTTTTTTAAGAATTTATTCAACCGCAATCATATTTCCATAAGGCCCCAGAGCCCAGAGGGGTCAAAAAACTTTTTAAAAATGTACGCAAACAAATTTTACACACAAAATGTAGAGAATGGAAAAATATAAAAAAATAATTCAAGAAAAAAATTAATTTTTTAAGTACAAGTACAAGTTCAAGTACAAGGCATTTTTGCTTAAAGAAAAATACGAATAATTTTTTTTTTTTACATTTTTTAACTGCCTGCCTTGCCTGGTTTTATGTTTTAAAACTTTAAAAAAAAAAAAAAAATAAATTCACATTAAAAATGTAAAATTAATGAAGCCCGGCTTTTCAAATTAAAAACAGTCTTTAATTATCAAAAGCAAACGAAAAAACGCACAGAAAACTTGTTTAATTATGGCTTACAAAACAAAAATTTTGTTCTTTAAGAAAAATTACCCGTGGTTTATATACCACCACTCACTTAAGGGCATTTAACTCCAGTATTAAGTTTTTTTGTTTCTCTTGTTTCTCTTCTCACAAACTTTTATTTCAATTATCGGGCAGGGCGGCAGACTGGTTGTTCTAACCTTTAGGCAATCGTTAATTTGTAATCATCTTGAGGAATATTGCTATCTTTTACTCTCTTTTAGGGTGCGAACAGAGTGGACGCTGATGCCGAGCCGAGCTTATTGACGCTTATTTTCATGCGAGAAGAACATTTGGGTATAACACAGTGAATGCGAGAAATCAGCGCTGAAATTCTGTTTATTGCATGTGTTTTGCTTTTATGTCATTTAGTCTTGTTGTTCATTTGTGTTTATAAAATTGCTGTACACTGTAATGGATTCCTCTGATGAAGAGTATTTTGCTTCTCCTAGTGTGATTAATACAATTATTAAAAGAAAATAATTTGGAAAACATCTAATTACACTAAAAAGGAATGAATTTGGTGAATTTCATCATTTATATAATGATTTAAGAAAATTTGACTTATTATTTGTTCGATATCCATTTTTTTTTTATTTTAAACCATAAAAAAACACGCCTGCACACTAAAAAGTAAACATCAATAATGCAAACAAGCGCGCAAAACGCTTTGAAACTGTTTTCTCGCACTCATCGGCTTTGATCTCTGCTTTTGTCGGCGTTCACTGTGTTATACACAAGCTTATTTGTATTGACTTGTATGTAACCAGTTTTATCGCACTGACAATCTTTATCGCACTGACAATCTCGGCTCGGCTTTCAGCGCGCACTCTGTACGCACCCTTAGTCATTCAGTGTCCCTCTCTCTCTCTCTCTCTTAAACTACAAAAATGTTTACAATGCAACAAATACAGCAGCAGTCAATGATACGTTATGTTGCATTGTGAAGCTAAATTGGAATTTAATTAGCAAAGACCAAAACCATTAAATTATAAAAGAGCCAATATATCCATGGTATCAAGGATTTCAAATCCGGTTTCCTTAAGGTCGGGTGTTTCGTTGGGACTAGAGATATAGGCGACGTAGTTAATTGTTTTCTTCAAATGAACAAAAAAAAAAAAAACGTGTCCTGAATGAATGGGGCTAAATGGGATCAAAAATGGACTTGTAGGGTAATGGCCCCCATGTAGGCTGGATAGCCATGACATCAAGGATTTCAAAACAGGTTTCCTTATGGTCGGACGTTACTTAGGACCGGAGATATAGGCTACGACGCTAATTGTTTTCTTCAAAAGAGTCGATTTTG
The DNA here is from genome assembly GCA_927399465.1 of Sarcophaga caerulescens. Classification (NCBI taxonomy): domain Eukaryota; kingdom Metazoa; phylum Arthropoda; class Insecta; order Diptera; family Sarcophagidae; genus Sarcophaga; species Sarcophaga caerulescens. Next base: position 107,237,231 of record OV656873.1, read on the forward strand.
TCGACTCCACTGCATTCTCAGCAATTGGGTCCATCTTGAGGCTTATGGTGTTTTCTTTTCTACAAAGAAAATGTCACCCTCTTACAAGGTGCATTAAAAAATTTCTGACCAACCCTGTTGTAATGTAATTTTTTATTTGAGAAGAACATAACACAAATATTAAAAAAGGGTATGCCCTGCGTTTACCACTTATTAAGAAAATGAATGAGGAAATGGCAATTTGTTCAAAAGTCGTTCAATGTAAATAATAATATTTAAAATTAATTAAAAAAAAAGTGTTTTGTACGTATTAAATGTTTTATATTTATTAACGTTAAGGTTTTAGATTTAAAAATATGTTGTATTTTTCGATTTGTTTTCAATAAAATATGTAAATATGAGAAAGGTGTTGCCAGATAGCTAAATTTTCGATTTCATTTTTTGAGCGCTGTTTTTTATAACCAAAAAAAATTTTTTTAGCACTGTTCTAATACTGAATGCAATTTCTTTAAATTACTGACCATGTATCTTTAATAATGTAATGTTTCCTTAAGGTTACTCCACAAAACAATGAAAAAATTAACTTCAAAATTGGATAAAGATACCATGCGGCTTTTTTTAAATTTCATCAGGCAGCTCTATAAATAAACAAAAGTCATCTGCTTTACAGGGCATTACCAGCATTCTCGATTTATACAGGGCATAAAATGCAATGCCCTCCACCATTGACAAGTGCGATTTATTTAGAATAAAACATACCCCCCTTTTAGAGGGCGAAACATTTTTAAGAAACAAACACAAAATTGCATTTTGCACATGCAGAATGCACATTTTTTGGTAGAAAAGAAAACACCATTATTGTGGTATATTTTTGTATTTGGATTTGCACCTTCATAAAGTCCAACTCATCCACCATCAATTAAAGCTGCCAAATCATTCACAACGCACTATTGTGATTGAGTGCACTAGAGTACCATGCTTTCAATGCTGATTTTCAAACAAAATTTTCTTCAGCTGTGTTGCTCATTTCGTACACGAGGAGAGAACACAGAAGTGATTAGAAAAAGACAATTACATCTTGAAAATAGTGACTGTTTTGATGAAAATCGTCCTGGAAGAACTAATCTCTCTGTGTCTCTAACAACACACAACGAAGGATTTTATGTTCTTGCATGAGTGCATTTGTCCCAAAAGACAAGAATAAAAATCGAAAAAATAAATTTAACATCTCTTATTGCAATGTAAAATCTTATTTTTCTATTTCTATGCTATTATTTATACCGCAACTGTATGTTGTTCGCTTTGATACAGTCAGTGGAGAAAGTCATCTGAAGTATGTATTTATTTTTCATTTTTAATTTGTCTTTGACTGTGTAACTAAATATGAATATACCACCACACCACACTTGAAAATGTCAATCAAATTAAGTGTCTTTGAAGAGGATTTTAAAATTTTTTAACTGCAAAAATAATTTCTAATCCATAAATAGACACGGAAATTTGCAGAGGCAAGAGCATCTTTTTCCCACTTGTCTTTTAATTTTTTAAGAATTTTATTCTTTACTGTCCGTCTTCATTTCTTTTCAATGTTATTGCTTGTCATTGTAATTTTTCATAAGGAGTGTGGATGAAAAAATTTGGTGACATACACTACTTTGCTTTATAAAAATTGTATCAATGTTTGCGAAGCTACATTTTACGTTGTCCATGATTCTTTTTTCCACATTACCTGCCTACGTGATCTATTTTTAATCGCTCGTAATAATTCACTTTAGAATTATGTATAAAATTAACACACACAACATAAGTGGTGTGAGAAACTGCGGGCTTCTTGGGGACGATTGCCTGTAGACTGTCTAATGGTGAAGGTATAGCACTGGCCATTTTATAGTCACCTAGCAGCAACTCGTTTCCTTGCCGTTCGCATCTTCCTCCTTTCCACCTTTCCTAAAAAACCTGCACAATGCACTGCATGAGTAGGGGCCATCCCCTGAGTGCTGGTTTCATACAAAAAAAAAAAAAAAAAAAAAAATACTGTTTGGTGTTGAATCTCTCGTTCCCTAGCAAACATAAGGCTGCTTATGTGTCCGTCTTTCTTAATTTCTTACAAGATTTCAAAGAAATTTTTAGTAATTGATAAACCAGAGGGATGCGTCTTTTATATCAAAATTATCAGAGTGAAAACGAGTAAACCGTTACGCTGCCGTTTTTCTAGTTATAGCATCGTCTTCTTTAACCTTCACAAATTTTTTCCAGCAGTCTCAGATTTATTGGCTCAAAATTGAAATGCTGAACTGGATTTTGGGCTCTACTTCCTTCGAACTTGATCATACATATGTGTGGACGGACAAGCACCAATCAAAGCGGTGGGTTCTCACCTCATCAAATCAAAGGACACTGTATACGCCGACACAACACCCGTCTCTACTGGGTTTCGGGTCACTGTGGCATAGAGAGGAACGAAAAGGTGGACGAACTGGCACGGAAGGGGTCGGAGATGCCTGAGGAGGGCACGATAGAGGGGATATATGTGCCTCTATGGGAATACATTTCAAAAAGCAGCTTGAAATTCAACAAACTCTGGGTGCTCCATCATACACGGTTGCTGAATTTCAAAACTGTTGTGTGCAGCAGTTGATAGCAAGAAAACCAAGCACTACAAACTACTTGAGTTCGACAAGAGAACGGTTCGCACTGTAACACTGCACTGTTCGCAATTTCGCTGACTCGTTCGCTCGTTTTGCCGCACCAGGATTACTGCAGAAACTGCCGTGATTTGGAGGAAATAGAATCAGCACAACACCTTTTATGCGAGTGCACTGCGCTTCAGAATAGACGTCATCGGTTTCTGGGCATGATGGCGAACATGTTACTAAGGGAAATGGCCGGGTTCATCCGAAGCTCGGGGTAGTTCAAACCCACCATTAGCGGATCGTGACAAGGGGGCTTAACTCATACTAGGTAACAGAATGGGCCATACGGCCACCGAGGGAGGCTAGCTACCTGCTAGCCTAGGTTAGCTACCTGCTAACCTAACCTAACCTAGAAGAATGCCCATGCATGCCAAATATGCAAGTCTTTCCTTAAATAACAATTTATTCACCATGGACAGGAACCAAGTGAATTATTTTGTTATACTTTCGAACCAATTTTTCCAAAACCTATCAAATATGTTCGATTGATTTAAGGTCTTGCAACTGGGGTGTGGTGTATTAATCTGTCTGGACGCGGAAGTTTCCTTAGTATTTTTATGAATTGAATTTTTTTTTCCAATAGCGTCATTGAGTTTTTGCCTTAACTGTCTGAACAAATATACGCCAAATTCAGCTGTAGGCTTACAGTATTGAGGGAATTTTATAAATATTTTGTTGTGGAAAAAAATAATAAAAATCCATGACCAAACTAGTAACCGCTTAAAAACATTAAAAAACTTATTATTGTACCAACAACATAAAAATGTGGTAAAAAATTAAAAAATAAAACGCCAACGCATTTAAATCAAACGCCATATAATTTTTAATATGAGATTTTTATGATTTTTTGGTTACTTTAATGTGTTGGTATTTTTATTTTTTTTTAAATTTTTTTTTTTAATTTTTTTATGATTTTTTGGTTACTTTAATGTGTTGGTATTTTTATTTTTTTTTAAATTTTTTTTTTTAATTTTTTGGCAAAAATTATGAAATCTTTAAAAAATGAAAATATAAATTTTATAAAATAAAAACATTAAATCATACAATTAAAAACATCAATCATATGTATGGTTTTTGATACCTTAATAAATAAATTAATAATAAAAACTTTGAAAAAGAAACGTAAGCCAACCAAAACCGAAACCACCAGTAACATTTAATTTTTTTTATATTCATGCAAAAAAAAAAAAAATTATTTTTATTGTTAATTTTTTTTTTTTTTTTTTTTTTTTTTTTTTTTTTTTTTTTGTAAAGGGGATTATGGCCCAATTAGGGTAGTCTACCCAGTTTATTTATATTTTTTTTTTCGTTTTCTATCGTTTTTTTATTTCTTTATTTGCTGCTTAAACATTTAGTTGGCAAATTACATTTCAAACTAATGTTATAATGGTACTGGCAGTTGATTTCTTTAACAATTTTTTTTATTTTTTTTTTCTTCTTTTTGCCAAAATATCATATGAAATTTATGGTTTAAATTTAATTTTAGCTTGTTTTTCACCATTGCCTTACGGTAATGGTGTCTCTACCTCTATCAACGAACCAACAAACATTTGCTCTGTTTGGCTTACTATAGCTCTGGCTCTGGCTAACATTTAAATTAATGACTGACTGGCTGACCAACATTTTGTATTTTGTTTTTTTTTTTTTAATAGTTTAAAAGTTTACCCAAGGAGATTATATAATAACATAAATAAACCATAAAAAAAAAAATACAATTTCAATTGAGTGAATTGAAAGCCAGCCAAATATTTCTGGTATTTTAATTGCCGGTCCAGCATTAAGATATGATTTTAATTTAATCTATTTAAGATAAATTTTATAAATTGCTTTACAAATATCTTGAATTGTTTATTAATTTTTGTTTTTTTTCTTCAAATTTCTTATCGTTGCAGGTAAAATTTAAAAGGATTTCTAATCTAAACATTTATGGCCAATCACATGGTAAAAATAATATAAAAAATTTTGTAATAATTTTCCATTATTTTTACAAATACACTCAGGTCTCGTTTTATGCGATAGATGCGTTCCAAAAAAAAAAAAAAAAAAAAAAAATCGCATAAATTGAATTCGCATAAAACGATACTCTTGCTTCATATAAAAATTAAGGATTCGTTCCAAAATCCTGAAAAACCGCATAAATTCAAATTTTAATTGAAAAATCAAAGCAAAATCGCATAAAAAAATCAACAAAAGTATATTTATTTCATTTTCTTAAACAATAAAAACAAAAGTTCTAAAAAAAAATTAACAAAAATAAAATATTAATTCATTACTAGCTGACCCGGCGAACTTCGTCCCGCCCAAAATTGATTTTTTTTATTGCCCAAAACAGGTCACATTATATATTTATTGTAATACGCTGCATAAAACAGTTATATAAAAATAACTAACTCACTATAAGTATGTGGATCTATCTATCTAGTTCAAAATTTAATCGAAGTCGGTACGTTATTTAGGTGAGGCATACAAAGAATAACAATAAGAGTTCCGAATCACGGGTAGCGCTGACGAAGTTGTAGTTGTTGTACTCGCTCCAAAACAAAAACTAACAGACATACTAACATGTATATGTACATATGTAGTTATAAACCATCGAATTAGCCGACTTATAGCTTTCTTTTAAAGGGGGAGGGTTGCCACGCCCATTTTTGGTGGGTTTGTCGATATCGACTCTACGAACTTATCCACCAAATTGCATTCGTCTACGATCACTATGTCCCTAAATATTCAATTTTAAAGGTTTGCCACGCCTATTTTTTGCTATATTGAATTTTTTTTTTAAACCATCTAAACCTGATAAGCTTTCGAACAAAAAAAGAATGGTTAAAATCGGTTCAGTAGTTTAAGAGTTATAGGTATCACTTGAAGGGGGAGGGTTGCCACGCCCCTTTTTGGTGAGTTTGTCGATATCGACTCTATGAACTTACCTGCCAAATTTTTTTCGTCTACGATCAATATGTACCTAAATATTCAATTTTAACGATTTGCCACGCCTTCTTAACATTTAGGGATATGAACAATACATGTTGTCCGATTCTCAGACCTACCCGATATGCACAAAAAATTTCATGAAAATCGGTCGATCCATTTGGGAGGAGTTTAACCACTAACACCGTGACACGAGAATTTTATATATTAGATTTACAGAAAAAAAAAATAAATAAATAATAAACTCAAGTTTATAATTATGAATGTACGATCAATCATTCTGCATCGTTTTGGAATTGGTTCGACGTCACTTTTATTATTACATACCTATCAGGTAGTGCGTACATACATATGTAGGGACTAGATCAACGAAGGTGTTGAAGGAAGGTTTAATTGTTTCTTTTATTGCAGAATATGTAGTCTGTTATTAAACTTTGTGACTGAGTTTTTAAGTTGCCTATGCAACTCATGATATCCGGAAAACAGATCAGTCAATCCGCATAGAATCTGCAGTGCTCTTTCGGTGTCTTGGTCCATACTAAGAATACGATTTTTTAAATCATTAACTTAATTTAATTAATTAAATTACAAAACTTTCTTCAAAATCACTCTCTTCACTATCCATGTTTTTCTCATTGTCGGTCACTGAACTAATGACGCCGATATCGGTTAATGGTTCGTCAGCTAACAGTTCTTCTACATCATCCTGCTTCAGCGAGTCAAATCTATCTCCTCCAATTTGATGAGCTAAGTCAATTATTTCACTGGTCAGTGCCCACAAAATGAGACACACCATATCAGATTATATCAGTGACGCAAACTTGGTTTAATTTAAAAATGATGCTAAAGTTCAAAAAGATTCATAATATTTTAAAATCTATAAAAAATCTAAAAACAAAATGTTTTCATTAAAAATCGCATAAATTCGAATTCACATAAAAAAATACGCATAAAACGAGACCCTAGTGTAATTGATTTTTTTTTATTGTTACAAAAATTTACATACAGTCAAAACTCGGTATAACGAACGATATATTGTCAGGCCCTTTCGTTATAGTGAAAAATTCGTTATATCGCAAAGTTTTTTTTATCAAAATTTTATTAATAAAAAGAAAAGGACATATAATTAATTTTATTAAAAATATATAGCTATGTCCTTAAAATAACGTTTGATAATCAATAAGTGAATAAAAGTGTTAAAAATGATTTAAGTTGGTGGAAAAAAATCATTTATAGACGTTAGTTTACAAGTAACTCATTTGAAGAGCTTCTTCCTGTATTTCTCGAAGTCCTAATTAAAAATTGTACTTAATAGTCTGACTCCACGTCTTATACACTGTACTTCATCACCCTCGTCCTCATCATCAGACTCAAAATTTTCCAAAAATAGAATTTTTTTCCAACATTTAAATAATGCGTCCTCCTTAACATTGTTCCAGGCGAGACCAATCATACAGGATGCATCATAAAGAGAAAGACTTTTTAAACAATTTATGATGACATCTGTTTCAGATGCCACTATTTTTGAAAGGAGGCTATTTCTGTAGTGCAATTTGAGTAAGCGAATGGCGTTTCGGTCCAATGGCTGGATAAGAGGAGTCACGTTTTTTAAATCATTCGTTATACTGAGCTTGAAAATTATAAAACATTCGTTATATAAGGTACTAGTGTACGTAAGAAATTTACTCATTCGTTATATCCCGAATTCGTTAAAGTGAGTATTTGTTATACTGGGCTTTGACTGTATTTTGTTGCTTATTTGAGCTGTTTTTAAAAAACTTTGATGAAAAAAATATATGAAATTCTAGTTAACAAATTAAGGGAATTTAATACTCATAATAAACAATTTTTTTTTTTCTCAGTGTGCCTAAAAAAAAAAATAATACACCCACCACACGTGCTTATTCATCGCTAGCTAAGCAACGACTAAGCAAAAGAGCATAAGAATACTTGTACAAATTCTCATTACATACAATTCATTATGCTGTGGTGTATGGTCGTCACTATTCTAATAAAATATTCCTTCTTTTAAATTACTAAAGAACACGCACGCACAGGAATAAACAAATAGGCACTTGCACAAAAAAAAAACCCAATTAAAAACCACACCATCTTCGCTATCACCATCTCCAAAAACAACCAAGAAAACAAAATAAAAAAAAATCCCTTTGAAAAATTTATGAGAGAACTTTATTAGGATGTCTTTTGCAATGTCAGCCCGGAAAATAATTAATGCACACGCACACGTGCTCTCACTCTACCCTTTTGTAAACGTTTATTTATTTGCAATCTATTGATCCGGGAATAATTCCTTTCTCTTATCCTTTGTTTTTGTTTGACAATCTAGTATTTTTACTCACTATCATATGGTATTTGTGTTTACTATACAATAATACCAACAACAACAACAACAACATATTAAAAGAAAAGGAATTTTTTTGAGCAAATAAAAGCTGTTGCTGTGGTTAAACATTCGTTAACAGTCGTTTTGGTTTGAGGATTATTATTTTTTTTTCGGGGGGTGTGAAACTATACTACGTTTACGTTTGTTTTAGTTGTTTTGGTTAAACACCCGTTAACATTAGTATCGATTCGTTTTTTCCGCCCTTCTCGCCTGGTGGTAATAAATGCATTTGTGTTTACTCTCTCACCATGACCCTTAATAATGGTTTTTTTTTTTTTTTTTTTTTTTTTTTTTGAAAACACTATGCTGCTCTAATATTTGTTTTTTTTTTATCTTACATTGAGGTTAGGGTTTTCTTTTTGTCATGAATTGTAAAGGGGGAGGGGGGTTTATTTTTAACGAAGATGTTTATTTGCTAATAAATATTTAATAGGCACAAAACCGCCCTTAATACTAAGATTATATCTTTTTTTTTTTTTTTTTTTTTTGTTATTTTTGAAAAGATTATTGAGGCAAAAAAATTAAAGTAAGGGGAAATCAATAGACAGATTAACTATGACTTTAATATGGTTCTCCTGGTATTTGAAGAGAAATTTTTACGGCAAATTTAGTTTAGATTAACAAGTTTACTCGGAATGATTCACCATGACTGGTGTCTACGTACATACTTTACACACCCACCCCCTATATCCATCAACCATTCAACCCGCACGGGACTACTGTAAGGTATTACTTCGCGAAGGGTTGGTTAGCTTTACAGCTTTCTCACAAAACAAATAAAATTCCTCCTTTGTACCTCCAACCTTAGAAGTCGCCGTAGTCTAGTAGGTAGTGTGTTGGCTTATTAGACAAAAGGCCCGAGTTCAAATCCCAGGTCAGACATCAAAACGAAAATATGAAAATATTTCTTCGGCGACTTCCTCTCTCAGCAGATTTCTGGCAAAAACTCTGAGAGTAAAAATTGCCATGAAAAGCTTCTCAAAAATCTGTTGTTCGGAGTCGACAATAAACTGTAGGTCCCGCTACTCATGTATAAAATTAACGCACATAACACGAGTGGTGTGACAAGCTAGGACGTTGTACAATGGGTCAATTCGACCTCGGGGTACTGTACTTGTCACAGTTGACGAGTATAGTAACCTCCAACCTTCGGAGTTCTAACATAACATCAGTTATTCGATGACTGTATTGGCTCAATAGAATTCAAGAATTTAACATTTTCCCTTTTTTGTTCCAACAAAAGTGTGCATGATTCACCATCATTGGGGCCTACGTACTAAACCTACCCACCCCCTATATCCATCAAACATTGCCCCCTTTACGGGACTACCATAAGGTATTACTTCGAAGAGGACTGGTTAGTTTTAAAGCTTTCTCACATTAAATTAAATTCCGTCTTCGTATACACCTCCTTCGGAGTTCTAGCATAACGTCAGCCATTTGCTGACTGTAGAATTCCAGAGCTCAACATCCCCATTAATCCGGTTTGGTTCAAAACCTCGTTTTCTTGGGCCTTTCTAAATCTGGGGTAGTATGTTAGAATTTTCTCCTTATATTCGTTCATATCGACACAGTTTGGGCATTATAGTGGGGGAGGTGTCATGACTATCACGGTGTCATCACGTACATATGTATATACATATGTATGTACATCCAGAAGGCATAGGTAACATATTTAACGGCCATACAATAACATCGGCTTACTCGTAATGTCTTGGAATTTACGATTGCGCCAAACCTCTTCCTTTATATATTGGTGGATCATAACGAATTTTAAGTTCACGATTTTTAAATATGCACCCATAAGCCCTGGTTAGCCAAACGTCCACCCAATCTCTTTCTTTATATTGATGGGTCATTTCAAGTTTTAAGTTCACGATTTTTAAATATGCGCTCATGAGCCCTGGTTAGCCAAACCTCCACGAAACGTACGTTATTGTTTTAGTTGTTTTGGTTATGAAGAGCAATGTAAATGCTTGCCGAAATTACATTACGGTTCCATAATCATCCTCATTGTATTCCAAAAACGAACGTACGTTCCGTTACATTCCGTGGACGTTTGGCTAATCGGGGCTGTATTCAACATAAACGATACTTTTGTTCGTTCTATTCATTAGAAGGCCGTGTTTAGTTCTTTTATAATTTTCCCTTTTGTATTGTTTTGTTTTTGTGCTCATTTGCTTCCATTTTGTTTATTGTTATTGTAATAACTGCTTTAATATTAAATAGTATATGTGGTCATTTTATTCATCACCATATCACATCTGTTTACATAAACACAGAGAGCCATTCAAATAAAACAGAAAAAAAAAATAAAAAAATAAACTGCATATATTGGCCTTGAATTTATATTTTATTTCCATTTGTAAACACTACAATAAAAAAAAAAAAACTCTTTTTTGTTGTTTAAAATGATAATTATGCGGTTGTTGTTGTTATTAGTTAGTTAGTTGGATGGCTGGCTGGTCGGTTGGCTGGTTATAGCATTAATAATATTTCTTCTATTCATACTTTTTTATTTTATCCATGCATACAACACAACACACTACACCACATCACACCATACCACCACACATCACACTACATAACATAACATAATACATCTGCAATTAAATACGCAACAAATAAAAATATGCGTAAAACGTACAAATACTCATACGCCACTTTAACAACAGGTTTGTTTGTTTTTTTTTTTTACTTTTATTTGTTTAAATTTTGTTGTTGTTTTTTTTTTTTTTTTTCTAAAGTCTGCTATATTTGTTATTATAATTTGCATTCCCCTTTTTCTAATGGAATCGGCGAAAAAAAAGACACAGTGCTAGTGGGACAGAGAGAAGGTGAGAGATTGAGTCAGGGAGGAAAGTTTTCTATTTCGTTATAAAATAGCTGTTTTTGTTTTGAGTGTGATATTATAGTCGTTCCTAGTTATTGTTGATTTTTTTTCTTCTTTATAGAAGGAAAAAAGGTTTACTCAGTCGGATGTTGTCGTCGTTTTTTTTTTTCTTATAACCGTATGTTGTTGTCTCATTGTTTTTAGATTTTTACTTTTTTATTTTCGATGGTTTTTGTTGTTGTTACTTGATTTAAATTATGAAAGGTTTTTTCTATTGAGTTTTGTTGTTTTTTTGCTTTCTGTTCTTATGGCATTATTGCTGCAGCTGTGTGATTAAATACAGTAATGGAAAGGGCTATGGGGATTCTATATTAATTGATAATTAAATTCTTAATGATTTTTGTCTGTTATTTACAATTTTTGGTTCCTTTTTGATATTAAAATCGAAACAATAAATGAAATAAGGTTTGAATATCCAATAATTTTTTTTTAATATAAAAAAAAATTAAATAAAAGTAAAAAGATTTAAAACATGAAAACAAATAAATAAGTACAAATCATTAAAAAAAAATTATAATAAGTTAGGACATTAAAAAAATAGGAAAAAAGTAATGAAAATCATTGAAAAACTTAAAATAAAAAATTGAAAAACCATTAAAATGTAATAAATTTCAATTATTTTAAAGAAATTTAAAAAAAAAAAAAATATTTAAAAAAAATTCGAAAAAATATTAGACAAAAATTATAACAAATTCAAAGTATTTTATTAAAAAATTCGAAAAAAAAAATATTGTAAAAAATTATGAACAAATGAAAAAATATAAAAAATTATAAGTATAAAAAATGTAACAAATAATAAAAAAGGAATAAAAATTTTTAAAAATATAATATTAATAAAAAATAATAATAAAATAATGAAAAATTAAATAATAAAAAATAAAAAACTAAAATAATAATAAAATATTAAAAAATAAAAATAATAAAAAACAAAAATAATAAAAAAACAAAAATAATAAAAAAAATAATGAAAAAAATAAAAAACAAAAATAATAATAAAATATTAAATAATAAAAAACAAAATTAATAATAAAAAAAATTATAACAAAATAATAAAAACCTAATAAAAATTACTAGAAAAAATAATAAGAAATTAAAAAAGAAATAAAAAATAATAATAAAAGTAAAAATATAATAAAATAATAAAAAAGAAAAATAATAATAAAAGTATGAAAAACAAAAATAGTAATAAAAATAATAAAAAAATAATAAAATAATAATAAAAAAATAATAAAAAAATAATAAAAAAATTATAACAAAATATAACAAAATAATAAAAACTTAATAAAAATAGTAGAAAAAATTATAAAAAATAATAAAAATTAATAGAAAAAGTAATAAGAAAAATAAAAAATATCAGAAAAAAAAATTATAAAAAGTTTTTAAACCTATATATAAAAAAGCATATACATTTTTTTTAATGTTTATTTGTTTTTATAGAAAATTTTTACGCTTCTTCAATTTTTTTTTTGTATATTTTTAAATTTTATGACTTCTTTTGTTTGTTTTTTATTCCTTTCTCCTATGTTTTATTATTTTTATATAAAAAAAAGCCTAATAATCTATCCCAGCTAAAATTTTTTTATATTTCTGAGTTAAAATCTTAGGAGTTTCATTTTCATCATTTTCAATATATTTCCATAATAGTTTTCTTTGTTTTACTTTAAATAGTTTTTTTTTCTATATATGAAAATAAAAAAATACAAACAAGAAAAGCAATTTGAATATGTTAAAATCATAAAAACATATTTTGAAAAATATTTGATAAATGTTTTTAAAAAATTCAAATAATATATAAATAATCAACAAAATATTCTGCATAGAATGCTTAATAATCTATTCCAGTTAATAATTTTCTTTAATTTCCCAAATCAAAAATCTTTGAAGTTGGACAAACAATATGTACTTTCATAATTCTTTTCTTTGTTTTTGTCGTGAGAACTTTTGTTGTTTGTTTTTGTTTTTGTTTTTTTAATAAACATTCCAATTAGAGCAAGAAATTTATTTTTAAACGTACCCCTTAATTGTATTGTTTACATTCGAGGCGCGCTAAACACATTGAATATTCAAAATAATGCCGCCATGTGCGTTTATTACATATGATGACAGACTTTACGCGTTCAACAGCCAGCTATCCAGTCTGCTAGCACATGTCAAATAATACAATTAAACGTTATGAAAACAATTCCCTTCAATTCTGATACAGACGCCACTATGCCATGCACACAAAATTTCGTTTGAAAACCAACCCCCACCTACATGTACAAAAAAATTCCCTCTTTTTTTTTTATTTTTATTCAAAAACAACTTAAGAGACTAAGAGACACTCTTTATGATAATAACAACAGATGGTTTTTTTTTTTTGTTTTTGGAATTCTTAATCTATTAATAATTGCTAAGGTGTCAAAGTACGTGACATACACGTACTACATGCCAGCCAGTAAACCTTTGTTTAAAAACCTACCACACTCACCTACATGTTGTAATAAAATTACTCATGAGACCTAGTGATGATAGAAATTCCTTTTCCCTCGTACTTTAAAATTTAAAAGGGTGTTATTACACCAATACATATAACACATACCGCAGGGAATTAAATATAAAGTTTTTGACTTCTTAATGCCGGGGTGTCAACAACTGTTCACAACAAAGCAATGTATAACAGAATTCTCTCATTTACTCTCCTTATGAGGTAATTATTAAAAGGATTTTTTTATAAGAATACATGTGTTATAACAGTTAGGAATTCCTTTTCTTATGCTAAATGATGAGTCTCTTATATGAGTGGATGTACAGTTACGAAAAGAAGCGTGCATACAGCATGAGATTTTTAAGTTTAACCCATTAACGCCCAAATGAGAACCACAAACAATTTTTAAAATTCAATTTTTATTTCTAGATTTAAATAACATTTTTTATATTACTATAAAAGAAAAAAAAACAAAAAAAATTATTCTAAGTTGTGTTTTTTGAGGTGTACTAAGTTTAGTACAATGGGCGGTTACGTATGGTTTTTTGCAAAACATCCTCTTTCCAAACAAAGTGTTTTCAGGCACTTACAACATGATGTTTTAACTCGATTTGAGCATATGACACATCGAAGTTGATTTGAAATTTTTTGGGGGTTGTGGCCATTATTTTTATTTATCTAAGCTCCAGTACTATCTTTCACTAGGTAATTTATGATACCCGGTAAGTATGAGTATGCCCAAAAATTTACGGAGTTCCTCTTTGGTAAAGACGCTATCGTGCCTATTATTTTGTCCGGCATAAATGGCACTTTGCTTTGCGATAAGCTCTAACACATCATCGTCAAAAAGCTGCTCGAAAACTTTCACTGGGGTCATATCTTTTAAGATTTCCGAAACATTAACATTGGCTAATAATGTCATATATGCCTCTTCCAACCCAAAATAGTTTTTGCTACGTCGGTTTGCCATTTTATATCTTTCAAAGTATTTTTTAATTAATAACAAGACGTTATTCAAAAAAAAAAAAGCAATCAAAAAACCAGGAAAAACTTTTATTCTAAGGCACAATGCCGGAAAGAAAACGTCTTCACTGTATTATTTTATCTTACCTTGAACGCCCAGTGTACTAAACTTAGTACAGCAACACTTAATATGCTATAGCTCAAAAAATTCTATACGAACTAAACCGTTTAATATTGCTTTTATTAGAATGTGATGTTATCCAGTAAATAAACGGCTTTTCAACGTTCTTCCAAGTTACCTGATGTAAAATAAACTAAATAACCATTCATAATCCCACAAGAAATAAATCGCTAGCCAAAATGGGGATTCCTCGCATTGATATTTTTGAACTATGATTTACAACAGCTACGTGGATGTTGCATGTACTCTTATTGACTGGGGTCAAGCATTTCCAGAATAAAAAACTACATTTTGTAATTTTTACTTCGACTTTAAGTTGTGTACTATATATAGTACAGCGGGCGGAAATGGGTTAAGGAAAGTAGTGTAGTGTAGTGTAGCAATAATATTTCTGGAATCTATGATATGGTTATTATTGATAAGGTGCAACGAAATTGGCCTCTGAGGGTAAACAAAACCAAGGTTATTCACAAGGTGAAGCAATTTTGAACCAAAAAAAAGGTTATGTTGAACATATGTATGTGCTCTTCTCTTCTTCTTTTTCATTGGATTCAAACGTAAGTTGGAATATCAATTTTCAATCAGTGCGTCACTGAATACGGAGACGTAATTGAAACGCAAAATAGTGGTGATCTTTGCTTGTCGCTATTGCCGTATTTTTGTTGTTGTTGTTGTATTATTGTTTGGATTTTCTCGTTCCTTTTTTTCAGACTCTTATTGTTTATTTTTTTAAATTCATTTTTAGTCATTCTTTAAAATATTCGAAAAAGAAAACAATTTTTTTTTAATTAGTGGGGGTATGTAAATTTTTTTCCGTGAGTGTATATAGTAGAACAGTATAAATTCCTTGCTTTTTTCTCTCTTTTTTTAACGTTTAAGTCTGTGCGTGTTTAAGTGTTTATTTTTCGCTTTTTCTTTGTCTTAATCTATTGCTTTACTCTTGTCATGTTAAGCACCCTGTGGTTTTTATACTTTTTTTGTTTTTTTTCTTTCTTTTTTGAGTATTCAAGTGTGCTAGTTGATTTTGAACGCCAACTTTATAGAATTTATTTCAAGTTTTAACCGTTAAATCGTTAATTTTTTGTCTTTTTTTTTGTTTTTAAATCCGTTTCTTAATGTATAAAAAAAAAATCAAATTTTACTGTGAATTGTTAAATTTTTTTTTACATTTTTCCTTTTTAAAATTTTTGCCAAGAACGTTTTTGAACTTAAGCATGGCTTTTTATTGTATTAATTATGCAAGAATGTTTCGGAGACTTGTTTTTTTTTTTTTTTTTGGCTAAAGCCTTTACCTAAAATAACTGTTTCATACAGTGCCTTCAAAAACTTTTCGTACGTTTTTCTTTGTGTTAAATGTTTACATTGTTGATTTTCTATTTTCTTGCATGGGTAACATTGAACTGTTAACCACTGTATGTGCTGCACTTCACTCTTTATTATTATTGAATCATACAATATTTATGACAACTCTTTCTCTTTTTTTTTTGTTTTTTTTGCTTTGTTACACTCCCTCTCATTTGTAGAACATTCGAACTAAGGAGAGGTAGTTGAGTGCAAATATTTGCTCCACATTTTTTTTAAAAAGCAAAACAAAAAAAAAATCGTTTTTAAAAGCCGTTATTTATAGCGATAACAATAATGTTGACAATTCATATGGCGTGTGTATGTATGCTACATGTTGTTGCTGTTGTTATTGTAATATTTTATTGGCACGTTTTTATATTGAAGCAAAACGTTAAAACGAACACATTCAATTGCATTTACCTACGAAGTTTCAATACGAACACAAATAAACTTTTCGCATGAGTGTGTGTGTGTCTCTCTTTCGTTCTATGTATGTATGTATGCATGTTTCGGGAACGAGTGAGTAAGTGTATTAGTGTATTCCTGTATATATTTTTGGGTTTATTTATGTTTATGATAACGAAAGATTTTTTTTCTTTGTTTTGTATTTTGCTCTCTCCCGCTTTCAAATTTGTTGTGCTAAAGGGAGTGTTACCAACTATCAACACAATAAATTTGAACTTTAACTGCAATCCAATGCAATTGAATGCAACCATCCAACCAGTTATAAAATTGGCAGGTGCTGTGCGCTCATTTTCCGTGTGTTTTTTTTTCCAGAGATTTTTATCAATTTGAAACCCTTCACTAGTCATGCAATAGTTATTCAACCGGTATTAATATTTTATTTATTTCTCCCGTTCTTTCTCTACTTTTTTTCTTTTTTCATTCCATTGACAAGCGAATAAATTTGTATTTAATGGCTTATAGAACTCGTTATTTATATGAGAAAAGTAATCTGAAAATAAAAAAAAAATAGAAAAAAAAAAATAAAAAAATAAAAACAAAAAAAAAAAAAATAAAAAAAATAAAAAAAAAAATTAAAAAAAAATTAAAAAAAAAATAGAAAAAAATAAATAAAACAAACAAAAATAAAAAGAAAAAACATTAAAAATAAATAAAATAATTCAATAAAAATAAAAAACTGTTGCAATATAAATGGGAAATTTATGTAAAAAGTTTATTAAACTTATGCCGCCATACGTGCATATATTATAACAAAATATTGAATATTATTTCAATGTATTTTAATTTGTAATAAATTTTCTAATACCTTAAGGGAATAATAATTACCCTAAGCATTATAAAAACGCATTACCCGTCGTTATAAATTAAAAATTCAGGACACGTACAAAAGATGTGACCTAACTTTTATACAAAGTTTGTGTTTTTAATAGGTTTTTAGGGTATTTTGCAAGGGTAAAACGGCCTGGCCTGTCTCACTCAATATCATAAAACCAAATATTGTAGGGCAGCTAACCAATTTTTTTAATTCGAAAATGTTGTATTTTGCGCCTTTAAAGCATCATTTGTAGAAAGATTTGGCTTTTTAGGGGAAAAATACAACAGAAGCATATCGTGTAATCATCGAAGCGTACAGTAGTCAACCGATTTTTAACCAAATATTGTAGGGTAGCTAATTAAGTTTTACGTTTTTCCTTCAAATTGCTTCAAATTATGTGCCTTTAAAGCATCATTTGCACGAAGATTTGGGTCTTTAGGGGAAAAATGCAACTGAAGCACATCAAAACGTACAATAGCCAACCGATTTTTTTTTGCTTCGAAAATGTCTCATTTATATGTCAACGTCAACATGATTTTTACAAAGGTTTACCTCTTTTACTATATTCTTTATTAAAGAAAAAAGGAGCAACTTAAGACACCGAAGCTTATTTTGAATATATTCAAACGATTTCGAAGTGGGAGAGATGGTTTTTGAGCTTAAAAAAGTCAACAAAAAACAGTGTTGTCAACCAAGTTTTTGTTTTTTGATTCGCAATTGACGAGATTCGACTCTTTTTCACTTCCTTAAAATTAAAAACTGCTGCTAAAACACATATAAATTGAACATCGTAGACGATACTGAATATATTTATTGGTTCCAATGTGCTCAGAAGTTGTGATTTTGAAAAGATCAACTTTAAATACATAGTGTTGCCAACCAAAAAATTTTTTTTTTTTTTTGGCTTCGAGGATGTTCTACTTGTTGCTACTTGAGTATGATTTCATGGAGGGTTTGCTTTAATTCGTCAATTTGAAAGAAGAAGGAGCAACTGTTACTGAATTAACTGTAAACATTGTTGGAAATTGGTTGTCACTGACGCTTAAATTCCGGTGTTCTTGTGTGAATGAGAAGATATTGCTTGATCACATTGAACCTACAGCTTTTGTTACAGATGAGGAATATAAATTAGGCATGTTTGCGTTGCTAATATTACCCCCTATACATGCTTGTTCTCACAATACAATTTTTTCAATGAAATTTTCTATAATTCCTCTTACTTTTCGATCGTTTTATAAAATTTCCCATCGATTAAATAGCAATTTTTTGTTTTTGCATTTTATTATACAATAAAAGATAAAAGAATACGATTTTATAACAATTAAAATTCCTTTTGACAACGTCTTCCTGCAATGCGCAAATCCTATTAATTTAATATTCTTATGAAATGAAACCTTCCCTACGTTGCAGCTGCGCGTCGCTTCTGCACTACAACAGACTATCGCGTGTGTTGGCAATTATTTCATAAGAATTCTTTACGATTTCCACAGTCGTTTGTTGTTGTTTTTCTACAACATTTTCATTAACAATTAAAATGTTATTAATTTATTACAAAATTTATTACACACAAGATCAAAATTCAATGATTGTTTAATAAATTTGTAAAAAAAAAGAAGACTCAAAAGCGTTTGTTATTATTGTGGCAACGCGACAAAAGCAGCTGGCTTGTGAATAATTTTTTTATTATTATGTATTACGTAAATATTATGTGTTGGAAAAGAAGAAGAAGAGGAAAAATCTTGCCAAGAATTTTAATTATTGTTTGGTTTTTTTATTTCTTTTATTTTTTTTACGTTTTTCATTCATAGCGAATGAATGAATATTCCTATGGAAGAATGTGAAAAAAAGAAAAATAAACGAACAACAATTATTCAGAAAGAAATGACGTCTTTTCCGATATTATTTAAATTATTTAATTTATGACCTGATGATATTTTTCACGTTTTTGTTAAGGGAATACGGTTCTCTTCTGCTTTTAAATTAAAAATAATATTTTTATTTAAAAAAAAAAAAAAAAAAACTAATTTTTTATGTAAAAATTTGTTTATTAAAGAATTGTTTGGCTTTTAATGTTAATTTAATAACTTTCATTCGTTGTTTAATTTTTTTTTAATAAAATATTTGTTTAGAAATTAATAAACTTTGAATAGGTTTATGAAATTAATTTTAATAAAAAAAAAAAAAAATATTTTTAATTAAAATTAAAATTTTTTTTTTAATTAAAATTAAACGCTTTGAAATTTTCTCCCCTTATACAACATTTTTTTTAAATGTATTTATTAACATTTTTTTAATTTAAACCTCAAATAATGACTCATTTTATCAAATAAAAAAAATTGATTTCTTTATGAAATCAAAAAATTTTGCGCCTTAAAACCTAAAAATATTAATTTCTTACCTCATAACATATTAATCAATCATTTATGTTTTTACAAAAAAAAAAAAAAAAAAAAAAAAAAAAAAAAAGGGAAAATATGTTTTTTTTTTCGTTTAAAATTCCATAAACAAGATCATCTCTTGTATTATTACATCAAAGTCCGCGTTTTTTCTTCTTCTTTTTATTCGATTATTTAAATGACGTTGCCAATCATTATTATTATTATTATTTGCATGCCATGCTGCTGCTATCCAATTACCCATACATTGTTAGTTTAATGTTCGTTGTATAAGGCAAACCGAACGAACGAACATGCCTACCAAAAGTTCCGCAATTAAAGTGTTTGTGTACATACATCCATATATATGTGTGTGTGTGTAAGTGATGTGTAACTCTATTTCTTTGGCTAAGTATTCAAATACTGCCACACAGACACACTTGCAAAAAAAAAAAAAACGAAAACGAACCAAATTCATAACAATTGTTTTCGTACGTGTGGGGAATTTATAACGGTTTTAATTTGTATATAACAAAAAAAAAAAAAAAAGAGAACATGCATAACTAAAGCAATGCTGCAATGTCAGTGTATGTTTATTGTGAATTAATCAGGGGTGGGCATTCATTATAAGCCAAGAATTCAGTTGAAATTATATTAGAAATAGAATTCAGAAATTAATGGTTCATTTTTTACTACACCTAATATTTTATAATTTCTTTTTAACGACTTATTTTTATTTCCCTGTTTTTGTAGGACAAACGATTTCAAAGCATCGAAAATAATTGAAACGTTTTTATTTTTTGAAATATTTTAGACTTATTGGGATAGGCATACTTAGGCCATATAAGGCCTATTATGATACCCACTTTTATCCATTTTGCACATGTCCCGCATTTGTGGTGGCAGCAGTTAATTCTTTTGAGGTAGTTTTCGATCTACTTTTCGCACATTTTAGGCAACAGCTCGACGATAGCTTGGGTTCCACATGCAACCAACGTGTGAGAAATGAGCTTCAATGCTAAACAAAATTTTCTTTTTAAATCAGTGTTGGAATCCTAGCAGCCTATCAGCATACATATACGATGTTGTAAATGCTTAGGCGGCTTTAATTGTAGTAACTGTAGTCTAATAGATAGTGTGCTTGGCTTGTAAGACAAGAGCCTATGGTTCAAACGTTAGCTCAGACCTCTCGAATAAAACGAAATGTTGGCAAAAAAATATTTCTTTTGGCGACTTCCTTGCAGCAGCCTTCTGGAAAAAATTCTTGAGAACATAATAAAATTGCCGTGAAAAGTTTCTCAAATCCGTTGTTCGCGAGTCGACTTTAAACTGTAGGTCCCGCTGCTCATGAATAAAATTAAGACACACGTGGGAAGTTAAATTAAATTAAGTTTAGTAGCTGGTAATACACAAAAATTTATATGGTCCTTCGAATCTTGGAAATGGAAGTGCCTGATCACATTCTCTTTAAATTTCTTTATAATTTTTGCCAATTCCTTTCAACCGCAATAATATTTTAGGTCTTTAAAGGGTTAAACGGCGACTTACGGCGAAGTCGCAGTAGTCTAGTAGGTAGTGTGTTGGCTTATTAGACGAAAGGTCCGAGTTCAAATCCCAGGTCAGACATCAAAACGAAAATATGAAAAGAGAGTAAAAATTGCCATGAAAAGCTTCTCAAAAATCTGTCGGTCGGAGTCGACTTTAAACTGTAGGTCTCGCCACTCATGTATAAAATTAACGCACACAACACGAGTGGTGTGAGAAGCTAGGACGTTGTACAATGGGTCAATTCGACCTCCGGGTACTGTACTTGTCACAGTTGACAAGTACACGTCCTCTAACCTAACCTAACATAAAGGGTTAAATACACTTTATTTTGCCTGCTTTTGTTTACCTCTCTCTCTCTCTCTCTCTCTATAATACATGTAGATAATGATTTCAATAACAACAACAACAATAGTAAAATATAACAGAACATTTTTTGTGTTGTATCTTCAACTAACATAACCCCAACCACAGCCCCTTCATTAGTTTTTATTATCGTACGAGAGTTGTTATTTTGCACTCCACATTGAATGACTAATCGAAAGAATGTTTTTTTTTTGTGTCTCTGCTTACAACTCTCTCGATCTCTATGCGACCGCAGAAATGAAGAGTCCCATGATAAATTTTATACACTAACACAGCACAAAAAAATTTGTTTTCTTTCCATAATCATAAGCTGCTTGTTCTTTCTCCTGTTTTATTACTGTTAACAATAATGCAACATTGAGCAAAAGAATACGAAGAAGAAACAATAAAAATATGAAAAACCAACAACAACTATATAGAATCAACTGTCATATCAAATGCTGCTGTCTACGAAAGAAAACAAAAAAGAGAGACTAAGTTAAAGAGTTGCGAGTAAAAATGTGTGAGAAAAGCTTTTTCTATGGAGCAAGTAATGTATGAATAGGGATTAAGGGAAATTAACACAATGCTTTGCAAGAAATAACTGATGATAGAGAGAGATGGAGGGGAGACACATGAAGTAAGAGAGAGAGGAAATGCTGTTCTTTTTTTTAATACCTCCACCATTGAAATGTTTAAAATGTTTCTTTTAAATGACTGACTCAAGTGTTGATTTCCATTTTTTCTTCTCTATTGTGGTCCTTTTTTTTATTAGGGAGAGCGAGTTTTGAGGACCATGTTAATCATGTGTTATGTGTGTTGTTGTATAACACAAGAGTCTGTGTTTGTTTTTTATTTCGTTTTCAAAGCGGAAATATTAAAAAATTCCTCGCCTAAAAGGGCAACAACAACAAATTGAATGCATAAATAACATATGAGTTTGGGCTGCTTTTTTGTGCCATTGTACGGTATACCCTACTGTTGTTAAAGGCATGTTTGAAATGAAATGAAGTTGGGTGCAGTTTTTTTTTTCGTAGACCAAACCGTTACATACACGTTCTATCGAGCCCTGGTGGCGGAACTATCCCTGGCATATGGTGTATGTATTTAGAGGACGTTGTGCGTACACCAATGCCATTATCGACTGATAGAGTACCTAAACAGTCAGTTGACCTCATCACTAGTGCGTTCTGTTCTACTCCAACGAAGGCATTATTTGCTGTACACTATTGGCTCTCTCTGGGAATCGGAGAAGAAGTGATTGTGGAAAAGCCAATGCATTTGGAAAAAGTGACTATTTGGTGTGCATTATAGTCTGGAGGTGTCACTGGTTTTTTTTTCTAACAACGTTGGGCGTCCCATTATCTTCAATTTAGAGCGCTATGGTTGTTTGAAAACGGATTTTTTCAAGCTTGCACTTGAAGATTAAAACACTGGACGGTAGGTGGTTCCAACAAAACGTTGCCTCCAGAAAGAAAACTCTTCTGATTTTTGCTTGATTGAATAAGGAGGTTCCAAAGAGAATAATTTTACGTTTTGCTGATGTCAATTAGCTAGAAAGCTTTTGTAGAATATTTGCAGATATCTGCTGACATTCTGTTAAAGCAAAGGGCTGAGTTGGTGCCTGACCCAATCTGGATAGTGGACATGTGTTGCTTTTTTTTTTTGGAAAGACATAGACATACATCGGTCCATTATATGATTTTTGAATTGAGCATTCGATTTTAGAATATCAACTAAGGACCAGAAGGTTCCCAATGGGACCCTTAAGGTTTATACCGATGGCTGAAAGATGTGTGAAGTGGTGGACTGTGGTATACTTATTAGGCCGCCAGACCATTGCATTGAAAATCATGGCCATTTGGAATACATGTTGGGTGGTGACATTCTTCTTGAAGATCTCTTGATTTACTCGGATAGTCAGTATTTAGTCCTCGTCCATAAATACTGAGAATTTATCGCTGCAATAACAAGATTTGTAGTGGAATCGTGTTGGTTTTCTTTAGGAAATGTTTGATCACCGGGTTGAGTATTGATTGTGGTATTATAATGGGTCTAAATGCAGGCCTAAGTGGTTGGGTCCGCACATTATATTATCTAATCTAACTAACCTATTCCTTTAATACTGCAGCGAAATTTTACGTCCTCTCGATGACCTTAACATTATACAAGAGTATCTAGAGTGTAGAGTATGCACAAATCTATCTCTTATTTATCACATGTTTTTATAAGACGTACCAATTTCAGGCGAAGGTTTATTTGTATGTGTTTACAACACAAACAGACGTTCGTTTGAAATTGTTTTTCTCTCTTTCTAGGATAAGTGTGTTGTTGTGTTTGTGTTAACAAAATTCTTCACTGTAATAATCTGTTCTTGGTTCTTGGGAAAAATGTAACAAAAACAAAAATAAAATGCTCATGTAAACTTTAATGCTTGAATGCTTTAATTTATGTATGTTGTTGCATCTTTTTTATGTTTGTTTGTTTATCAGTGTGAGAGAGAGCATGAGGGGTTATTGAAAACATAATGATTTTATAATGGCTCATTAGATTAAGGGAATTTTTAATTTCCCTTTATAAGAGCTGCTTAACAAACAAACACATACATGCACACACACACACAAGTAAATAAAATTCTTGAACAGTAACATCATCAACAACATGTTTATTTATGTGTGTGTGTGAGCAAAGCAGCACGACAGCAACAATCACAATAAAAAAAATATTCAAAAAGAGTGGTTTTATTTTAAAAAAAATTTACGTTTTTGTTGTTGTTTTTGTTTTCTTTGTTTTTGCTTTTTATTAAAACCAATATTTTTGTATAATTTTAAACTAAAAAAGGTTTATTTACCTTTTCTCTTTCTCTTCCTCTCTGTTTTTATATTAAATATTTGGGGGGAGAAAAAAAAATAAAGATACAGTTACAGTTATGTACTTGTCGAGGTATGTGTTACGTATGTATTCTAGTACGTACAATAACAGCTCTTTAGCGCTTTTCATTATGGCCGACAGTGCATAAATAAGAAGTTTTTTGCGATATTTTTATTTTTTTTATTTTGCAAATAAGAAAACTACAAATGTTTCGCAACAATGTTGACAAACATACACAGTTGTTTAGAATTTATTGAGATGCTGACATTGAGTTAGATCAAAGAATATGGATATAAAGAATGCGCATCATGTAGAAGTAAAATTTCTTATGGCGGGTTGTAACATTACGACCCGCTCTCACCAAAATTTGTTTAACATTACTACCCGCACAATTGTGCAGAGAGAACTCACACGCATTCTTGTGTTATTTGATTTAGTTGTCGATCAGACTGCGACAAGAACACATGTGTAGCGGATGCGTTATCATTTTATTTCAGAATAACACTCAAAAAATATTTTATGTTAAAAATGTTCTATGTCATTAGCTGGCCGTATTTAATTTTTTTATTTTTTCTTCTAATAAAAAATGGGTTTTTTTATTTTTGTTTATCTAAAAAAACTAGGTATAATTTTTAAGCCAAAGATTGATAGCTTTATGTTCTTTTAATAAAAAAAATGGATTTTTTATTTTATCTTTATTTATCTAAAATTATTAAGATAGATAGCTTTACATATGTATGTTGATGAAATGAAAATCAAAGTATCGTATATTATTGACAGTTTTCTATGGCTGTAAATAAATAAATTCTCTCAACTTATTTTCTCTCTCTTGCTCACTAATCACAACCAGTGTTGCCGTTTAGCTATTTTTAACCAAAATTTCCGGGTTTGGTTATTTATTTTTCTTATAAAAAGAGCTTTTGTTTGTAGAAATGAATTAATTTGTAAGACTAAAATTTTAGTTTCTTATTTTTTGTTTCTTTTCTTACTATGTTGTATTAATTATAATTTATATTTGAAAAAATAAAATAAAAAAACTTTGAATTTAATTTTGGTTATATTTTTTCTTATTTGGTAATTTTTTTCACAAATGTTGGTTGCAATATTTTTTTTGTGGCAACACTGTCCAGAATAAGTGATTTCAGAAAATTTAATAAAAAAGTGGTCAAACAACAAAAACGCACTTCCCTTCTATCTTTCACCCCGCGTCATGAAGTGTTTTTGACTTTATTTTCTTTGGTTAGATTTTATTCGACAGTTTTATCTCTCTTTTTTTTTTTTTTGTTATTCTGATCATTTAGAACTTTTAATTCCATTTGCATATAAGCAATGTAATGTTTCGCTGTAATGTTGACAAACATATTTCTTTGTTTAGAAGTTAATTATTGAATTTGGTTAGGTTGGAATCATTACTCTATTCACAGTTCCTCAGTCAGAAACCGATATAAGAAAAGGAATGAGGAAACAAAAAAGGAAAAAGAAGAAGAGAAAGAGGAAGAAAAGGGGAACATAATCAAGAAAGAAAAAGGCAAAGAGAAACAAAGACACAAAGTAAGAAAGAAAGAAAGGGAAAGAAAGACAGAATGAAAGAAAGAAAGAAAATCAGAAAGAACGATGAAGAAAGAGGAAGACAGAATGAAAGAAAGAAAGAAAATCAGAAAGAACGATGAAGAAAGAGGAAGACAGACAGAAAGAAAGAGAAATTAACCCATTTATAGCCAAACAAAAACTACAAGTTAAATTTTTAAAATTTCAATGTATATTTATTTTTAACAATGCAAAAAAACAGAAATGTAAAAAAAAAGTAAAAAAAAAATAAAAAATTCAGGACATTAGAGGGGTGTACCCAAAATGGTACAATGGCCACTTATGAGTGATATTTTGCAAAACAATTTTTTTGTCAACGGAGGGTGTTTTTTGCATTTCAGCGGCTTCTGTTGTGGCAGAAGACACAACGCACACGCTTAGGAAGCTTTTCTGGAACATGATCTGCGCCGGCTAGATGTAGACCCTCAATATTTGATGACGAAGGCCGATCAGAATGTCTTTGGGACGACAGTTTTAGATAAAACCTAGCTATTGATCGTCGAAATTGTAATTGATCCATAGCATTTTCTTTACAAAATTCATTTGATATAGCCATATAAAGATATAGTTTGGTCCATTTCATCAACTCCGCCCATGCTTTTGTTGTAAGTTTGAAACAAGTGAGGTGTTTGCATATCGACTTTTTGTGTTTTTTTTTTTTCAGAAGACCATCTTTTAACTTTTCCTACTGGTTCATAAGAATCGTAATTGGTCGCCATTGTGCAAATACTGTTATGTTACTGTTATGCAAATACTGTATACTTGTGGCCATTGTACCCAATTTGGAACAGCATTATTATATGTTTTCTAAGATCTTATACATTATACATGTATGAAACTAAAAATGCTTTTAAATGTTTCACTGTTTATTGAATTTTATATTATCATACAAATAACGACTATAAGCTTTAGGTAGAAAGTATAACTTTGGTTACCATTGACCTACTTCTACATGTGTATTTTTAATGAAGTTTAATAGATTATTACAACAATATCAATAAATGTAGTTAAATTGCTTCATTTAATATTTATTCAGAGCACTTTTCACTATTCAATAATGCAAAAATAAATAAACTAGAGTAAACAGTTTCTTTATACAGCCTTAATAATTAAGTGTTCCCAAATTGGCACAGAGACCGTAAATGGGTTAAAACAGAAAGAAATATACAAAGTGAGACAGAAAGAAAGATAGAAAGAAAGTCAGAAAGAACGAGCATGAAAGAAACACGAAAACAACAATTAGCCATCATAGCATCCATAAGTAAATTTCTCCCTCTAAAGATATCCCTCTAGTCAGTTGATTCTCGCCGATGAACTCTGTTAGATTCTCAAATTTGTAGTCCTTCAGATTTCCCAGTTTCTCAAGAAATCTGTACTCGCACCTGCAGCTAAGGACTA
This sequence comes from Sarcophaga caerulescens, assembly GCA_927399465.1. Taxonomy (NCBI): domain Eukaryota; kingdom Metazoa; phylum Arthropoda; class Insecta; order Diptera; family Sarcophagidae; genus Sarcophaga; species Sarcophaga caerulescens. Next base: position 107,264,483 of record OV656873.1, read on the forward strand.
TGACATTGAAAATGCTGCACTTTTTCGTCTGCACCTACATTTAACTTACAGAAATCATGAGATGTCCCGATTCCATCTGTTAGTCCTGTATCTAATGGGACTGTGCCTCGTTAATATTTCTCATTTACCACCCACTCATGCTTGGGATTCATTTCCTTACTATAGAATTGAGTTTTGGTCATAAGTTACGTGCAATCCTGCAATCCCTTTCATATTTCCATACACGGTTTGCAAGTAAATCGAACTTTTCCTCAATAAATTAAAAAAGGCAGACCATTGGTGTTCTAATTGACTTTTCCATTGTTCTATGTAGCTTCGAATACTGAACCTGCCGCAGCTGATGCGCCAATTCAGTCGCAACTTTGTTGCCAGTAGTTGCCAATATTTCTACAACTTTGTTGCTAATTCATCCGCAACTTTGTTGTCAATAGCATCACAATGATAATTTGAAAATCTGGCATAAGGTCGCCTAAAACAGCTTTTTACACTCTCATTGTCTGGGAGGTGAGCTAAAAAACATGTCTTCTCAAAGCCTTTAGTGTTGCCTGATTATCTACATAGTTTGTGCAATTGTAAACTCTTTAGTATATGTTTGCTGACACCGTCTGATATAAACAGTACATTCTGGCGGAAGCCAATTTGAATTGGTCATGATGCTGGTTTTCACCAACTGGCTCGATACACTCCCCTCTAGCCAACCTGAAAAGCTTGTGCTCCTCCATGGTATGACAAGTTTAGTGCGTTTACGTTCTGTCAACAACATGAGGAAATCCATTAACACAGAATCGCCGGCCACCGGAAATTTTACAATCCGGTGTCGAAGAAGCGTGATTATAAAGCATGCCAACCTTTCAGTCTTGAATTCGTGATATTTGTTCCTCTATTTAGGACCCCGTCAGCGAAAAGTTTACCCGAACCTAATCAGATTTCCCTATAACATCGGCCATTCGATCACACGAAGTTTCTTCAGAAGTGTCGAATGACCTACCTTATGAGGGGAATTCACTAGATTACCCTGAAGTCACTCTAAAGAGACTTCTAGCTGCCGCCTTCATCACACACATACTTCTTAATCGACAAAGTAAAGAAGAATGGCGTTCAGAGCTGCCTAAAGTTGTGCTTCTACTGGTACTGGGCGATGCCAATAGAAACACACCTGCTCTATTGCTAAATCGAATATTAACATACGGGGGTAGATTCCGATTTATTTCTCTCAATCTTTACTTTCAACCTTCTTTTTAACTATGGGTGCCTATTTGTTTAAGTTGCTCAAGTTGCAGTCTTCTATTCTCCAATAAAAGTGTTGTGCTATGAAGTGCCTTAAAAATGCTTCTCAAAATAGTTTCCTTTCCTAATGTCTTTTTGATGTTTTTAAGCCACATTTTTCTTTCCCTTCCCCTTTTAAAAAAACAATTTTAAAAACACTTTGATTTGTTGGAATTCACTTTAAAAATAGTTTTTAACGCTTAAAGATGATCTGTTAAGATAAATTTGTTTAAAGTTTTCTGTCTGTCTGCCTGGCTGTCCTTGCATCGTTTTATCTTTTAAAGTTTCTCTACATTGAGTTGATGGTGAAGATATTTTTAAAACGACCTTGAAACTGATAAACGAATACCACAAACAACAACAACAACAACAGATTCTTTCATACCTTATCCGCTGCTTGCCAGCAAGATTAATGGACAACAACAACATCTTCACAGAATGGTGCCGGGGCTGTTGTTTTATTGCTCATCATAGAGACAGGATGTGATGTGTAGTGTGGCCTCCTCAAAGAATTTGAATGTTTCTCAAGTTTTTTTTTTTTTTTTTTTTCATTTGAGTTGAATGTTTTCCAAAAAAGTTCTACTTGCAGGCAATTTTTCTTGAACAATAGAATTGATTTGGCAATCAATGACTAACAAGCAGTGTGTAGCCACATCACAGCATCGGTGTGGGTTTATTTTCAAGACCAAATAAAATAAAAGAAATGGAGAGTTGTAAACTTGCTCTAGATCACCACTGATGTACAGTGGAAACACCCTCCAGAAGGAAAGCACGGAGTCGTGTTCGTATCAGAAATTTTTGTCGTGATATTAAACAGAAACTTGACTTCAAAACCCATCGATCTGGCAAGGCTGTCAGCTGTCATATGAAATGTCATTTATTTAGGGAATTGGGTTTAAAACTTACCAAATATTGATCTGATCGTTTTGACAATCGAAGAACGCGTAAAAGTAGGTTAAAACTTGGGCTACAAAACCGTTATGGTGATCCAAGCGTTATGATTCGAGCATTACAAGCTCGATTATGTGGTCTCGTCATATTTAAATTCTACTTTGCAAGGAATTGTTGGCGGAATTATAAGGAAATTTTAAGAAACTGGAAGTGTTATTGATGTTGTCATCAAGAATCTGTTAGCGATAGAATTTTAATTGAACCCTTCCCTGATCGTTCATTTGTATCACACTTGTAGCTAGTTTTTACGACGGCGCCACTGGCCATACATCGTTCTCATCGTTCGCGAATACGCAAGTATACCAATAAATGACTTCCGTGTGGATATGCGGCATCTGCCTCTGTGGACCAATAAATATCTGCCGTATTTACACGATTTCAGCCGGTGTAATGTACATAGCTGCTAGATTTGACGATTTATCGTCATTTTGACGATTTTGTACTCCAAAAATATCATATTGACGATGTGACGATTTATGGCCTTATTTTGACGATTTTTAGAAATTAATAATTTACATCGTATTCTTTACTTTAGTACATTAAAAGCCACTTTAAGCTTTGTATTTGTATTTTTACTATTTGCAAATTTAAGTGATGATTTTTCTGTATCTTATGTCTTTTTCATCCCTTAAAAGCCAAAAAATTACAACCTCTGCACGAAGGGAGTTCCACCTACGGATAGTTCGACTAAAGAACGAATTTTGTCTGTAATGCAGTGTGCGATCTACTGGCCAATCGACCACATACGTATGTGCTCGCCGAGAAGGCGAGTGTTACGTAGGAATACATAATTCTTGGGAACAAGTCCCTTATTTCGCTCGAGCAAAATCCGTTATAATAGCGATAGAACAGTAAAACACAAACCACATTGCAACGATGATCCAATGAATCAATGGAGTTCGATACCCTACCGACATTAACGGGCAACTTCGCCCTCTCTGGTACGAGGTCGAGAAGTCTCAACATAGACGTTGAGGCACCGGCCTATACATGAGAGTTCTATTCTATCCTCTTTCGGATATAAGTGGTGTAAATAGTATATAAGATCAGATGAAATGAAGTATTTATTACACTCTTTTAAGAAGCTAAGGCACTGAAAAATGTGTCGGTTCTAGCGAATATCACACTGAATTTTCATGCCGATTTTTTGACGATTATTTTTACGATTTTCATTAACGTCTTTGACGATTTTGACGATTTTTTTTTCTAATATTTGACGATTTGATGCTTTATTTATCTGTGCAGCTATGGTGATGTACCAAGTGACTGGTGTATAAACGGCACCTGTCCAAAAAGTGTTAACAACGTCGATTAGTGGCCAAGATCTTACGATTTGAAGCCAAAGGATGTGCCTATGCAGTTAACTTCCTACTGTTATAGCATTTGAAATCCAACATTCGCTGTGAAGTTATCGTCGAGATATCACACGTCGAAAACTACGTAAAAAAATAAACCGCGCTACCACCAGTCCACCATTCTGTATTTCGCGTATATTGGTCCAGGACCAAGCTTTATAGTGAAAGAAAAATTTCACTGCAAAAACAGTTTTAAGTGTGTTTCAATTTAACCTTACTTTTAAAATCGAAATGTAATTAACCCTTTGCGAGTGAGTGAGTCAATAAATTCGTTATATTTTTTAAATTTTTCTGTTCTGAACTAAATCAGCAATTCTGTTGCTGTTAACAGGTATCTGTCAGTGGACTCCTGTCAACCTGCGACGCCATTTAATTTGTATTTGACAATTATTAACAATTGTGAGGAGGCATCTCTACCATGGTTTGCAATATTTCGCATACAAAACCCTTTCTAAGATACATTCTTTATTTTTCTAACGACAAACTCTGTTGCTGCCGCTGTAAACGGTTAGCTGATAACTGTATCTTGATGCTATCAGCCGCTGTAAAGAAATAAATAACTGCCGCGTATATGGGGCATCAATCAGTAAATAACTGCTGCTTCCAGCCACTGTGCTGCACCATGTGAAGGGGTTATTACAGAAATATCCTTCGAACAAAAGTACTATTTGAAGAAAAAGTACTATTTTGGGGATGAAAATAGTATTTAAAGTATGTAAGCTTAAAAATTATTTCATTTAATAATTGAAAATACAATTTTTAACTTCATGATCCGCCTCACCCCCCTCGATAATTGTGAACATCTCTGATAACCGGCAATAAATTTTGTTTGAAATTTGCCGCCACTATCATTGGAAAAATTTTAGTCGTTTCTATTAAAAAAAAAAATAATGCGATACTGGCCTTTGGAATCCATTACATGAGCATTTAATAATAGATTACGTCGTGTATTATTTTGTATTTATTGATTTTTATTTTCTGGCCTCCCCTAACAAAACAACAATAAAAACATTTTAATTTTTTTTTTTTTTTGTTTTTATTTAATAATTCCGGTGGAAAAAAAATATTTTTTTTTTCTAACGCATCTCATATTGGAATTTAAATCGAATTTTTTTTTTATTTGTTTTTGTAATATTGTGCATGTGTTTTAAATAAATAAAATACTTCTGTTAATAATTTATTTATTTATTTATTATTATTCATTTTTTTTTTTAATTTTTGTCTTTATTTTATTTCTTTATTTTGTTGGCATTGTTTTTTAAAGATTCATCATGATTGTCAAGAGTTTTATTTGTTTTCTTAAAAAAATCTTGTATTTTTTTTATTTCCGATTTTTTTTTTTGGTCACAGTGAGTGACAGACAGAACGTTGACATTTTGTCAAAATATTTTATTTTTGAACTGTCATAAATGTTTATTTTTCTTTTATTTATTTTACATCAAAAAAAAAAAAAAAAAAACTTAAAAGAGTTGTATGACAAGAGAAATTATGGCGAATTACGCCATTAAAAAAAAATTCTTTCTTTAAAATGTAGGGATTGCCTTACGAAAATTAACTAAAGTGGAGGATATTTATTAAAGAGACACATAAGGAAATTATGCCTTCAAAATGGCCAATTCAATTTTAATTTCACGTTAAACCAGTAAAAAATCTTGGTATTATTTCAAAAGTAAGTTTTATAGCAAAAAAAAACCCTTTTCAAAAAGTACTTTCTTACTAAAAAGTACATCTTTTAAAATTTTTTTTTTTGAAAAGTACTTTTTGCAAAACGCACTTTTTTCTAAAACAACTTTTGGCGGAAAAAACTTTTTTCTAAATATACTTTTTTCTATAAAAACATTTTTTAAAATAACTTTTTTCAAAATGTACTTTTTTCTAAAAGTAACTTTAGGCGCATAGTACTCTTATTTTTCGATAAGAGTACTTTGCGTATTGTGTTTTTGTATTTAAAAGTACTTCATGCGAAAAGAACCTTTTTGGTAAAAGTAATTTCAAAGTAAATTCTATTTTATAACGTACGCTTATCGAAAAGTTCTTTTTTCGAGTACTTTTTAAAGAAAGTACCATTTTATAAAATACTCTTATCAAAAAGTATTTTTTTCGACAAGTACTTTTTCTATAAGTACCGTTTTTCAAAAAGTATTCCTGGCAAAAGTATGTTTTTTTTTTTTTAAAGGAACATAAAAGTACTATTTTGTAAAAGGGGTCTTTTTTAAATACTATTTTGAAGGGGTAATATTTTTAAAAAAGTATCCTTCCGAAAGAAATTATTGCTTTAAGAAAAGTGGCTATTTTGGAAAAATACCATTTTGATTAAGAAAAAGTACTATTTTTATAAGGTTATAGTTAAAAAGGTTCTATCCTGAGAAGGGATTAAGATTAAGTTCTATTTTAAAAAAGTACTATTTTTATAAGGTACTAATTAAAAAGGTTCTATCCTGAGAAGGGACTAAACCGTTTTGATAAAGTACTATGTTGAAAAAGTACTATTTTTATAAGGTACTAATTAAAAAAGTTCTATTCTGAGAAGGCACTAAATGAAAGTGTTATTTTAAAAGGCGTACTTTTTTTTTCTTTTTTGAAAAATTTCATTTTTAATGGTACTTTTTAAAGTACTTTCTTTAAAAAATAAAACACAAATTTTTGGTCCCGAGCTTATGGGGAAAATTGCGGGTATCTTCCTAGAGGAAGATTATGTTATCGAAAGATGATGATGTACCGTTTTAAGGTTAATTAATTATTTGTCATTATTAGGCTTTGAAATATTACAAAAAAATATTTTCAAAAATATCTGTGTTTTCACCTTGAACTTCTAAAAAGGTGGATTTATTTTTGTTTTTAATTATCGTTAGAAAAAAGTACTTGAAAAATTGTTTAGAATATGTATTTTAGAGTGTAAAACAAATAAATAAAAACAATTTTTTTTGTTTTAAATTTGAAATGAATTTACGAAAAAAAAAATCCCTGAAATCGAAAACCACAGAAAAATATGCGACCTTCTCTGAGGCTTGTTATGGCTGAAATTAATTTAAAATTTCGTTTTTTTTGTAAATTCTAATAATAACTAATTTAGACAAAGAATCGCACGTTAAAGATATCATTAAAATATTAAAAACAGAAGATTTTTAACAAAAATTATATATTTAAACTGAAAAATAAATAAATTTTTGCACGAGATTTTCAGATTAAACTAACGCTTTGTTTGTTTACTTCTACCGCACACTGTATGCAACACTTTACATATCATTTCTTGCCCGTTTTTTTGTTTTTTAATTATTTTTTCTTCGCAGCTGTGTTTGCGGATTTTGTCATCAACATCCGCCAGCTCTACGAGAAAACTTCTTCTCTTTGATTTGCTTTTAATGAATTTTTTTTCTCTGCCAATTTTTTTTTTGTGCTGAAATGTTATTGTCAAGTTCAATGCCTGTTTTTTTTTAATTGTTGTTATTGTTGGTTGTCATTGTTGTTACCGAAATAAATCAGTTTAAGAGACCGACCGCAAGTGTTTATTTAAGGAAATAATTTTCGAAATAATTAACGTCGTTGATGGCCAGGGCTGACGAGATCAGCTAATAAATCTCAATTTTTTGGTATTCAACACAAAGGGATGAAGTGATAAATGATTTGTAGAGAAGAAATAAAAACTCTATGAAAACAATTAAAAAAAAATCAAGGGAAATAAGGAAATGTTTTCAATATCGAAGAGAAAAATAATGAAGACATTGAAACGGATCTGAATGGTTTTTAAGAAGCCACCTGCAATTAAGATACCCACAAACAATAAGAAATTAAAAGAAGAAGGATCAATTTAAGCCCAACATTGCTTCTAAGATAATTAAGAGGATCGTCAACAGTTACGTTTTTTTTTATCTGAAAGCAGTATTTGTGTGTTCAGACTTTGTGATCAAACGTAGCACAGAAGATGCTCGTTCTCAAACATCACTACCTCAGTGTTCCTTTGGCATAATGTAACAGTTTCCTTGGTCTCTTTAAGTGATCACTTCGAATTTATTCGAATTTTTTTCTGAGGAGGGATCAGAACCGTCCCACTTATGCCATTCTGATTAATTACCCTGTCTGTCATCTGATAAATGCTGGATTCTGGGATCATTCATCAGTTTATATTCGAGTTTATCACCACAGGAATGCATGTTTTTCAAAACTGATCCACTTCCTCGTGTTTTCATCAGCCCTTTCAATACCCTATGAGTTTTGCGGTCTCGATAATTAAAAGTTTATTTAATATAAATTTCCTTTACGAAATATTTCGATAACTTTAATTTGTTCCAGAAAATAATTCGATAACTCAAAATTTTTTTTTAATATTTCGATATTTCGATTTTGAAATTATAAAAATACGTATTTCGCTGAGCTTATTTATGAAAATTTATTCATAATTGGAATCTTCTACAGAAACTTTTCCTATAACAACTTTCTTTGGTTTATATTTCGATAACAAATTTTTCTCTTAGCACATTATTTTTCTATAGAAATTTTCTCGAATACTCTACTTTGTTTTTTTTTTTTATACAAAATATTCCGATAACTTAATAACTTGCAATTTATCAATATTTCGATAACTTGAATTTACATAGAAAATCTTTCGATAACTTTTGTTTTCTTTAACTATAGTTAATGTAGAAATTTTTCGATAGCTAAAATCTTTTATATACAGTTTTTTCCATAGTAAATTTTTCGATAAGTTTTGAACAAAAATTTTTAATAGCTAGAAAATTTCTGTCGAAAATTTATCGATAACTAGAATTTTCTATAGAAAATTTATCGATAACTACAATTTTCTATAGAGAATGTTTTGATAATTGCAATTTTCTATAGAGAATGTTTCGATAACTAAAATTTTCTATAGAAAAATTGTCGATAACTGGGATATTCTATAGAGAAATTGTTGATAACTAGAATTTCTATAGAAAATTTATCGATAACTAGAATTTTATATAGAATTTTTTTTCGATAACTACAATTTTCTATAGAGAATGTTTCGATAACTACAATTTTCTATAGAGAATGTTTCAATAACTAGAATTTTCTATAGAAAATTTTTCTATAACTATAATTTTCTATAGAAAGTTTTTCTATAACTACAATTTTCTATAGACAGTTTTTCGATCACTAGAATTTTCTATAAAAAATGTTTCGATAACTAAAATTTTCTATAAAAAAAATTGTCGATAGCTAGAACTTTCTGTAGAAAGTTTACCGATAACTAGAATTTTCTATAGAGAATTTTTCGATAACTACAATTTTCTATAGAGAATGTTTCGACAACTACAATTTTCTATAGAAAATTTTTCTTTAACTACAACTTTCTATAAAAAGTTTTTCGGTAACTACAGTTTTCTATAGAGAATTTTACTATAACTTGAATTTTATCAATAACTAAAATTTATCAATAACTACAATTTTCTTTAGAGAATTTTTCGATAACTAACGTTTTCTATAGTAATTTATCGATAACTACAATTTTCGATGGAAAATTTTTCTATAACTAGAATTTTCTATAAAACTTTTTTCGATAAATACAATTTTCTATATAAAGTTTTTCGATAACTAAAATTTTCTGTAGAAAATTTTTCGATAACTCGAATTTTCTATATAAAATGTTTCGATAACTATAGAAAAATAGAAAAAGATATTTTATAGAATAGATGTAGATAATTAGAAAATTCTATAAAAACATTTTCGATAACTAGAATATTCTATTTCTTCACGGAACTACTTTCAAAATATTAAGTTTAACTTTATTTAAGAGAGTTTACATTTATGGATAGTGTGTGCTACATTGTTATGCTTCTATTACAAACATTAGCATCATGCTGACTATACTGCCACACCTATGTAGGGTAACAATGAAAAAGACTTTCTTGGCGCCTTAAAAATTTACGCCACATTCACGTTTTTTCTTTTTAATTCCAAATTATTATGAAACGTTGATTTTAAAAACTCTGGAACAATGAACCACAAGCAACGCATCACTACCACCAAGTGGGCAGACAGACAAACAGAAAAACAATTGTTTTGCATTTCAATTAAATAATCACCACCACCACCGCCACCATCATCATCATCGCCATCAAATAAATCAACAAATTAAACTGGCGATGAACTCGCTATGAGTTAATTGGGTTTTCTGGGTGGGGAGCGAGGTGGGTAGGTTCATTGTTAGTAAATCCAGGCTTAATTAAATTAAAAAAAAAAAGAAAATATTTTGAAATCGGGAAGAAAGATTTCAAAATAATACGTGGAGCAAAAAGCTTTCCAATGAGGAATGGAGTGCCCTTTCCATATTAAAATAAACTAGTGTCTCATTGTGTTATCATGTCTTACCAATATATTCTAAATCAAGATCTATTGTGGGTCAAGTTCACGAGAAAAGTTATGACACCTTATTTAGATTTAATTGAGATTGTTCTTAAGCAACGAATTAATTTTAAACAAAGTGGTGCCTGTAGGCTACTTTTAAATAGTCTCTGGCCGTATTTAAATTCTATTGTTTTTCTGTTTTTGTTTTTAAATTTTTAATTGATGCTTAGCATACGCCTTTCGCTGATTTTGTGTCGCTGCCTTTAGGCGTTTGTTTTTTTTTTTTTTTTTGTTGTCGGTTTCATTTTAGGTATTTTCAATTTCAAAATCTCTAATAGGCCTGCTTGCTGCTTTTAATTGATTTTTGTTTTCAATAATTCATTATTGAATTATTTAATTAACATTGGAATTCAATGTTAAATATTTTGTTTACGTTTTTTTTAAAATTCTTTTGTAGTACGTGGTCTATTTGGCCTTTAACTAAAAGTTTAAATGATTAATTGAAATTCTTTCTTTCTTTTCTTTGCAGGTAACTAAAGTTTCTTTAAATATTTTGTGTCTAAATATCTCATGTGGCATGTGCTATTCTAATAAAAAAAAATTGGTAAGAATACTGTTGTATTAAATATATAATAAGGAGTGTCTACAAAAAAATTTGGTCATACATTTTTGTTTATAAAATCTCAAAGAGAAATATTTTTTGGATATTTTTTAAATATCCGAATATCAATATATAAATATTGTTTAAGTTTTAATACATAAAAAGGTATTCTAAAGATACTGCTGTATTAAATATACATATAATAAGGACTGTGCACGAACAAATTTGGTTCTACATTTTTCTTTTTAAGACTTTAATTAGAAAGCTTTTTTTTAATGTTTATGTAAACAAATGCAAATATTGTTTCAATTTTAATGCATAAAAAGGTATTCTAAAGATACTGCTGTATTAAATATATAATAAGGACTGCGCACCAACAAATTTGGTCCTACACTCTTCACTTTAAGACCTTAATTGGAGGTTTTTTGATCTTATCTTTATGTAAACAAATGAAAGTATTGTTTAACTTTTAATGCATAAAACAGTATTTTAAAGATTTTGCTGTATTAAATATATAATAAAGACTGCGCACCAACAAATTTGGTCCTACACTCTTCACTTTAAGACCTTAATTGGAGGTTTTTTGATCTTTATGTAAACAAATGAAAGTATTGTTTAACTTTTAATGCATAAAACAGTATTTTAAAGATATTGCTGTATTAAATATATAATAAGAACTGCGCACTAACAAATTTGGTCATACACTTTTCTTTTTAAGACTTCAATTATAATGTTTTTTTAATGTTTATGTAAACAAATGCAAATATTGTTTCAATTTTAATGCATAAAAAGGTGTTTTAAGGACCATGCTATATTAAATTAATAATGAGTGCTAACGAAAAAATTTGGTCATTCACTTTTCCTTTTAAAACCCTAATGGAAAGGTTTTTGATATTTACTTATAGTTTTATTATATAAAAAAGTTTTTAAGGACCTTCTATATTAAATTAATAGTAAGGAGTGCTGACGAAAAAATTTGGTCACTTAATTTTCTTTATAAAACCCTAATTTGAAATATTTTTTTTTTGTTTGATACTGATTTAAACAAAAGCGAATATTGGTTAAGTTCTAAAGCATAAAAAAGTATTTAAGTATTTAAGTCTTTAATACTTTTTTCTGTTGTTGCTGCTAATTAGCCCCTTTTTATCATGGTTTATGTTACCATTTCACTGGCAATACTTTATTCAGCGTTCACAATTGTCTCCAAAACAAAACCTCCTACTTTATTATCATAATTTTTTAGTGGGCTGCACTACGGCAGACATGGCTGTCGAAAAAAATCTTTTGTACTCTACTTAAATCACAAATGATCAACATTATGAACGTCCCTACAGAATTATTAAGTCCTATACCTACCGGCCTGTTATCATAATTTTTTTAGTGGGCTGCCCTAAGGCAGACATTGTAATCTAAAAAATCGTTTGTACGCGACTTAAGTCACAAATGATCAACCATTTAATATCTCCTAGCTAATTACTAGGGTGCTCAGATGCTCAGATAGCTACAATTGTCCTCCGACATTAGCAATATACGAACTCAAAACTTTTTCATCCTTACGAATGGTAGTTGCGCAAATCTCCCATTTTAAATTGATCAGAGTTTGAAAACTTGTCTTTGACCTAGCCAGCACAATATAAATAATTTGTCGTTTCAACAGCTTAGTCAAGACTGCAACCTAGCTTCTTACACAACCTTTATAGGGTGCGTTAATTTTATCCATGAGCGGCAACGAATTAAATATTTGAAAAGTTTTTTCAGTGCAATTTGTTGTTTGCTATATTCAGATACTCAAAATGTGTTCGGTCTATTTCATTCTCTTCCAGACAGAGGCGGTATTATCTATCATTCGGGGTACATAGCCTTTTGAGATAATATCTCTGTAGAAGACCTACTTTTATGCTAATATTTATATACGTTGCCGTGATTTATAAGGTCTCATCAATTCCCTACTGTCCCTTTAACAAAATTGCCAAATGATGGACTCATATCTCATTCCACGTTCCATGTCACATCGACTCCAATACGTGGCTTTATTGCAGTGAAACCTACGGCCAAAAACCCTGTTGAAATAGCTTTACTTTACTTCACTTTATTCGTTTCGATTAATAAATGTTGTTCAGATATCTCGAACAAAACGAAATATGAAAAAAATATTTCTGTCGGCGACTTCCTCTTACCAGTCTTCCGGCAAAAACTCTGTGAGGAAATAAATTTGCCATGAAAAGTTTCTCAAATTTGCCGTACTCAGTCAACGTCAAACTTGGGGGTACTCACCACTCATAGATAATGTTAACACTTCCAACGTAAGTGTTGTGTGAAACTAGGTTGTAATCCTGACTACAGGGTTGACCGATTAACCAAAGTAGTTTTATATATAGCTCTCTGTTGCTGATCAATTTTAATATAACTTATCGTGTCTGTTATGTTACAGACTGTACACTGAATGCTCAGCAGTCAATGCTACTTCGCACCACTACAGTCCCTCCTTCTTTGGCCATTTGGCGCCAAAGAAATGACGACAATAATAACAGCCATAATAACGATGCTAATGTCGGTGGTGTGGTGATGAGAAAAAATTAGAAAATATTTCAACGATTTGTTAAGCAGGAGACAATGAGACAATTAAAGACACAAAAAAAAACAAGAAAAAGAAGGAGAAAAAAAATAACAACAAATCGTTGTCATCATCAAAGTCATCATGATGCCATTGCATCAACTGTTGTGAACAACAGAGACTATAACGTCTATAAAAGGACGTTAGACAGCAGCAATAGAAGCAACACAATGTTGCTATATTGCTGTTGCTGGACACCACTCTGAGAGCCAGATTTTTATTACAAATCTTTTGCCAAGTTTACACACAAAAGAGCGCCGCTATAGAAATAAAAAAAATTTATTTGGAATTTTTTTTTTTTTGTTTAGTTCAGCTAATCATATGACACAAATCCTATCATATGGGAGGGGTCCTGACTAAGTCGTTTTTAATAAGTTTCCTAAGTTATGACAACTTCAACTTCAGTTGTTTAGAACCTGGTTGACTTTTTTATGCGTTTTCCCCAATCGCAAAATTTATGTTTATTTCTCTCAACCATTAATTATATTTTATTAGATGAGATGAGATGTTTTGTTGTTTGTTTGCCTTTTATCGTTAGTTGGTAATGCAGCTTTTACCATTTCTTCTATTGTGTACACATTTTTATGCAGAACTTAAAAGGATTGGTTGTTGAAACAAAAAAAAAAAAAAAAACCCAAAAAAAAATTAGTTGAGACAACTATAATTTATAAAGAATTGTTAGTTATCGTGATGAAAAGCATATACAGCAGAACTAAAAAGAACCTTTTTGGGAAACTAAAAAACATACATTTTATTAAAAAGAATTTTTATGGAGACAATCATAATTTAAAAAAATTAGTTACGCCAACTAAATATTTTAGTATTTCAAAAAGTACAATCATTCAACCATTCATTGTGATTGGTATAAGTATTAAAACAGGAAATAGTTTCAAATTATGTTTAGTTAAACAATAATACATTTTTTTTTTGTTTTGGTTGTCACAACTAAAATTTAAAAATTTTCCAAAATCAGATACTTATATCGAGCCTTAAGGTTTTTTTTCTGTGCTATATAAGATTTTAAGGAAGCCGAATAAAATTATGTATACACGTCTTAAGCTGTTATAACAAAGGATAACATATCTATTATAATATGGTTGTCTCAACCAAAGCAAAAAAAAAAAAAAATAATAAAATAAAGAAATTTATTTGCATACTATTTGGTGATCAAAAATTACATTTTATAGTAATAATTAAAATTTAAAGAATTGGTTTTGTTTTAGAAGTTATAGTTGCCACAACTAAAATATTTAAAGTAACCACTAACACTTTATATTTGTTTCAGCAATAACAAGAACAAGAATTCGTTTTATCCAACAAAACTGTTATTAGTTATTTGTGCAATAAATAATCAAACTTTAGAATAATAATATAATTTAGAATATTTTAGTTGTCGCAACTAAACTTTTATGCTAAAAAATTTAAAAAGAAAATAAAACATAAATAGAAAATAAATGAACAAATGTTAATGACCTTGCATTCATAGAAAAAATTTACTTTTTTATTTTATTTTTTATTTTTTTCTTAAGAAAGTTTTAGTTGCCACAACTAAATTATTTATGTTCGGCTAAATATCAAATAATTACATGTTTTAATTCTCTCTAACAAAGCTTATATAATATTTAGTACAACAATTCTGAATGAAACTAAAAAATATTTTTAGTTACCACAACTAAAATTGTGTCATTGTGTCTATAACACTTTAGTTGCCTCAACCATAATTAGGTTACCTTGTTCTGTCTGAGACTTTAGCGATTTTAACTTGTAACAGACTTCCAAAATGAAACAATTCTCTTAAGCATTGGTTTTGAAATTTTACTTTTTGTTTACTTTTTTATCACCAAACTCGGCTCGTTGCTGCAACATTGTTGCAATGATGTGAGAAAAACATTGAAAAAACTGGAAACATAATGCCGCCGTTGCGTACATTTGAAACTCAATGGCAGTCTAATGGTTTGGTTTGGTTTGGTGGTGGCGTTGAACAGAATCGAAGAGATTCAGAAATTCTGCTTAAAAACATGGTTTGGTTATATGGTGGGGAGTAGCAACGTACAACAACGTCGTACGTACTCTTCACACACATAAATCTTAACTTTTATTCTCCTTGGCTGTTGCAGCTGTTGTGTTTTACCAACTGCTTAACAAATACAATGTTGTTGTTAGTTTGTTGCAGTTGTTGTTGTTGCCATTGTTTGTCATAAAGTTATTGACCGACCGATATAACCAGCAATTGTGGACAGCCAATGCAAGTTACCCTGACTGCGTATACAACTGCAGGGTTGGGGCTGTGTTTGTTGTGTTATTTTCTTACATTTGCTGGGAAAATCAAATAAAAACTCGAAAAGTGTGTGAGACAGTGTGTGTGTGTGTGTGTATTGTGTGCATAAAATTTTCTCTTTTTCCAAACAAAGTTTTCCCTAAAACAACAACCACGGCGGACGGCAAACAAATTTGATTTCTTTTCTTTACTCTTTTGTTATTCGTTTCTTGCTGCCTCTACAGAAAACGCTTTAAATTTATCACTTTGCCTGTTGCAATTATTATTGTTGCTGTTGCTATTGACCAAGCAATTACAACGATATTTATTCATGTCTTAAGCATGACCGTGATTTTTTCCTTGCCATTGTTGTTTTTCTTTTTTTTTTTTTAATCTTTTCGAAAATTTATTGTTAACAAGTCTAGTTTTGACGTCAATGGCCGATGGCCTCCTCCGAAAATGTCGAAAAACGACAACAAATTTCTCTTACTTACTGACATAAATTCATTGAACACAAGCAGCAATTGTTTATTTTTTTTTTTTTGTTTGTTTCTGATTAAAAAATCCATCTCTGGCAAACTGTTATACGCCTAAAAAGGAGGCGGTCTATGTTGTTACTTGAAATACAGGAATAATCAATTAATTATTGGCAGGGATTATTTACAGCAGATGTCACCTGGTTTGTGTCTTTAATAGACTATGTGACATGGAATTTTGAGAGAATAAACAACTCACTGAGAGGTTAACAAATTATCTCGCACGGATTTCACTCACTTCTTCACTAAGGAACGATGAGAAAGTTAACTTACTTAATTGATTATTACAATCCTTTAGTCAGGATTACAATTTAGCTTTTCACACCACCCATGCATTTTGTTTGTTTTAATTTTATCCATGAGCGGTGGAACATACAGTTTAAAGTCAACTCCGAACAACAAGTTTTTGGAAAAATTTTTCATATCAATTTTGTTTTACTCTCAAAGGTTTTGCCAAAACACTAATGAGCGGAAGTCGCTATTTTTTCATATTTCGATTTCTTCGAGTTATCTAAGCTGGTGTCATAATCCAACACACTGTCTACTATACTCCTACTACTTCTGTATACTATTACTAACATTTTTTGTATAACAGTTTACTATTTGTGTGTAACACTTTAAAATTTTGATATAAACTATTACACACTTTTTTTGTATAACAGTTTACTATTTGTGTGTAATACTTTAAAATTTTGGTATAACACTTAAAAATGTCAGTAAATTATGTGTATAATAGTTTAATTTTATGTATAAGAGTTGAAGAATTTTCATATAACAGTTGAAAAATATTATAAAACAGTCTGAAGCTATTAATATGCAAACTTTTTTGTATAACAATTACAATTAATTTTTTGTATAACAGTTGAAGAATTTTTATATTATAACAGTTGTATTATAACAGTTGTATAAAACAGTCTGAAGCTATTGATATGCAAACTTTTTTGTATAACAATTACAAATTTCTATAGAACAGTTTAATGTCTTGAATTTTTGATCAACATTTTAAATTTGTATAGATCGGTTAAATTTGTTTGCATGCCAGAATACAATTTTTATATAACAGTTCAAGAATTTGTATACAAGATTAGAATATTTTTCTATACAAACAGTTAAAGATTACTAACATATGGTTTCAAATAATTTTTGTATAACAGTTACGTATATTTTATATGAAAGAAGCCCTATTTTAAATTTATTTTTACTTAACCATTAATTTTATATTTTTAATCGTATTTAATTTATTATATGTATATTATTTCTTTCTTATACTTTTCAACTGTTATATTCGCTTTTTTTGTGTGTGTTTATTGTTGGTTTATTTTATCTTTTCTGTATATAGTATGTATGCATTTAACCTATATTTTCATTTAAGTACTTAAATGAACTTTCTATTCCTTATCAGTGTAATGCCCGCTTCTCGCACCTCCCCCGTTTACAGTTTAAAGTCCATGTTTTTGAAAGCTTTTTTTTTTGGTATAACAGTTTATAAGTAAAACGCAATAAACTCTGTCACTGTTGCACTTCTCCTCCATGTGATATGATATGAGTATATGATAAACAATAGAACCTTCTTGTGTTGTGTTGTAGTATATAAAGTTGTTGTAGAACAATTATTATTTGTTATAAATATTTGCAACTCGTTGCAAATTTAATTCAGTTAGATAAAGTATTGTATTAGAAATTATATCGTACACTCAAAGAAAAATATCAGTAAAGACGTATGATATAGTAGCGGAACTTGGTCTGGTTTGAATGATTTCTTATGTTATTGACAAGACTTTACAAGCTGCAAATAAAACCCTGTAGTTCAGTCCTATAACCAATTTATCACGTCAGAAATTGGCTTAAGTTGACTTTGCCTTTTGTGTATCTGCGATTTATTGACCTCTCTTCTCAGAAGGCCCAGAAAGTGTTAATCTTTTTATTTATTAATTACAATACAATTACAAATGATATACGAGCTGAGTTACTTCACCCATATGTTCGATGTAGTGTAATAGACCAGAGTCTCTGGTAGGAATCGAACCCCAGACCCCCACGCTAATAGTCTAGCACTCTACTCACTAGACTACCAGGGCACCTAAAGTGTTATTTATTTTGTTTTTTATTTTTGTTCGATTTAGCTCCCATTCCAAACAATACTTCACCGTAACTAAAAATATTTGGAATCATTGATACCATGACTATCCATTCCTCAGACATGAATTGCAAGCCCTTTGTTTCTTGCGCTAACTTGTGGATTCCATGCTGGAATCCTGGCAGCGTTAGATTATCTGTTGGTTTGGGTAGTTTGTGTCTTAAGCATTTGCTCGTTTCAGTTCCCTGTAAAGCTTGATTTTAACTAAACCTATCACGATTATTCAAAGGATTTTTAATACACCATTAGGAACAGTTTAGAAGTCGCCGTGGTTCTAATAGGTAGTGTGTTGGTTTATTAGACGTGAGGCCTCGGTCAAACCCCAGGTCAGGCATCTCCAACTAAACGAAATGTGACAAAATATTTCTTCGGCGATTTCCTCTCAGCAGATTTCTGGCAAAATCTTTGAGAGTAAATCAAATTGCCATGAAAAGTTTCTCAAAAATCTGTTCGGAGTCGACTTTAAACTGTAGGTCCCGCCACTCATGTATAAAATTAACGCACACAACATAAGTGGTGAGAGAAACTAGGTCGTAATCCTGACTAAAGGGTTGTAATAACCAATTATGTCTGTATGCAGGAGCAGTATTTTTTCACCCAAGTTACCAAGGCTCTCTTACATTAAGTTCAGATAGTGCCTTCAGTGATGTCTGAAGAATGAGGTTCCCCGTATTCTTGCAGGAATTCGGGCTGGGCAGTGATATATTAAATGATGAATGATCTATTTCATCTCACATGAGGGGTTTCTAGACAATGGTGGCGCTCCCTTATTAGGTAATGACCCGTGGGGTCGGAGACCACATAATACATGCTCAGTCAAAAAGGGATGACTCAACTGTTTTGTCCTTTTTGATTTAAGATTCGGTCAGATCAACCTAGTGGTCAAACATATACGATCTTTTACTTTGAAAGCGTTACTCAAGAAGAGGAATATTTCCCCGAAATTTCCAGCCTAGTCAAGGGCCAAGAGGACCCACATGCGACCCACACATGGTTCTCCAGCCTGGTACCCATTCTGCCGTATGCGTATGCAAAACAGTTCTCTGGAAAGTCTCATGACCAGGGTTGCCGTAATCCGCCTTCTGCACGGAGAAATAAGCGACATTCATACACAAGCTAGTATGTCCATATGGCGTTAGAAAAAGGGCCTATTTTGAGAGAAGGTACTTTTTTGAAATAAGATACTCTTTTGAAAAATTTCAATTATAATGTATGTACATAAAATTTACTTTTTGAAAACACTACTAGATAAGAAAGTACTATTTGTAATAAAGGTACTATTTTGAGAAAAACTACCATTCTGAAGAGCATTAGTACTATATGTACACAATATTATTGATTTTTTACTCCACGTCTTTAGTTCAGCCTATTTACAGAAATATTTCATTTTGAAAAAAGGTACTATTTTAAAAAGTACTAATTTTATTTTGAAAAGTACTATTTTAAAAATAGTACTATTTTGAAAAAAGTACTATTTTTAAAAACTCCAGTTTCTTTAGTACTATTTTGAAAAATTACGGATTTTAAAAAGTACTTTTTTAAGAAAGTACTTTTTGAAAAATGTACCATTACAGAGTATTACGACTATTTTTATCCAATAGTTTCATTTTTTTTAATCCATTCTTTGAGTTCATTTGGTTGTCTATCATGTGTCGTTTGTAACGTGGTTACCATGGTTTTGTTTTAAAAATTTTACCTTCAAATCTCTTATAAAAGATGACTGACTTTTAGAGAATCTTCACTTTGATTACAGAAAACAGAAAAAAAAAATGTTTTTTTTTTTATTGTAATGATGGCCTCTTGATGCTGGTGGCACTCTGATGCTGTTGTTGTGTTGGATGGATGGATGGTGGATAGAAAAAAAAAGCACTGAAGTGGCATTTTTTTTTATTGCTTTAAGGCCGGTTAAAACTTAAAAAACAATTTTTTTTTCTTCTCTTTTTGTTGCATTACTAGAGCACTTCAAAACTAGAAAAACAATGAAGAAAATATGCAGCAACAACAACAACAACAACAAAGAATAAAAAAATCATATTAAAAGCTATTAATACGAACACAGTTCAACAGACTTTATAGAGCTTCAACTTCATCATCGTCCACACATAAACATTACGTTGATGATGATGTTGGTTGATGTTGATGTTGAGGTGATACATGTGTTCAGGCCTTTGCCAGTGTCTTGTATGTGAAACAGATGCTGGCTGGTTGGCTGACTGACTGTTAAACTGCGTGCCTTTAAGCAACTCTATACCAGTCAACCACAGTATCAAGAGTTTCTTACCTTGCGTAGTCACATCACATTTTTGGTCCGCTTAGGCAGTCACACATTCAGTCATTCACTCACTCACTTATTTAACTCACTTGAAACGACCTTTGAAAATATGTGAAGTTGGCAACGTCAATCTCTCTTCTCGTCTCTTCTATTTCTTGTTCAGCATCATCATCATCATTATCATCGTGCCGTCTTGGTAAAAATGTAACTTTTTTTGTCTCTAAAAATGAAACCTTGTAGTCAGTCTGTCCGACCGTATGTCTGTCGGTCGTTGGAGTTTTTGTTTTCTGGTTAAACCAGCAGCTGCTGTTTCTTGTATTTCTTCTCTCTCTGTCTCTCTCTCAATCTCTTGAAACTCGCATTTGAAAAGTGTGTGTGACGATTACGTTTAGACGCTTTAATTTATAGAAAAATAAGTATTCCACTGAAACCAGTGCACGCTACTAAACCTGATATATGATGTAAGTATGTGTCACGGTTGGTGACGCTGTACAAAATCTCTTATACGAGATACAAAACTTCTCATACTAGGTAGCTTATAACAGAAAAAACTTCCGTAAGAGGTAAAATAGCTCTTATTTGTTGTATAAAATCTCTTTTAAATGGTTTAAAATCTTACTCGGGTTACAAAACTCTTATGCGTGGTACAAAAACTTATATAAGCTATCAAAACTCTTATACAAAGCATAAAGTCTTCTTTAAGTTGTAAAAACTTATATTTGAGGTATAAGAGCTTTAATGTCCCCTATACGAGGAATAAGAACTCCTATAAAAGTTATAGAAACTCTTATACGGCATATTAAAACTCTTATACGGCATATTAAAACTTTTATACGGGTTATAACTCGCCCCCAAACTTTTATTCCAAACGTAAAAACCTTTATTGGAAGTAATGAACTCTTATTTGGAGTATGAGACCATTAAGATATCTTATACGGGGTTATATGAATTCTTAGACGATGTATGATAACCCTGTATAAGAGTATAAGAGTTTAATAACTCTTATACGGGTTATAAGAACTCCTATACCGAGTATAATAGCTCTTATGTGAGAACTCTTATAAGAGGTATAAGAACTCTTATACTATACACTTATACGAGGTATAAGAAGGTTTATATAAGTTGTAAGAAGTTTTATACAAGTTATAAGAACTCTTATACGAGTATTAGAGCTGTTATACGAGGTATTAAAACTTTTATATGGAATATTAAGTCTTATACGAGGTATAATTACTCTTATACGCCACAAAAAAATCTCATACGGGACAAAACTTTTACGCAAGGTGTACGATATTTCCTTACCTTATTCTCTAGACATCTTGCCAAAAATATAATCGTGATTCTGCGTTTGTCATGGACAATTATGTACGTATTTTAGGGATATCACTATTATTACCATTGTTTGCAACCAAATGGGGTAGACTAAAGTACTTTTTGCCTTGCCTAACTTAATCTTTCTGGTCAAAGATCACACACGTATTTCAGTCACCTCGAATGCTGATACATTTTTTGTGAGATTTTTTAGAGGTTTTCAGTCACAACATACTTATAGTAGGGTGTGGGTACCTTTTATCGCTTTTCTTCTCACTCTCTATCTCTTTCTTTCATTGTTTTTTTTTTCAGTCTTATGCGGCTTTTAATGTGGTTTTGGCTTTCAAATGCACACGCATCTTGGAAAAAAAAAAAGAAAAAAATTTATGCTTGAAAATGAGGCTTATGGGTGAAAATCAGCCATATCAGCTAGCCAGCCAGCTAGTCAGTCAGGCATGCCATACCGAACAACCAACCAGGCATCCCACCGATCATTGGCATTCTTTTTGCAACGCTTTTAATGTCTTGTTCAGCTGCTTTACTTAAATGGCAAAAAGATTTTCTTGGACTTTTTTTTTTTTTTTGTATTCGTCTTCAGAGTTTTGCTCAGCAGCTTTAAAGCATCCGCTTTTGAGTGCGTGTATAAGTGTAGTGTGTGAAACAGAAAACGATCTTGTGCCTCTAATCTTTACTGGTTAAGACACCCCCCCCACCCTCCCTCTAGCAGCAACTGCAGCCACTGACTGTGCTCCGTAAAGAGCCCTGTATAACAACCAGTCTTAAGGCTTGTCACATCAATGGGCGAAACAGCCTCACGCTCGCTTCGCTCACTCGCTGGTTCACTCACTTTGAGAGCCAAGAGAAAATGTGTGTGATTTTCAGTCGTAAGTTAAGTTTTCTTTCTTTCTTTCTTTCTTTTTTGTGCGTTAACAATGAAACGAGAAAGTATTTCACATTTTCAGTTTTTAAAACAATTTTTGTAAATTGTTGTTGTTGTTGAACTGACTGAATGTGACTGACTGTTTGACAATCTTCTGTGCTTCTTCGTGAAATATATTTTCGTTGCGAAAAATGTGTGTTAAAAAATTTCTTTTTCTTTACTACTGCTGTTGTTGTTGTTGCTGTAATTTTTTTTAACTCTCTATATTGTTAATAACAATTGCATCCGTGATTGAGGTCTTTTAAAAAATCATAATTTTTTCATTTTCCATGGAAATTTCATTCTACTGTACTGTACGCACTGCGAAAATGCCTTTTTGCCGGCATAAATTTAAATCAAAGACTGAAAGCTTTGACACCTAAGTTAAGAATTCTATTCTGCCAGAAGGTAACATTGAAAATTTGACAAAATTTGAGGGGCCCCTTGCGGCGAAAGCTTTTGTTCTTTAGTTCCCACAAGGAACGAATCTCTTGCATTAGAGTTTTTTCAATGCTGGTGTCTTCATCTCTTATACCACTCATGCATACATACAGCCACTTCGTGATCTATATATGTATGTATTTGCGCCATATATGGCTTGATTTTCCCTTTCTTCATCTCCCTTGTGGAGGCAATCGATCCACAATCATTAAAAATTATCTCAAAGCGTGTAACCAATCAAATATCGTTCGGGGCGTTTTAACTTCACAAACACTTGTAATGACCGTAAAACTTGGTTTGCGTTATTCCAAGTTTCTCAATCACTGAAACAACGCAGCTTTAAAATAGCCACTAAGTCTATGGCATTTTGTTCTGATCCACGTGGCGTGACATGACGTGACACGATCTCGATATTGTTTTCAATTGTCCGATTGAATGTTTAGGCCATCCTTTAGAAAACCTCCTCCGAAAGGAATACTTTACTTTCATAGTTCGTTTTGTTCGAGATGTGTGAGATGGACTCTCCTGTACTTGGCTGCAACCTAAGTTGGCTGTGGAAGATCCAAAATGTCCATAAGTAAATTGCGATATTTGTGGAAGAAAAGGTGGCATATGGAGGGACTTGTAAATCATAACGATTTTCTGGGAAAACCACGTCAACCGTAAAGCACTGCGCAGTTTTCAATATGGTTATGACATCCATTTGGAAATAAGTTGCATTGGTTAGGCAACCTTTACGAACATTGAATATTCGAACCATAGCTCAATCTGTAAAGAGTTTTGCAGCAATTGGCATTGGTCTCTTGTGTGGTTCCAGTGAAGCTATGGATTGTCAGACCAGGCAGAGATCCCTTAAAGTCAAAATGAGAGATCTTTACCTTACCCAAATACTAGGAATGTTAGTAAAGATACAAACCAGTTTGTTGCAAATAGCCTATCCTCTAAAGCATTTTGAAATAGTTTGAATGTATTGTCAGATAATGCAGAAGTCCCTCAACAACGAAGTGAGTATGAATATTTGACAGATGTTTACCTTACCTAAATACTAGGAATTTTAGTAAAGATAGAAACCACTTTGTGAGGAATAGCCTAACCTATCCATCTATTTGGAATAGTCGGTAGAGTCTTTGAGTGTACTTTTTAGACTATGCAGAAGTCCCTCAACAACGAAGTGGGTCTGAACATTTGACAGATGTTTACCTTACCTAAATACTAGGAATTTTAGTAAAGATAGAAACCACTTTGTTATTAATAGCCTAACCTATCCAACAATTTGGAATAGACGGCATAGGCCTTGAATATACGTGTCAAGCTAGGCTGAAATCTCTCAACGACAAAGCGATTGAGAATATATGTCTGAATTATGAATGTTAGTAAAGACACAAACCACTTTGTTATGAATAACCTAAGCTCTGCAATATTTTGGAATAGTCAGCAGACCCCTTTAGTGTATTTGTCAGGCTAGGCAGAGATCATTCAATTACGAGGTGAATGAAAAGATATAGCAGATGTTTCTATTTTTCCATAAATACTGGGAATGTTAGTATAGATGCAAACCAATTCATTATGGATTCTGCATTTTTCAATTATAAACCCAAAATGCTTATTTTTTTTACAATTCCAATGAACCCTTCCCGACTGTCGCTTTTGTTCCAGTTGCTGTTGCTGGTTGAGATTTTTAAATTGTGGTCATAAAAACACACTCACAGCAGATTTTTTTTAGCCAGAAAAGTTACAAAATTTTGAAGAAAATCGTTTGGTTTTTCGTAAATTCTACTGTATAGCCGGGTAAATATTTTCTATTTTTTCTTTTCTTCTTAAATAGTTTCTTGAAAGTTGAAATTTTCAAATCGAGTGTCTAAAGATTCTTTTTAAAGGAAAGCATTTAAAAAGAGCTGAAAATACTCGTAGCAAAAAAAAACTTTTTTTTTATAAAAAGAAATGTTTTAAAAAAATTTTTTTTTCGTTCTGATGACTGATAATGAAAAGCAGAATTATTTTTGATACTAAAAAAAAATTCTTGCGTTCATTCCTCATGGTGCCATATTTTTATGAGAAAAAAAAAAATAGAATAAAACTTTAAATATTTTTTTATTTCTTTCTTTTCATTTTTAAGCTTATCAAACTAAATGTCATAAATTTGTAACGCTTTTTCATATACGAGGTCCCCACATACATATGTACATATGTATGTACATGTATGTATAAAAGCATACAATAATGACGATCATTATGATCATCATAATGTCGAGATTGTTTTATGATCATAACGATCATAGAACTTTGAACTTTTAATGCTAGAAAGAAGGCCAAAAAAGAAGAAGAAATAGAAAAATTCTTAAGTACATTATAGATGGGGCAACGTATGGTACTTTGTTAAGTAAGTGGAAATTATAATGGTTTATCAGAATCAATGAATAGAATAATTGTTTAATAATGATAACAAAAAACTTATTTTAAAAGAAAAAAAAATTTAAATTTTTTTCAAATCTAATTTGAATTTTTCTTAAATTTTCTCTTTTTCTGTAAATTTTTAATCGACAGCACTTTCGAACAATTGCTTAATAACTTATTTACTTAATTAGTTATTATAAAACTTTAGTCAAGATTATAGCCTAGCTTCTGCCACCACCCACCCATGTTGTGTGTGTTAATTTTATCCACCACGATCTCCAAGCGAGATGATCATGCTCTCAATTCGCTAATGCAGAATATTGAATGTGGCACATGGAGTGTGCTACGAAATCATATATCATTGGTCTCCAGTTCATGCAATTCGGGTTAAAAGAAGTTAGTAATCATCGATGTATAATGCTCTCAGTTAAAAGTGATGTTTTGGTCAATGTCGTTTTCAAAGAAATGTGGATCAATACAGCAGCCAAAGCAAAATCCACGACCTTTCCATGATGCATTGGTGATGATGTTTTATTCCATATGGTTTGGTGTCATTTCAAATGCGATAATTTTTCTTGTTCACGTATCAACTAATTCAGGGAGGGATCTCAGCGGTGAAGATGATTTTTCGATAAATATTATGATCAGTTGCCAACTGCTCTAGCTTACATACGAGTTGTTGTCTACGGTTCCTTGCTTTCAATCGATTTTGCCAAATCTCACATATAGCAGCGATGTTTTCGTCACATCTTGAGTTTCATTAAAGTACTGAACATTAACTGAACTGGTGGACTCGAATTAATTCAGCTTACCTAGAACAGAGAATACCATTCTATTCCTTATTAAATTGATCATTACAACCCTTTAGTCAGGTCTACAACCTAGCTTCTTACATCACCCATGTTATGTGTGTATTAATTTCAGCCATGAGTGGCGTGATCTACAGTTTACAGTCGATTACGAAGCACATATTTGATTTACTTACAGAGTTTGCACTAAAGACAGAAAGACTAAAGACAGTTTCGTTTCGTTCGAAATGCCTGAGCTAGGGTTTGTATCACGAAAATCTCATGTAATAAGCCAACGCACTACCTACTAGACTATTGTGACCTTCTATATCCTTTGCTGTGGCTAAAAAAAAAATTATTCCAAAGAAAAATTCTTTCAAATCATTTAGAAAAACATGCCCGAAAACGTTTTGTTGTCCTACGTTTCCATATGATCATCGTTCTGCAGTAAAATGATTCAATTCTCTTCTTCTGCTTCTCATACAATATGTTAATGGAACATGGATGGTTAATGATCATTAAGAGGTGGCTCAATAGTCGCTAAATATGCTGTTTTATCGAACGGCTTTTATGATGACTTTGTTTGATGCTCCAAGTAGAGGAGTGACAGGCGAACAAAGACAATGTCGAAATAGATAGAAATCGTAGATCAAAAGAATCAAACAAAATCTATTAAGATTGTTGTTTAATACCGTTATTCTCTCCTTAACTGAAGCCAATACAATTAATTTAATTAAAATTCTATAAAAAAAATAAATATAAAATGAAATGAAATAAATGATGATGATTGGAATGTTTTTTCATGGTATTCATGTTTCAATGTCATTTAACACAATATTTGTAATGGTATAGGGTCTACCAATAGAGACTTTTGAGCTTTAACAGTTGTTAACGGGCATGTTGTTGAAGCCATACATCTGTCAACTAAGTTGTCATTTATTAAGACTGTTTCGTCAAATCACCATAGACACCGTATAGCATTCAACAACACGTACCAAATAATAATATTCTTTTAGAAAAATTGGTATAATTTTCGGGCAACGTACCTCCTGCTTGGCCTAGTCTTTTCGACCGCTTTTGAACTATTTGCAAAAGAGCAAAATTGTAATTTTTTTTATTTTCAATTCAATTTCTAGATTCTTAAAAATCTTAGCCTTATATATAGAATGACCTTAAAATGGTTGATTAAATTATGTCCCGCTCATAATTGACGACAAGATAATTTGAAAAATTTTAAATCTTTTAGAACATATGCTAGAATCACATTCGATGCGCCACTTGACGTGCAGCAATTTTGCAAATGTCGCCTTAGCCAGGCAGCATGCGCTTTATGTATTTCAAAAGTGAACAGTAGGTGCCTTCTTTAACAATGTTGCCGGCCACAAAAATACTTAATAGTGCCCCAAACAGAACGGCATGCAGACTATAATTTTGAAGAAAATGCTTCGAAAGGAGACTTATTTTACAGCATAAGGTTTGACAAATCATCCTGAATTGTTTAACCCAAGCATAACGCTTTTAAACTCTAGAAAATTGCTGCGCGGCATGTGCTGCGTCGAATGTGTTTATAGCAAGCATAAGGTTTGGCAAGTCTTCATTAATCGTTTAACCCCAGCATAACGCTTCCAAATTCTGGAAAATTGCTGCGCGACACGTGTTGCGTATAATGTGTTAATAGGTTTAAAAGATGCAGAAAGAGGGAGAAGAAAAATAAAAACTTTAAGCATTAATTGAAAAATCAATCAAGAAGCACATCAACTTAAAAAACCAAATTCTTTAGCTTTAGAAGACTTAAGAAAAATTCTTTTACAAGGTTAAGGAAACTGAATTGAGCATTACTTAAGTGATGGTGATGAGTGTATAAATCAATTGAATTTGTATGTTTTTTTTCGTATAATTTTCCTAGATGTATAACAATTAATTTAGAATTTAAAAAATAGTAAAAAAAAAACTTTACAATGAAAATAAAAGACCTTCAAAATGATTGATGGCCAGTTGGCCAGTTAAAGCGATGGAAGAACCACAAAAGTGTACACCACACCACCTTCACAAAACTTACAAAAAAAAAAAAAAAATTGCTTTTGAAAGATGAAAAATTTTATCTTTAAAAAGCCATCATCTTTAATAATAAAAAAAATAAAAAAAAAAATCATGAATTGTTACAATAAAAATGGAAAGAAAAACTTGCATTGAAATCGAATACACAATATTTTTCAGTTGTTGTTATTTGAGCCACATACAATGAAAATATGAAACCAAGTCAAGATCATCATAAAACTTGAGTTGAGTTGAGCTCTGAGTGTTGGACTTCTCACACAACCAACAATAGCATACAATACAGGCAGCAGCAGCAGCATTAGCAGCAACAGCATTCAATTGTAAAATAAAATATAATTATAAGGCTTAAATGTTTAAGCCATGTTTCTCGCATTTTGAGATTTTCTATTCAAGATTTTTTTTAGTTTTGTTGTTAGAAAACAATTTAATCTTGGCTTTGTAATTATGGTTTAATTTTTTTATTTTATTTTATTTTTTTTAAATTTTTAAAACCACACATAATACATTTTGGTCTATGCGGCTACACGTTAAATGTTAAATTATTGTGGCATTATATTTAAATAAAAAACATACATTGTTTGGAATTCTCTTATTTTTTTTTATCATTTTTCTATATTTTTTTTTTGCTTTTCAAAGTTAATTTAATATTTAATTTGAAGGTTAAAAAGAATTAAATTTACTAACGGCTTTTTAAGTAAGAAAAAAAAACAATTTTTTCTTTATTTAAATTTGGTAATGGCAACAAAGAAAAGTTCTTAAATTTCATTGAATATGTTTATTAAAAAAGTACAAAAAAAAAATACTTAAAAAAGGTACTGAAAAAAGTGCCAAAAAATATTTCCAGAAAGTTCTAAAATTTCGTTAGAAATTAAATAAGAATTAGAAATCTGACGTTTTTAAAAAGGTACTAAAAACGTACCAAAAAATATTGCCAACAAGTTCTATAATTCATTAGATATTAACCCTGGACGGTTACTCTTCGTCGAATCGACGAAGCTCATTTACACTTTATCATATAACTCTTTTATGGTTGACCAAATTTTGCTCTTTTTTTCAACAACGTTATTTGATAATTAAAGCTTGCAGTCAGTAAACAAAAAAAATTTTTTTTTTGTTCGTCGAAGAGTAACCTTACTGTACAAAAATGACCATCCCGGATTAAAAAAATGGGTGGCCCGGGTACGTTAACTCACTGCAATCTTTCGTAATCAATCAACATTGTTTATAAAAAGAGCGAAATTTGGTCAAACATAAAAGATTTATATGATAAACAGTAAATGAGCTTCGTCGATTCGACGAACAGTAACCAATTAGGGTGAAAGTGTTCGTCGATTCAACGAAGAGTAACCTTAATGTACAAAATAGAAGAGTAACCGTCTAGGGTTAAATAAGAATTAAAAATTTAATAATTTAACGATAAAAAATTAAAAAGATAATGAAAACGTACCAAAAAAATGTCCCAAAAAAAGTACCAAAAAATATTATCATCTCAACCTAAAGTTCTGAAATGAAGTTAGAAATTACATATTTTTACAATATATATACAAAAAATTAAAAAGTTACTAAAAACGTACTAAAAAAAGTACCCAAAAAAGTACCAAAATATATTATCATCAACCTAAAGTTCTGAAATGACGTTAGAAATTAAATGAGAATAAAAAAATTAAGTTTTAAATTGAACCCAAAAAAAGGACCGAACAATATTACCAGCAAGCTAAAGTTCTAAAATTTCATTACAAATTAAATAAGAATAAAAAATGTACATTTTAAATTTAGCAGTACAAAAAATTTAGAAGCTACTAAAAATCGTACCAAAAAAGTACCCAAAAAGTAGCAAAAAAAAACCATCAAGCTAAAGTTCTAAATTTTCGTTAGAAATTAAATAAAAATAAAAAATTTACATTTTAAATTAGCAGTACAAAAAATTAAAAATATACAAAAAAAAGTACCGAACAATAAAAAGTACCCAAAAAAATATCAAAAAATATTACCAGCAATCTAAGTTTCTAAATATTCATTAGAAATTAAATTTTCATAAGAATAAAAAATTTAAAATTTTTAATTTGAACTTCTTATTATCCGCAGTAGTAAAACCAAACATTCAAAAAGTACAAAAAAAAAAAGTACCCTAAAGGGAAAAAATATATGAGCACCAAGGAAATTAGAATATGTTGTTAGAAATGAAAATAAGAATAAGAAATTTTAACAATTTAATTTGGGCTTCATATTACCAGCCGTAGTATTGTGAAAATTTCAAAAAGGTCCCAAAAAAAGTACCCAAAACAAGTAACAAAAAGTATTAACCAAAAAGAGAAGTTCTAAGATTTTGTTGAAAATGAAGTAAAAATTAAAGTTAAGTTAATAATTAAAATGTGATTCCTACTATCTGCTTTAATAAGAACAAGAATTTAAAAAGTACACAAAAAAGTACCAAAAAAATTACCAAAAAAATAATGAAAAAGTGTTTAAATGACATTCTCCAATATTTTGTCAGGGACGCGAAATCGACTACTTTGGATTCTCCTGGACACTGCCACGTACAGCATTTTCGGTAGATCTTGCGTTTCGCCAAAGTATTGGTCGATCGTTTACTGAACCAGTGGACTCGAATTTATCCACCACATTGCGAATTAGTCCTTTCGGTAGAACGATTATGGCTATCGTATGTATGAAATTAAGACTCAGTTGCCAACTGCTCCAAAGCCCATTTTGCGAACATATGTCGTTGTCTATAGTTGTTCATGTCGTTTTGGCAAAACAAACTAAATAAATGACAACTAATTTGACAGATGACAGCTTCGGCAAAAGATGTCAGTTATCAACTGTCAAAGTTCAGAAGTCCCTATTGGAAGGCTTTATGGTTTAAAATTCTAGTTTCTTGCTTTACTTGTTTGAGGAGGCTTTAATTCGATGAATAACAAGGTTAATCGGTATATAATACATTCAGTCATTGTGTTTACACAGTGTAGAGATTATTTTTTTTTTTTAATTTGTTTTTTGTTTTGTTGGAAAATTTTAAATTTCATTTTAAAATAAAAAAAAAAATAAAAAATATTTTCTTAAGAAATTACGCATTTGCCTGTGGAATTCCAAACGTTGAATGAATTTCTAATAGATTTTGTATTGCAAATAATTTTGTTCTTCATTGTTTTGTTTACTTTTAATTGTTATAAAACAAATGCTTAATCATTTACAATAAAATAATAAGAATAAAAGAAAAATAACTGAAAGAAAAAATGCTTCTCAACTAAACAAATAACTTTGAAATATTTTTCTTCAGAACTTTCATTGAAAACAGCTGAGTCTGACGAGAATACAAAGGAAATATTGTGGAATTTCCATTTCATCAATCAATAAACATTTCTGAAAGTAATCGAATGAATTTGGAAAAATAATTACAAGGAACCAGAACGATAAAATCGAATGAATATCACATTTAAATTCCTAAACATTTACTTCTGTATTCTATGCAGTTCATTAGCATCTCTATCTTACATTGCCCGTGAGCTGAACATATTCCATATTGAATCAAATTCTCTCGCAAGAACAATTCTGAGATTCCTATATTCCCGGCACTCAAAGAACAAATGTCCGCCATTATGTCTATCACACTCACAATGCATGCGCATAATGGTGAAATACAAAGTCCGAAATGATGAAAATATTGCCTGTACCCCGAACATGCTTAGAAAAAAGTTGAGATCTGCTTTGCATCTATCTTTTCCGTGTGCTTGACTATCTTTTGTGCAATTCTTTAATATGTACTTACATCTCTTGCTTCAACCGACGAACACCATCCGTAATAAATCCTCATAGATTCCTTGGCCAATAGGAATCATCACTGCAATTACAAATGCAACCTCATCAGAGATAGTCTACATGACATTCTACAGCAGAAGTTTCAAAACAGACAGAGTCATGTGTTTGTTACCAAACCAACATCTGCATCAAAGATCAGCAACGAGTATTCAAAACGATGAGTAGATTCGAGTCATACTTATTATTTCTGATACTTATACGCATTCATACTTATTTTAATATGATACTCATACTACTCATACTCAAAATTGGAAGTACTCGTCGTATTCATACTTAACAATACGCATGATGTTATTGACTTCGACTCGTCTCTACTTAACATTTACACATAGCACAAAATAAGTATGATTCGCGTACGAACACTACTATACTCACAAGAAGATTGTGTGTATGCTTTGCTTGTTGTCTTTGTCTTTCCTTGCTTCTTTGTTTGTATTTGCAACAATAACAAAGGCTGTAAATTTTGATGAATGATTCGAGCCACTCGAATCACTTATAAGTATTGTAAGTATTTTTCTAAATTTATGAATCAGAATGAGTAGGCGTATGAATCAAACACATTTCGAATGTTGTGAGTTTGATGTCAACGTTGTACTCATACTCATTGTAACCTATACTTATAAATCAATGCTGTAGCGAGTACAAATGAATCAGAGTAGTTGAATTTCAATTCTGTTGATTCACTCATACTCAAAATTGCATGAGTGCTTATGAGTAGCGGAAAAACGATTCATTGCTGATCTCTGATCTGCATCATAGATGAGGATCCGATCCCGAAATTTGTTTTTGAGTATGGCAACCAAATAAAGTGGTATGTTCTGTCTTGTTGCTTAAGAGCAAATATGTACTGTTCTTCGTGTTCTTCTCTGTTAAATGCATTTTGTCACAGAGTGAGTTATAAACAGGCAGTAAGGATTTCGGTTCGATCTATAACGAATTGGTCCTTTAAGTGTTTCTTTGGAAAGGTAAATTGCATCCATAGTAGTTTTTGATTTTCTAAATCGTCCCTGAAAGGCCGCCACCAGCTACATCCACTTATTCTTGCTGTCTAATATAGATAAAATACTCAAGGAATTTTACAAATGTATCTATCATGTGATAGTAAACGTAAGAACACAGTTCAAGGGCTTATTTCCCTTTGGAAGAAAAGCAATCATTTACTATTGCTACTTGGTTAGGAATTTTTCCTCTTTCAGGCACCAATTTATTAGCTTTGGAATGTGATCAGGACAACAATTTACAACTTCCTTTACAATGAGTTTCACTTATCCATACAATACTGAATTTTTACATTAGAGCCCCGACTTGCGTCGATACGATTTGCGTCGTTTCGATTTGCGTCGCTTTTTAAAAATTGACAAAACTCAGCTTGCGTTGTTGCAATTTCAACTTGCGTCGATTAAATTTGCGTCGTTTCGTCCCCGATTGGAGTCGATTCGATTTGCGTCGTTTGGATCCCAACTTGCGTCGTTTAAATTTCGATTTGCGACGCTACAAATTTTTTCTTGCAGCATTGAGTATTACCAATTTCACTACATATTTGTATTGTTGTACATATTTAGAATTTTTTTTTGCATTTTAAAATTTTTGCAACTTCTGGTAACGCCATGCGTTAAGAAGTTTTTAACTTGTGTGTAAAAAGGGGATTTCCCTTTTAATAGTTAGTTTTTTGCTTCATTTTGAATTCTTGGCCCCAACAAATTAAATTTCAATGCATTTGTATAGAAAAAGTTTGGGTCGCAATTCTCCGGTCCCCATTAACGAGGCAAGTCGGGGCCTTTGTGTACTTGTCTTTAGCCCTGAGGAAATTTCTAGGACTTCTAGGTCACAAGTCATAAGGGCAAGTGATTCTTTCAACAACGTTGTAGTGTCGTTAAGCCCTTTTTAAATGTGATCAGTGCACTTACGTGCGTGTTTGAACAAAATTCATAATTTCAGGGGAGTTTGTTTTTTTTATAAGTTTTGCTGGGTTATTCCTCTGCTTATTTTTATTTTAATTATTTAAACTACTTGGCGTTTAACTATTTAAATTTTTTAAATATTTAAACAACAACGACGGCGCCATAAAAAATAAACATTTTTTATGACCATTTCAGTGCAAAAAAAAAATATTTTTTTTAAAAGGCAAATGATAAGCAAGTATTTATTGATTATAATTCGTATTATAAAATTATTAAATCTTAAAGGTTTATAATTAATTAAAAAAAAAAAAAAAACAATAAAAAAAATAAAAAAAATTAATAATAAAAATATTTCTTCTTTAACTAAAAAAAAGCAGTCACGACGATTCAGAGAAACACACAAGATTATACGGTCTTTGAAAGAGAACAGAAAAAAAAATTATAAATTTACTTAACTCCTCCACAATTGCGGTTAAGCTGGCTCATTGTGGCTGGAGCTATATGACTGATCACAGCAGCAGCAGCAGCAGCTGTAGTACACTAACAGATCTTACTTTATATAGTGATATAAAGTCGGGTTTTATAAGAGCAAAAAAAAATTTTATTAATTTTTTTTATTAGTTTTTAAATAATTTTCTTTTTAAATATACCGACCGACCGACCTAAACAATGAAAAAAGAAAAATATATGCAAATAGTAGGGGGCAAAAACAATGTTGTTATTATGACAGTTAAACATTTATTATTACAACAATTATTACAAATTCTAAATATTATTTATTTATTTATTTCAATGAATTAATTTAATTAGTTTTTCTATTAATTTTTTTTATTATTCATTTATTATGCAAATCTTTACATTCATAATTGTAATGGAATGTTATTAAAGAAGAAAAATGTTGGAAGTCATTAGGTTAGGTTAGGTTTAAGGACGTGTACTTGTCATTGGAACAAGTACAATATCTATAATGACCCACTAGAAAAAAGAGAGAGAGAGAGGATAGTGAGGGAGATAGGGAAAAGAGAAGATGAAAAGAGGGATATAAGAGACGAACGAAAAAAGATGGTCCAGAAATCTAGCGACTACAATCTTGATGCCCTAGCACTTCTCAATCAGCTCAAAATATTTATGAATCTATGGAGAGACCTAATGTTGCCTCTCGACAGACAGTCCAAATCTTCAAAGAAGCCCCTGCTCATGGTTCCTCAACCTCAACCTTCTTAGGGCTGGACAGTTGCTGAGGAGGTGTTCGATAGTTTACAACTCTTCCACATCTCTCTATACCCTGCAATAGTCCGGCTGGGATATGTTTCAGATCCTTGTCGGCGATCTAATCTCACGGCTGGCCTCAGGCTGGCCTTATATAAGCCCAGCAGTAACCGTGTTCTAGCATTGGCTGGCTATAGCAGGCCATAGAATCCTAGACACTTAAGATCTCATCTGTCCTCCAATGCTTCTGCTCTTTTTTCCATCCAGTGAGGAGGTTGTAGAAGTGGCTGATTGGGGGATCAGTACTAACTATCAAATCGTTCTCAGAAAGTGTATCTAATGTAGCAAGAGCATTCGGCTTCTCATTACCAAGTATACCGCTACCCAGCATTGGCTGATTTGATCTGGTCCAAAGGTCCCTAAAGGCACTTTGCACTGACGAAAAAGCCGTGATTTACACCAGATCGACGTAATGGCTGTCAAAGAAGATCATATAAGATTCCGAATCTGAAGTGGGCCTATTAGCTACGGCCTCAATAGACTTCAAAATAGCAAAATTCTCTGCCTGAAGCACGCTACAGTCATTCTTTAACCTAAAGTGAAATTCAACACCGAGATCCTTACAGAAAATCATAACACTATGCCTCCATTTAGCTTCGACTCATCTGTGAAGAGAAGGGTATTAGAAGCCATTAATATGAGAAATAAAAGAAAACACCAAAAAAATTTTTAATTTATAATTTTGAATGTTTTTTTACCTTAATTTTATTACTCACTGTAAACAATTTAGATGGAAAAAATTATTTCACTTGCATTTGCCAAATTATTCAATTCACACATACTGCTCGGGCCTATTATTATTATCATCATCATCATCATCCACTGTTCTATACCACCATAACAGGCCGTATTTACACATCACGACGACCACCATCATTTAAACAAAGTCTCTCGCCGGCTGGCTGGCTGCTTAACAAACTCTTTATCAATGCTAATGATCTGTAGGAATGTTTTAACCAAAGAATGAAATTCCAAACAAATTTGTTGCACAAGAAAAAAAAAAACAAAAAGTGTACAAATACAGGCTTTATAACAAAACAACAGACAGACAGACACACTCTTTATTGCCAACAACCATCGTCATCATCATAGTACTACGTTGCCAACGAAAGAAAAGTGTTTGAGAAAATTAGCAACAATGTTGCCACGGCAAAAGAATTCTCCTGCGGATGACACTTCAGAACTAAATTATCGACAATTTAAGAAAACCAGTCTTAATAGCTAAGCCAGCCAGCCAGCAAGCAAGCAAGCAAGCAGGGTGAGGTTAGTGCAGGGAAGCGTAACAGAATAGGGAATTTAAAATTCTTCACTTCAGGGCTAAACAAATACTCGTATTTAGAGAAGAACAGCAGGTGAGGTGAGTGCAGGGAAGCATAACAAAACAAGGAATTTTATACTCTTAAGCTTAGGGCAAAACAAATACGAGTATTTAGTGAAGATACTCTTAAGGTGGTTGAGTGGTAAGAATCCGTACAATCTGTGCAGGAGAGTGGAAAATGCTCACTTTCTCTACAAAGAGATTTGAATATCCAGTTGAAATACTTGGGGTTGTTATATTGAAGACAGGGAATTGCAAAAACCTATACATATGTATATGCTGATCCGTATCTGAAAGAGTCATAGATTCTGGCTCCTTTCAAAAGCTTCCTAATGCTTGTTGGATGGCAGGATTTCGCCTGAAGATCTCTTGTTTTACTCGGACAGAGTCAGGCTGCCATTAAGTCCTTAAAGAATTTAGTTTCAACGACTGTCTTTGCTCATGGTCTCCGAAGATACCTAAGGGAAATTTCTTATCATGTTCCAGGACATAGACTGCCATTGTTGGAAATTGCATTGCTGATGAGTTAACCAAGGCCGTAGGAAGGTGATAATTTTCGACATGTGACAGGGCGATTCCCATGGGCAAATGCATCCCGAAAAAGACATTGTTAAGTGGGGATTTTGGGTCGACGGCGACATTGGTCTGGTCCAGTAATTCTTTGTGAACAATGTCTGCGAGCTCTTTAAAGCGATGATTACCAACTTGTTTTGGCCTGAATTGGATGATCTGAATGCCAATTTATGGGGTTTCAATAGGAGAGCGCTACGTGCCACACAGCTCATGTCACATACCCTCAAGAGTGATTTGAGGGTATGGTCTTCTCAGTTAAAGGCAATGTGAACTGATTGGCGAGATTATATAATTTGCCTTCGTTTGACATTCTCTTGTGGGGTTTCCATAATTCGCAAGTGTATACGAATAAGCCACAAGCAATGACGGACCCCAAAGTCAACATAGCCACTGTTTGTTTGGTAGACATGTTAAAAGATTTGGCAATGATTTCTGCAGTAGCCGAATATTTTGGCTTCTAAAGCCAGAGTATTTAGATATGATAAGATAGAAGAACTATAAAATAAAAGCTTTTTGGGTTTACAATTTAAAGCATTCGGAATCCATAAAAAGTGGTTTGCGTCTCGAATAAAGTTTATAGAATTTGGATGTTCGCACTGGCTTATGAAATGGAAAGACTTTTGGTCTGGCAATCCATAGGTATCCGGCAATATTCAGAAGGCCAATATCGACTACAGAAAAATTCTGGACGGGTTAGTGGTGGCACTTTAGTAGGGCTATTATTATTATTAATGAAGGCCCGTGGTTAAGCCTTTGCACAGACATCTTGGCTATTTTCTTTCATCAGTTTTGTGGCAAAAAATCTGAGAGCAAATAAAATTGTGAAGGAAAGTTTCAAAAAAATCTGTCGTTCTGAGTCGGTGTTAGGTTGTGCCGTGCTAATCATGGATGATGAAATTAATGCACATACGACATGCGTGCTATAAGAAGCTAGGTTATAATCCTGACTAAAGGGTTGTCATGACCAATTAAGTAAGTGAACTCTTTACATATGTATTTGTTTTTATATTTTATTACCGCCTAAATATTGATGATGAATTACAACTCATAGCTGTCATACAGCAAACGATTATGATTTGAAAATTATGCCTTGCAACTGACCTTTACAATTTAACCTTTATATCTCTCTCTCGGTGTCGCTCATGTATTTGTTAAAATCTTTCTTAACTAAACCTGGTAATTATTTGTAATAATTCTCGTAACAAAATAATTATACAGGAAATATAATTTAAAAAGTACAAGCAGAAAAAAAGATTTTTCCATTCGTACAATTACAATATTTTGTAATCTCTAGACAAACATCTTTTTTTTTTTTCAAAACCTCCAAAAATGAAAATTATTTGTTGCCACGCTAACTTGGCAACAGCTGCAGCGGCGGCATCGAACATTAGGCGACTGACTTTGACTTCTTAATGCTGGCACGGCAAATGGTTTATGGCTTCATAATACAGACAAAAAAAAAAAAATTAAAATGTTTAGTAACTG
The DNA here is from genome assembly GCA_927399465.1 of Sarcophaga caerulescens. Taxonomy (NCBI): domain Eukaryota; kingdom Metazoa; phylum Arthropoda; class Insecta; order Diptera; family Sarcophagidae; genus Sarcophaga; species Sarcophaga caerulescens. The sequence continues at coordinate 107,303,069 of OV656873.1, forward strand.
GGGGACTATTGCGTGTTGAAAATGATAGTTTTTTTTTGTATGTTTGATGTGATTATTTATTAATAATAATTTGTTTAAATATTGACAATAAAATTTGCTTTTTTTTTCATTAACAATTGTAGGAAAATCTTTTAAAGAAAAAAAAAAAATTATACTCCCACGCTTTGTAGAATAATGCGATTCTTTCTTAGATTATAAATAAATAAATAAACTTGTTTTAATTTCAATTTCATTAAAAAAACAAACAAAAAATCTTGAACTTGACAGTTTATTGGAATAAACAAATAATTAATGACATTTAAATTGTATTGAGAAATAAATTTGCAAGGTTTTGTTTGAATGCTCGCTTAGCCATTCATTAAAAAAATAAAATAATTTTTAATTTTTTTTTCCAGTTAAATATTTAGCAATTAAGCGCTTTTTTCATTGCCCCTCTCGGCATCATATGGCTTCAACAAAGCCTTTCCATTTTCTATCCAATTGGCTGCTGTTATTTTCGCCATGTCTTCCCATGTAAGAATACGCATTCCTTTTCATGTGCCAAAAATTGTTTTCATAACTTCCGAAATCGTCGTAGTCTAGTAGGTAGTGTGTTGGCTGGTAGGTAGTATAAGGCCACGCTTCAAACTCCACCTCAGACATCTCCTACGAAAAAGAAATACCAAAAAATATTTCTCCGGCGACTTCCTCTCAGTAGATTTCTGGCAAAAACTCTGAAGGTAAATAAAATTACCATGAAAAGTTTCTAAAAAAATCTGTCTTTTGGAGTCGACTTTTAACTATAGATGCAGCTAATCATCTAGAAAACTGACACACACAACATAAGTAATATGAGAAGCTAGGTTGTAATCTTGACTGAGGGATTATAATGTTTCTGTTTCGCAAAATTTTTGATTGTTCCAGCTAAGATCTGCTGTAGCAGGTCTTAGGATAGAGGGACTGGAACAATGCCCTCCGATTATGTGCTGTAGTGGTGGAGAACCTAGTTAATCGTAGATTCCTACCTAATTTTTCCTTTTTTAGGTGGCGGCACTGCCTGACCTTACTGTGATGTTATACATACATAACATACATAATTGGTCATTACAACCCGTCAGTCAGGATTTCGACCTAGCTTCTCTCACCACTTATGCTGTGTGCGTTAATTTTATACATGAGTGGCGGGACCTACAGTTTAAAGTCGACTCCGAACGACAGATTTTTGAGAAGCTCTTCATGGCAATTTTAATTACTCTCAGAGTTTTTGCCAGAGGCAGTCGCCGTAGAAATATTTTTTTCATATTTCGTTTTGATGCCTGACCTGGGATACGAACCCGGGCTTTACGTCTAATAAGCCAACACACTACCTACTAGACTACGGCGACTGTTGTTATCCTTTTTTCAATATCCAGAGGGTGCCGGGGCTTCTTAGATGAATTATATTGTAGGGCGGTGAAACCAGTTTTTTTTTTTTTTTTTTTTTTTTTTTTTGAAATTCGAAAACCATGATTTTTTTTTACCAATGGAGTATTTGAACTTGAGCTTTGCGACTTGTAGACAAGCTATTTGACCACTACACCAAGGTTTGAGCTAATCAGCTGAAAAAATGTCTCAAGTCAATCGACATACACCAATGCATCCCAAAAAGGTCACCTTTTTGTGGAGATTTTGGGTCGACGGCGGCATTGGTCCATTATTTCTTCGTAAACGATGTTTGCGAGCTCTATAGAGCGATGCTTGCCAACTTCTTTTGGCCTGAATTAAATGACCTGGATACCAAATATATGTCGTTTCAATTCGAGAGCGCTACTTGTCAGCGACAGGTGACAGTTCGTGTCACATTCGATATTCTGCAAGAGCATTTTTAGGGTATCGTCTTCTCAGTTGGGAGGCAATGTGAACTGGCCAGCGAGATTATGCACTTTGACCGCGTTTACTCTTATTCTTAATTCGCAGGTGTGCGCTAATAAGCCACAAGCAATGACCCTCGGTCAAATTCAGCCTGATTTATGGAAAACTAAACATTTTAGATTCGTTGCACTCATAGAAGCTTTGGTTCTGGGACATTTGAACAGTGTTTTATTGTTTAAAGCTATTCATCAACAGAAAAACTTCCCATATCTTAAATTTTTTTTTTGGATTTTCTTGGGTTTTTGTTTCAATTCAGCAACTATTTTTTATGTTATGTTGAGAACTTCTAAAAATTATTTTTAATTTTAAAAAATCCCATTCAGCTCAATATTTACACATTTTTTTTTAATAAAAATTTATTTTTTTCCACTTAAAACAACAAATTTTTCTTGCGTTTTCCATTGAAATTGTAAGATCAGCTTAAATTGTAGGCACTGACACTAAAACTCATTCAACATCTACGACGTCAAAAAATGGAAAATATGCATGGAACTGTAAAAAAAAAAAGATTCCAGCGAAAGAATATTTTAACATCATCATAATTATCATCATCATCATCACATTTCATATTCATAACTTCTTCTATTCATAAATTCATCATAACAATGCCTGCCAGAGTAGAGCACCATTAGCAGAGTGTGTACATACTTATGTACGTTATGGTACACGGTGTGTAATAAAAGAAAATATTTTTCATTCTTCAAATTTTTTGCTTACACTTCATTTCATTTCTCGGTAACTATTTATGCGCAAAGTTGTAAAGAAAATACATAAAAAAACCGTAATTCTGGCAACAATATGTCCGAAGTGAAAATGTGTCATGTTCAGCACACTTAAAGCAGACTTTGAAGCACGGTATGGGTAAGATTTATCAACTTATCTAGGGAAATAGTAGCTGAATAGGAAATATTTTTAGCTGAATAGCAGGTTTAGATGTTTTGGAAGCGTTACGCAAAAAAATTTGTTTTGCTGAATTGCTTTTTACCGGAATTTTGTTTGTTTTTCAAAAAAATATTGGAAAAAAATCGTCTAAGAGTTTAAAAATATATTTTCAATCAATTTTCTACATTTTCAATTTTAAATCCTTAGCTGAATTATTAATTTTTCCGCTGAATTACAGTTTTAAGCATAAAATATCCACATATTCAGTGTAAAGCTTTAGCTGAATTACTAAAACCACAGCTGAATTAAAGTTTTAGGTATAAAACCCTTGCTGCATTGCAGTTTAAAGTTTATATATCTTTGAAATCATTAGTCGATTTGATAAAATTCTTAATAAATTAACATTAAAGGCAATATCTATCAAAAATCTTAACCGAATTATTTATAATATCAGCTGAATTACAGTTAAAGATATAATTTCCAGCTGAATAGCAATTAAAAGTATCATATGCTAGCTATATTGCAATTTAAATCGAATATGGATCGTTATTCTTTAGCTGAATTAATAAAATTCCAGCTAAATTGAAATTTAATTAATTTCTTATTGTAAATCTTTAGCCGAATTAAAAGAAAATATATGCTGGTTTGAAATTTAAATAATTTCTCACCGTAAATCCTTAGCTGAATTAAAGATTAAAGTATTAAACTTCAGCATATTTGAAGTATTGAGAGTAAGTATATTAAAAATTCTTGGCTGAATTCATAAAATTCCAGCTGAATTACAACTTAAAGATGTAAATTCCAGCTGAATTCTAATTCAAAACAACAATAGCTAGTTGAATTACAATTTAAGATGAATATAAACTTTAAAGCTTTAGCTGAATTGATAAAATACCAGTTGAATTGCAGTTTTAGGCATTATATACTGATAATCTTTAACTCAATTACAATTTTTACTATTATTTTTGGTAAATGCTTAGCTGAATTCTAATTTAAGTCATTATTTATTGTAAATTCTTAGTTGAATTGTAGTTTAAAATACATATCCATAATAAATCTTTAGCTGAATTGATAAAATTTCAACTAAAATATCTGCTGAATTGTATTTAGAGTCATTAAATATTGAAGATGAATTCCTGATGAAACCTTCTCAAAGTAACAGAATTGAAATAAATTGATTTATTGCTACTGTATACATTTCACATTGAAAAACTTCTGCTGAGAAATTAGCTGAATTGTATCTTTTTTTAGCTGAATACAAATTAAAGCGTTTTTTTATTAATAATTTGAAAAATATTAAACAATTTTTTGTCAAATGAAGTAGATTTTGAATCAAAATTTCTTGCTGAATTAGTAAAAAATTAGCTGAATTGGGTTCTTTTTTGTTGGATATGACTTAGAACCGTATCAACCTTTAAGTGGTTACCTTTGGAAACAATTTATGAGTTAAAATTATTTGCTGAATTAGCAAAAATGTAACTGAATTGTTGTTTTTATAGCTGAACATAAATTAAAGCAATTTGCACTACTAACTTCTAAAATAATGAACAATTTTATTGTCCAATGAAATAATTTTTGGGTTAAAATTACTTGCTGAATTATTAAAACAATAGCTGAATACGGTTTTTCTTAGCTGAATATGATTTAAAACCTTCCACACCTTTAATTGGTAAATAATGGAAAAATTTATTGCCTTTGGAAATTATTTATGAGTTAAAATTGCTTGCTGAATTAGCAAAAATGTAGCTGAATTGTGCTTTCTTTCAGCTGAATGTGAATAAAAGCTTTTTTTTTAGTTTTTGGAAACGATTTATGGGTCAAAATTGTTTGCTGAATTAGTAAAACATTAGCTGAATAGGGTTATTCTTAGCTGAATATGATTTAAAACCTGCACAGCCTTTAATTGGTAAATAATGGAATAATTTATGAGTTAAAATTGCTGGCTAAATTAGCAAAAATGCAGATGAATAAAAGTTAAAAGCTTTTAGAAGTGATTTATAGGTCAAAATTGTTTGCTAAATTAATTAAATCTTTGTTGAATTGTTTTAGATGTAGCTGAACAGGAAGTTCAAAGTTTTCTGGTATATTCAGCACTTAATTATTAGCAAATTTTTATATAAATTTAAAGTTGAAGAAAATAACAAAGTTTTTACGTAATCCATGCAAACATATTTTCTTTTCTTTTATTTTCTTTTGATGTTCTTCTCTACCATAACATATTATAGAAGGGGGTCAATATATCAGTTAAACCTTTCAAGAGTATTGAACTTTTTCAAAAAGTAAAGAAAACGCAAAAAAGAAAGAAAGAAAAAAGGTAAACAAAACATTAAAAAAAAATATTATTTGCATAACATACATGAAAACTGGTATCTGTTGGTTGGTTGGATATTCTATACAATTGTGTGATGGAAAACAAAAGAGAGAGAAAAAAAAATTGCTTTAAAGATAAATAATAATGAGTTAAGATCATTATCATCACTACTAGCAGTAACAGCAACAGCAGCAGCAGCAGCAGCGACATTTGCAGCAATAGCATGTCAACACCATTTCTATACGAAAAAAAAAAAAAAAAAAAACAAGAAAAATCATGAACAAAACATAATATGACACATTCAACTACCACACACTGTGAATTATATAGAAAAATAAGAAGAAGAATAACAATGAAATAGAATTCCTCCATATTGAGAAACACAAACACCACGGTCTTCTTCTTCTCTTCCTCCGTCCATATATTGTCTTCATAGTCTCATCATATTTTCCAGCAACCTTAGCCCAGCAATCATCATTGCATTGTTAGAAGATGCCAGAGATGGCAACGTAACATTGTTGTGTGTTATGAATTCTGTGTCAATTAACGGTCTTTTGTTTATATTTATTTTTAATATTTCTTTTAAATAATTCATTAGAAAAATAACGAACAACAACAACAGCAAACAATAAAAGTATACAAATTCTAAATAAAAAAAAATTCCAATGCCCTTTAGCTAGCAGCCCGTGTTGTAAATAAAGCTTTAAAATCTCAATAAAAAAAAAATAAATTAAAAATTCATTTCTTAATTCCGCGCCTAATTATTGTATTCAACAAAACTTGTTTATCAAAACTGTTATTCAGCAGCATTTTTTCTGTGTTCATTAGGCTTCTAAATCATAGAATTACGTTAGAATGTCATTTGAACTCAAATTAACGGCTTAGGAAATCAATTCAGCTAAAATTTCAATTCAATTCAGCAAACAAACTTGATTTATAAATCATTTCTGGCAACTCTCGTGAAGAGGTGCCTTAGTTCTGCGATCATACGATCTATTGTACTCCCCTCAGACTTCATAGAGCATGTCTGCAATGTCTCCTGCAAGACCAATTGCCCTGAAAAACTTTAGGATGCTGCTCGATGTCAACAATGAACAATTCCCCGCTTAGCAGCTGATATGTACTCAGGTATTCCCTTCTGGGATACATTAAAGCCACACAAGTTCCAAGAATGCATTTCGATAATTCATTCTCACCACTAGCGGCACCATTCCCGTTTTGAATAAGTGTACCCGGGGTCTACAAAGCCTTGTCAGAAGGTCGATTACACACTAGCCCGATTATCTCATGGATAGTCTGGATAGTTTCATGCACGACTCAGATCTCCCTATATTGTAATTACACTTACATGTAGAACTCGAAACAACCAGCATTCTTAATAAGTGTACACTAAGTTCACGCTTTCCATTTTCAAGTTATTCCTGGATAGTATGATGCATGACTTAGATCTTCTCTTATTGTAGTTTCCCAACAAATGTTTCGATTGCCTCAAACCCACTTGATTTGAGAAGAATCTTTGTCTCTCTTTATCTCCCCTTTCAAACAATCGCCCTCACAGGAAGCTTCTGATTCCATCAGAAGCATTAAAGCTACCTTTCTCGCAAGCACATCTGTTTGTTCATTACCGAGAATTTTCACATGAACTGGTACAAAACAGATGAAAACCTTATTTTGCGTACTTCCCCACACAGTCCCATACTACCATCGATTTAATCTCATAAGAGCCGAGTGTTCGAATAGCGCCCTGACTGTCAGATAGTTTTGCCGTGTCCTGTCTTTGTATCTCTTATCCCAGTTGAATTGAGCACATCTTTTAATGGCATTGGCTCACGCTTGGAAAATGCACTCCAATTTTACCATGGGTTCGGAATATTTCATTCTGGGATTAAAAGTTCCTGCTCCTTATTCAAGTTTATAGCGAATTCTCTATTCACCTTTAAGACACAGTGGACCCACAACTATCCTTAGAATCTTACTATATTGTCGACAGCAATACGCATTGTTTACACATCACTGACAATACTCCTGCATTTGTAGGGACTGAATATACATTGGAGCTAATGTATTAATGTTGGCCTCACGTACGCTCGTCTCCAGGCTTAGTTAAACCAGTCACTTAACTACCCCCATCTTTAACTGAAGCCTCTGGTAGTCAAACCTTTCCAACTGTAATGACAAGTTGAACTGTGTTATAAAAGATTTTCATAATTTCGTGGTCGTCGTAGCCTGGTAGGTAGTGTGTGAGCATACTAGATGAGAGCTCTTGAGTTCAAACCGCAGCTCTGACATTAGAAAAACCTTCTTTCGGCGATTTCCATACAGTATTCTGGCAAAGAACTCTGAATAAAATTGCCATGATTTCTGAATTTTCTCAAGTCTGCCGTTCGAAGTCAACATTAAACTGTAGGTCCCGGTATTCACGTATAAAATTAACACACACGAAATGAGTGGTGGTGAGAAGCTAGGTTGTAACCCTGACTAAATGGCAGTAGTGATTCAATTAAGTAAGTATGCTATCTCATCTCCTGTTATGCTGTCGTATACTTGATTATAGTCGTTGAATATGTACATATATGGTGCACCTTGACTGAAACCTCGTGCAGTTTTAACACACACGAAATGAGTGGTGGTGGTGAGAAACTAGGTTGTAATCATGACTAAAGAGTTGTAGTGATCAATTAAGATCTCCTGTTAAGCTGTCGTATACTTGTTTAAAATCGAATATATGGTGTAGCTTAACTGAATACTCGTAAAATTTCACTCACCCTTATTCTGGTTGTCGACGTCGTCTTGCGTCGACAGTTTAAAATTGGTATTCTGTTTGTCGTTATTGACAGTTATAGATGACTGTCGAACACACATTTGGTATTGTGTGAGTCAATACGCCGTCGATATTGTATTGTGTCGACTCTGATTTTATCGACATCATTTTTGGTAACGACGACGACGGCGACGACGACGACGACAACCAGAATAAGGGTGACTGGCAATTGCCTGATTGAGAGCAACTGATCGTTTGTTTATCTCGTTGGTTCGAAACCGTACTGTTAAAGGCCAATGTGAAGTTTGAGATTCTGAAACGACTGAAATTAGAGTTTATGTTTTGCAAGGTATTCACTTGTCATCAAAGCATTATTTTTCAAATCATTGCTGCCATCTGCACCTTTTGTTCATTAATTTTGTGTTCGCCCTCGTATTAAGCTGAAATTTTTGATTTTTTATTAGAAAATGCCACCTGAATTCCTTACAGTGAATGATTTGTTTAACAAAATAATTAAAATAATGAATAATTATGAAGCCAAAGGCATTAGCCAGCTCATCGTTTAAAAATTAAAAAAAAAAATTTTTTTTTCACTTTCAAAACCAGAAATCTCAAGATAGTAACAACACGCGTCTACCTTCATTCATTCATTTCAATTTTCATTTGTTTTTGTTGTTGTTTTTTTGTGTAATTAAATGTATAAAATATTGTATTATTTGTTTACATTTTTCATTGTTTTAATGTGATTTTTGTTGTTGTTGTTGTAATTTGTGTGACAAATTAAGCTTTGTAATTAAAATAAAACAATAAATTAATTACAGTTTTTTTAATTTAAATTTTTTCCGTATGTTTATGGAGGGCAGGCTCCCTCCATCACATTAGTTTTTTTTTTAAATTTGTTTGGAATTTTTTTTAATCTTCTCATATTTAAATTATGACACAATAGTTTAATAATTAATTTGAACCTTTTTTTTAATATTTTTACAAATTTTTTCTAATTTGTTTCAATTTTGTTTTCTCTCTCTTTGCAGGTATGTGCACCTTTTCTATGGGTTTTTTTTTAGTGAGTGAGTAATTAAGCACTTCATTGATGAATAAAAAATTGTAAAAAAAATATTTTTTTTAAACTAAATTCGATGTACAGTGGTGAACAGAAGTGAGTACATGCCAGTATAAAAATTATGTATTTCAATTTCTATAAAATATTCAATATTTTTGGTCATTGTTAGCATAAAAACTACAATAATTCTCACATGAACTCAGTTTTGCACCCATAATTTACCTCTATTTTGCTATTTATTGTACGCATTTTTTTGTCCTTGTGTACATACTTTTTTTACTCAACAAGAGATTTACAGCGATTACAAGCTTGTTTGCCCGGTTTTGCACACATGGCGTATGATTTCTGTGAAGCTGTAAAGACGAGGAAGATCTATCTATTGGATACATGCCAGAGATGAGCAACGAGTATTCAAAACAATGAGTAGATTCGAGTCATACTTATAATTTCAGATACTTATACGCATTCATACTTATTTTAATATCATACTCATACTACTCATATTCAAAGTTAGAAATACTCATCGTACTCATACTTAACAATACGCACGATCTTTTTGATTTCGACTCTCCTTGACTCAAATTATACACGAAGCACAAAATAAGTATGATTCGTGTACGAACACCACAATACTCGCTAGAAGGTTGTGTGTGTGCTTTGCTTGTTGTCTTTGTCTTTTCTTTTTTCTTCTTTTGTAAATGCAACAATAACTACTACTGTAAATTTTGATGAATGATTCGAGTGACTCGAATCATTCGTAAGTATTATAAGTATTTTTCTAAATTTATGAATCTGAATGAGTAGGCGTATGAATCAAACAATGAATCGAATGTTGTGAGTTTGATGTCAACGTTGTACTCATACTCATTGCAACCTATACTTATAAATCAATGTTGTAGCGAGTACGAATGAATCAGAGTAGTTGAATTTCAATACTATTGACTCACTCATACTCAAAATTTCATGAATATTTATGAGTAGCGAAAATACGATTCATTGCTGATCTCTGATACATGCCCAGCACTATGCTGAATTGTCAGTAATATATGGACATTGGCAGTCTAAATCGCTTTATCACAAATGTCGAACGGTTCCGGGAATTACTGAAAATAGAGAACTCTGGGTTCATAATGATCGTCATGTGGCCTAAGTGTGCATTTCTAATTTCTTTTTGAGTGTACTGACACCTACATATACTTACCTACCTTGTCTAGGTTGGTGTAAATTCAATCACTTATGGTTACCAATTAGCCTAATCTATTAAATCCTTGCGCCTCCATATTTCCTTCAATTGAAGAGGCTCAGGAGTGTAGCATTAGGCAAATTCTTTTAGCCCAAGGTACCCAGACTCAGTTACCAGCGGCCAATGTTCTTTAACCCACCTTCTGACAATGCAGTCAGGGATTTTAAGAATGTGGTTTCTAGTATCTCGCTCGCGTGAACGTGCTTGACAGTAACAGTGTGTTTATCCTTCTGCAGAAGTTACGCGAGGAGGCTTCTAGGCGACGGGCATAATGTATCATGAATACGGAGACTATGTAATAAATGTGCAGTAGGAAAGGAAAACTTAATTGTTTCGTCCTCTCTGGTTTAAGATTCCCCCAGTACATCTTAACGCGGTCGAACAGATTCTATCCAAGAAGCATTAGCCAATAATTTGTAGCCTTATCATGAAAGAGAGGTCCCCCTCTTTTGTTTTCCTATGTGGTACCCTGTGGAACCTGATTAGCTATAAGGCACGATTAATAAGGATGGCAAAGAACGCAAAATATTGCAGTCGGTCGATTCGTACAGCATTAACGGTTCAACCTTTGGCAGGATGCGACGAAAAGTTTGAATACCATCTTTCACCAGTGATTTGTTTATAGGTTAAGAGAGCAACAGAAGATTTTAAGACCCTTTCAAATATTTTCGGCCTCCATAAGAGTTTGGAATCGGTAAATAATACCCATGTATTTGAACGCAGAGGAGAAACTGAGTTCAATTTATAGCCAACTAAGAGTCTCTTTTAACCTAAAGTAGATTTCTTGCAGAGTGCATCTGCCACGGTACCAAATATCCAATGAAATAGTCTACTAAATTTGTTATTTTTAGTAATTTTTGAACATGGTGCAAAATTGAGTACATAATTTTAATTTCTTAAACTTTGAGTTGAGTTTTAAGTTAAATTGTATTAAAAATAGTCCAATAAATAAAACGAAAACAAAACTGAAATACATGTACTCACTTTTGCTTCGCATTGTATAACTTTAAGTGGCTCATTTCTTACAAATTTTATGTTATGGATTGCATCTGGTACGGCAGCAAATTTCCAAAGAAATAGTACAGAATTGAGCAAAGAGCCTACAAAATTTATTATTTTTAGTACCTTTTGAAAATGGTGTAAAACTGAGTACATAATTTATGTTTTTTAAACTTTTGTTAAGATTTAAGTTAAATTATATTAAAAATACTCCAATAAATAAAACAAAACTGAAATACATGTACTCACTTTTGCTTCGCACTGTATAACTTTAAGTGGCTCATTTCTTACAAATTTTATGTTATGGATTGCATCTGGTACGGCAGCAACTTTCCAAAGAAATACTACAGAATTGAGCAAAGAGCCTACAAAATTTATTATTTTTAGTACCTTTTGAAAATGGTGCAAAACTGAGTACATAATTTATGTTTTTTAAACTTTTGTTAAGATTTAAGTTAAATTATATTAAAAATACTCCAATAAATAAAACAAAACTGAAATACATGTACTCACTTTTGCTTCGCACTGTATAACTTTAAGTGGCTCATTTCTTACAAATATTATGTTATGGATTGCATCTGGTACGGCAGCAAATTTCCAAAGAAATAATTGAGCAAAGAGTTTACAAAATTTATTATTTTTAGTCCTTTTTGAAAATGGTTCAAAACTGAGTACATAGAAGTTTCATTTATTTAAACTTCATTTTGCAATTAATTTTTTAAAAAATTTGTTGAGTTTTGAGTTAAGTTGCATTGTAGTCGCCGTAGTCTAGTAGGTAGTGTGTTGGCTTATTAGACTGAAGGCCCGAGTTCGAATCGAGTTCGACATCAAAACGAAAATATGAAAATATTTCTTCGGCGACTTCCTCTCAGCAGATTTCTGGCAAAAACTCTGAGAGTAAATAAAATTGCCATGAAAAGCTTCTCAAAAAAACTGTCGTTCGGAGTCGACTTTAAACTGTAGGTCCCGCCACTCATGTATAAAATTAACGCACACAACATAAGTGGTGAGAGTAGCTAGGTCGTAATCCTGACTGAAGGGTTGTAATGACCAATTATGTATGTGCTTTAGAAAATGAATAATAAATAAAAAAAAAAACAGAAAAAAGAAATACATGTACTCACTTTTGCTTCACACTGTACAACTTTAAGTGACTCATTTCTTACAAATTTTGTTTTTGTTTTTATTTTCTTGATGATTAATTTTCTTGTAACGATAAAAACAAAAATTTTCTTAAAACATGTGAGATGCCATTCATTGAATAATGTTTTGTTCAAAGTCTCTTTAAATGCCGCCTTCATTAAATTTTACTCTTTTCTTATTTGTGTTATTTTATAAAAAATTGTCTACTTTAATTTCGTTTATTTTTAAAATGGTTAATACTAGTTTTAATATTTCATTAAAAAAACCAAAAAAATCTTTTTTTTTTTGAATTTTTTCCATTTTAAACACAAATTTTGACTGAGTTTTTGTTTCAAATTTCAAACAAAATTTAATGAAAATAGCAACAACAACAATCAAATATTTGTATAATATGCTATAAAATTAACGCTTAAATGTTCAGGTGGTTACAACAACAATAGAAGCAATAAAACAATAAAAAAAATCAAGTAAAAACAACAAATATTTTATGGCGCCAGTGCAAAGTTTGGTTTTGTGTAGCGTGTTTAGGAAAAAAAATCTTGTATTTACAGGTGCGTTTCTACAAAAAAAAAAAAATTGAATAAGGGGGGTAGTTGTAATGCTTTAAGATCTAAATTTTACATTCTTTTTCAGGGGTTATCTTTCGTCCTTTTCAGAGATTATCTTCCAGCCTTTAAAAAGATCTCAATTTTACATTCTTTTTCAGGGGTTATCTTCCGTCCTTTTCAGAAATTATCTTCCAGCCTTTAAAAAATTCTGCTAAGAGCTTAATTAACTTCTTCCGCTGATCGTGGGAGAGGAGTTGGAACCGCAAAAAAAAATTCACGTCAAATCTCGCATAATTGGTCAGTACAACCCCTTAGTCAGGATTACAACCTAGCTTCTAACAGCAACCATGTTGTGTGTGTTAAATTTAAACTTTGAGTGGCGGAACTTACAGTTTTGAGAAACTTTTCATAACAATTTTATTTACTCTCTAAGGTTTTGCCACCAGACGGTTATGTTCGAAATGTCTAAGCTGGGGTTTGAACCCTGGACTCTCATCCAATCCGTCAACATTCTACCTTTAAGAACATCCAAATACATATTTCGCTTTTATTGCACAATTTAAGCGCTCTTTTGTTTATTGGAAGGGAATCTGAGATTAATTTTCCTCTTTCTAGGGGTCAACACTGCTGTAGTTTTAGATGGTTTGATAAGAAGCCTCTTATTTCACACTCTGTTTGCCAATTATATTTAAGACTTGTTGCATGCGATCCAGAATTATGTGTCAACTACTTGGTTATCAGCATAGGCTTGTATGTGAACATCCAGATCGTTAAGTTTGTAAAGAAGAACATTCCTTCAGGCCTAGATTTTTGCTAGAAAAGAAACCTTTAATTTCATTTTCAGACATGGATTTACATCAGGTAGGTCCAACATTTAATGTCGGAAAGAACGGAATAGAAACTGTACATAAAACCGAAGTATTTTGCTGCCTCTTTATAAAATGAGATGTCTTGGTAGTATCAGGCATTTTCAAAACACTAGAGGAGAATTCTTTTGACCCGGAATGGTTATAAAAAATCGTAGGGGATTGCTGTAAAGCAAGGTAGCTCATGTACAGTTGAGGTTAAAGCGAATATGCGAACGGGTCTAGACTTCGGGAACCTTATATATGATGGGCTATTGGAAAAAGATTTGTTTTAAAATTCATTTCGGTAGGATATGCTGAAGATTGTGTAGCTGCAATGAGAGCCTGAAATTTGAAAGACAACCTCGTCCAAACACAGCCTTAGGTACACTCAGCAAATGGCAGATATCAAGTATGTAACTTCAAAAGAAATCTGCATCGTGTATATACTCTCTCAATTTACTCCAAACCACTCCCCATAATGTCTGATGGGGAATTATCTGCGATATAAACTTCGCATTGACCTGAAAAGTTTTTCCATCGTTTCCAAAAACTTTCGCTGGGTTATTTTATTTCTTTTTCTTAGATTCGTTTGTTGCCAATGCTGCCACAAAATTCGTTACGGTAGGAGGGCGGCTGGTATAAAATTCTGTCGCTTTTTTTGTTTTGTTTTTTATTTTCTTTTAACCAAGATTAGGCGTAAAATATATTCCATATGACGTTCGCTCGCTCGCTCGCTCTATGTTTTTTGCAACGATATCTCTGCATATTTCTTATCCGCGAGACGACTATATTTGATTTGATTTTTTGTCTGCCATTTCATTAGATTTTCCATCATCGTCATCATCCATCGCTCACAAGCGACAGCCGTGCATGCTTATGTTTTTTTTCTCTCGTTTTTCTTAAGTTTTGAGGGCAGGGGGCGTTATAAAACACGTATAATTGCGCCCACATTCTGGCTTGAGACCAGGGAAATACAATATATTGCAAGTCTTTTGTTTTTTGCATTTTTTATTTGATTTTTTTTCTTTAATTTTAATTTACCATAGCAATGATATTTAAATAAAGAATTTAAAAACAAAAAAGAAAAAACAAAAAAAAAATATTTCATCGTGAGAGAAAAATTTTGTAGGTTATGTTGGTAAGTTTTTTCCCCCCAACATATGAGAATTTTTTTCCTTAAATTAAAAAAAATAGGGTGCAGGTGCCTAAGTCTAATAGAATAGCTAAAGAAATGCCCCTTAAAGGTATCTGAATTAGGGCAATTAAGGTCACCATTTTCTGAATTCTAAGTAATGTGTGTGAATACACGCTAATTAGCAGAGAGGCCCACCAGGAGAAGAGCTTCGACACTATTGATGGGATCAAAACATTTTTAAGAGTGAGAAGCGGAGTTTGGAACGGCATATTTTGGTGAAGGAGAGATGATGATGCCAGACTGGCTTAGAAGAGATTAGAGTCTGGCAACAAAATGATCAGAAGTAATCTGAGAATTGTATCCAGTATTGAGTAGAGACTCCAAAGAATATTTGTACAGAATAAGAATCGTTTTAAGCCCGACATGAATTTTTTTGTTATATTGGGAAGTTGTGTAAAGTTAATGCATTTGAAATGGAAACTCCTTTGATATCCTCACTGCCACCGAACAACTTTTTGAGGTTCGTTAAGGCAATACGATTGGTAACGGCATAATAACGAAGTCCTACATGGATTCTTCTTATAACGAAGATTAAAGCAGTTGAAAGCCTAGTTAATGTGAGACTTGTCCCTTATTTATCACCTCGAACTCCACCATTATGTATTCGGCTTTGAACTCACAAGTGCACATTTATATTTCAGCCTTAACCTCAACTATTGCCAAGTGTTGTTTAAAAGTCCGCCTCTGTCAATATGTGTTCACGAAATTCATTCGCTGCCTTCGCCCAAGCATTCTTATGTTTTCTGTTTTCTGCAACCTCTACACAATACTTTGTCAACCATTCCTCTTACCATGATGCTGGCTTGTTATCCAACGTATTCTTCATAGCTGATGAAGCCTGTGGTTCAAACACCAGCTCAGGCATCTCGTACGAAATGAAAGATGTCAAGAAAAATATTTCTTTCTACGAATTCCTCTAAGCAATCTGCTGTCAAAAACTATCGAGAGTAAATAAAAATTGTCATGAAAAGTTTTCAAACCGAAGTTCCGTCTCTCTGTGGATAACGTTAACACACACAACGTGGGTGGTGTTTGAAACTAGGTTGTAATCCTGACTACAGGGTTGTAATGACTTCCGCAGTCAGTCTTCTGTTAAAAACTCGCGAGAGCAAATAAAATTGTTAAGAAAAGTTTTTCAGACCTGTCGCTTAAAGTCCCGCCTGTCAAGAAGGGATAAAATTAACACACACACACAACGTGGGTGGTGTTTGAAGCTAGGTTGTAATCCTGATTAAATGATTGTAACGATTTTCTGTCAGAAGTTTTCTGGCAAAAACAATCGAGAATAAATAAAAAATGCCATGAAATGTCTTTCAGACCTGAAGTTCGAAGTCCTGCCCTCTCAATGGATAAAATTAACACACACACACAACGTGGGTGGTGTTTGAAGCTAGGTTGTAATCCTGATTAAATGATTGAAACGATTTTCTGTCAGAAGTTTTCTGAATTTTCGGGCAAAAATTCTCGAGATTATATAAAAATTTCCATGAAAAGTTTTTCAAATCTGTCGTTCGGACTCATGGTTAAAATTGACACACACACATCATGGGTGTTGTGAGAAGCTTGGTTGTAATCTTGACTAAAGTGTTGTGTTGTGACTAATTACGGAAGTAGTCCTCATAACTGTGTGTACAGTCAAGATGTCATATTTCTAGCTCCTGTCGTACAGAATAGAATCCTTGTTCTGTCCGAATTGTCTTCTAACGAGAAATCCTGGTTCATTTATGAAAAAAAAAAAAATTCTCTCTTGAATAGAAAAATCATGTCAAATTAATAATTAAAACCAGTCACTCACTCACTCACTCACGGATGGTGATTTTTTATTACAGAAATTAAAAACAAAACTTTTAATTTTATTTCACCTGTTGCTGTTGCGGTTGTTGTTGTTGTTATATTAAATGAACAAATTAAAAAAAGTGTTTTACTGGTCAGCCTTGAATGGCCTTGATGCAAGCTTTAAACACTGAAGCTAATAATAATGATGATGATGATTATGATGATGATTGTGATGCTGTTGCTGCTGATGCCTAGGCATCGTCATCATAAGTTAAGCTGTTGTGACTAACTATATGGACTTGACTAAAAAAAAAAAACAATTTTTAATTTGTTTTTGCGTTTAATGACTAATAATTGATCGATACTTACCTATGTAGTTTTTATTTTTATAAGCTTCACTAAAATTTTAGGTGATAAAAATTTAATTTTATTTTACGATTTTTTTTTTTGGTCAAAGCAGTGTCTATAAAATGGTTGTATATCAGCACACTGTGTGCTGTGGTGTTTATCGCTTTGATGCGTTTTAAAACCATATTTTGAATACAAAACCAATTGGTGGCCGGTCACAACAGGTGTTTCTTTTTGAAATAAAATGCTCTTCTATGTTCTCCGCTTCCTCTTGTCTTTTTTACGCTTGAATTTCTTATAAAAAAATGTTGAATTGAATTGAAGTTTTCAACTCTTAACCCGAAGGTTTTTCTTGCATAGTTTTTATCCAAGTTATTAAAGCCAAGCTTCAATTTAAAGTGGGTGTTTGAACGAATGCCTCGTCTTTTTTTAATATTTTTTTCATTTCATTTCATTGTGTTAAAGGTAATGTGCCACTCTTGACACTTCAAACGCCCACATTTTTGTTGTGATTGCCAAAAAAAAAAATCCATAATAAACCGGAGAAAATGTTTGCATTAAAAGGTTTCAATATTTTACAGCCACAAATAAAAATTAAATCATCATCATAATCATCGTTTTATAATCATCATCGCCCCATAAGAGCTTCAAGTCAAGGTTAAATATTAAGTATGTTTTTTAATCAATGAATTTAATTCATAATCATCATAATCAGGAAATTACACCACACTTATAAAATATAAAACAACAAATATGATGCAAATCTGATGTGATGTGATGTATGATGTCTTTTTGTAGCCCACTCTACCCACTTAAATGCCAAACAAAACAAATTTTTGTTTTTTTTTTTGCTTTAAACATCTTAAGAAATACTGTCACAAGCTCTTTGAAATATCTGCCATTTAATTTTAAATTTATGGATTAAAAACTGTTTAAACGACACCCCGTGGTTCAAACCTTAGCTCACACATTTGGAATAAATTACTTCGGCAACTTCCTCTCAGCAGTTCTCTGGCAAAACACTCTCAAAGTAAAATAAAATTGCCATGAGAAGTTTCTCAAAAATCTGTGCGAATTTTCACGATTCTCTTTGATAAACTACTGGCGTTCACCTAATGAATGTCTTGCTGAATAGGTTTTAAAGCTACTGAATACTTACAATTTCTGCTCTAAAGAAGGGAAATCTTAAAAATAAATTGTGCAGGAAAATTAAAATCTTGCTGAATAAGGTTTTAAGCAGCTGAATACTATTAATACTTTAAAGCCTCATAAAACTGGCTTTTAACATAATATAAGTCTTGCTGAATTAGTTTTAAGACAGCTGAATAAGCTAAATTTTTTCATTAATTAAAATATAAGTTTATTTACATGTAAACAACAGCCTCTAATCTAATTAAAGTCTTGCTGAATATGTTTTAAAACAGCTGAATAGGCTTTACGGAAAACAAACAAGCTTTCTTTACATGTTAAACAGTCTCACAAATGATTAAAGTCTTGCTGAATTAGTCCTAAGACAGCTGAATAGCTGAAGAACTAAACACAGTTGCTCCTTTGATGTGATTGCCTGCTTCTCAACTAATAGAAGTCTTGCTGAATAGGTATTTGAGCAGCTGAATAAGCCGAGTTTGTATATTAAACACAAACAAATTTTTATTTACTTAAATATTGAATTTGTAGCTGTTGTTGTAAAATTAAAAACGTCTAAAGTCTACTTCTCTTGTTCATATGTTCCTCCTGATTCTGACTATGCTGTTTACTCTGATCATGTTGACGCAATAACATCTGTTGTCCAATGTGCTAGAAAAGATGATGCTGTTTTTGTTATGGGTGATTTTAATCTACCATCAATTGAATGGAAACAAGTACCTGATGTGCCTTATTTAATACCGATTAAAAATAAGACTAGCCACGACGTATTTCTAAATGATATTTTTGGACTATCACTGTATCAAATAAACTCACTTTGCAATGACTTTGGAAAAATACTGGATCTTGTATTTGTTAATGATGTTAATCACTGTAGTGTTTTACGTTCTGATCCTGTAACTTTGCCTGAGGATCGATATCATCCGACCTTAAAAACTAATTTTTTCCTTCCAACTAATTGCAAAGCCAAGCCTTCTAAAGTTAGTAAAGTCTACTGTTTTAATAAAACCAATTACAGTTTATTTAATGACATGATGAGAAATACTTGTTGGAATGAAACCTTATCTATTCCTGTTAACAATGATTCTGATATTGACTTGATGATTTCTAACTTTTACAAGAAAGTGCATTCAATAATAGAAATTTGTGTTCCCTTAAAACCTTCGTATACTCTGGCTGGTCCACCATGGAATTCTAAACAACTGTCGCGACTGAAAAATCGAAAGAACAAGCATTACAAGAAATACCAAAGTTCTGGCTCCATTATAGATTATGGTAGATATTCTGTTTGCCGGTCTGAATATAACATTCTAAATAACGTATTATATAAAACATATATGGATAAAATGAAAAATAATTTTATTAAGAATCCTAGGTCTTTCTATACGTTTGTAAATTCCAAGAGAAAATCAACTGGTTTTCCATCCTTTATGAAACTTGATGATAAAGAATCCAGTAGTGTTGATGTCATATGTGATATGTTTGCTGATTTCTTCGCCGGTACTTATTCTAACTCTGCTTACAAGGATACAAATACTTACCCTTACCCGTTGACATCGGCTCAAGTAATATCTATTCCAACATTTAATGACTGTGATATTTCGATGAACCTGAAAAGTTTAAAGATGTCTTTTCGTCCTGGTCCTGATGGGGTTCCAAGTTGTATTTTAAATCGATGTGCAGAGTCATTCATCACACCATTAGTTATATTGTTTAATACCTCTATTAATTATGGATATTTTCCTGTGTTTTGGAAGGACTCTTATATTATACCGCTTTTTAAATCTGGCAATAAGTCTGATATTACAAATTATAGGTGCATTGCAAAACTGAGTGCTATTCCAAAAATGTTTGAGAAACTGATTGCCGATTTTTTGGTTCATCATACTTCTTCGTTATTATCACCTCATCAACATGGTTTCCGAAAGGGCTGCTCAACAACGACTAATGTGCTTCAGTTAACATCCATGATAAATGAGGCCTCTTCTCAACAGAAGCAAACTGATGTAATTTTTACGGATTTTAGCAAAGCGTTTGATAAAGTGAATCACAAACTTCTGTTAACTAAACTGGATTTAATGGGTGTAAATCATAGAAGTTTAAGATGGCTAGAATCGTATTTGACTGGTAGAAAACAGACCGTATGTGTGAACAATAGCTTATCTAAGTATATTTATGTGCTATCTGGTGTTCCTCAGGGCAGCCATCTTGGTCCACTTCTTTTTTCGCTGTTTATAAACGATCTTCCCAACATAATTAATTTTGCCAATATTTTGATGTATGCTGACGATGTAAAAGTTTTTCTCTCCTTCAATAATTTCATCGATCATATGTATCTTCAAGATGATCTCAATAATTTCTTTTTGTGGTGCGAATACAATATGATGGAGCTGAATATTAAAAAATGCAAATGTATGCGGTTCTCAAGAAATAATTTTATTGCGGTTAATTACTTGCTTGGAGGTCATCAATTAGAAAATGTTGACTCTTTTATGGATCTTGGGATCCTATTAGACCCAAAATTAAACTTTAATGATCATATCGCTTTGACTGTCAATAAGGCAAGGAGCACCCTTGGCTTCATAAAACGTTGGGCAAAAGAATTTTATGATCCATATATTACGAAACAGCTATTTGTATCGCTTGTCAGACCAATTTTGGAGTATGGATCCATGGTATGGGATCCTCACTATAATGTTTACAGCGATCACATTGAATCTGTGCAGAAACAATTTCTACTCTTCTGTTTGCGTAGCCTGAGATGGAATTATTTGGATTTGCCTTCATATACTAGCAGACTGGCATTAATAAAACTGCCTACCCTTAAGAGTCGTCGAACAATGCTAAATGTATCCTTTATGATTAACCTGATAAATGGTAATATTTGCTGTGAATTTCTGTTAAAATCGGTTAAATTCAATGTTCCTTGTCGTAACTTCCGCTGTTATAATCTTATTTATATTCCATTCTGCAGAACTAATTATGCTGTTGCTGATCCGTTTACTAGAATTTGCCGTCAATTTAATTATTTGTCAGACTTTGTTGATTTTTCTTTAAATTCTTGTGGTATAAAACGGAATATTATTGTTTTTCTCAATTCGTAACTTTTTATATTTTTATTGTAATAATTAATTGTATTTTTGAAACTGTTAGTCATCGTATTCAATTTTTTTTTCGTACCTATTTTTGTTAGTCAGTAAGGAATTTGTCCATTGACTTAAATAAATAAATAAATAAATAAATAAAAAATTAAAAAAAAAAGCTTTTTAAAACAGCTGAATAGTTTTTCTAATAATATTTTACAATCACCCTTATTCTGGTTGTCGTCGTCGACGTCGTCTTGCGTCGACAGTTTAAAATCGGTATTCTGTTTGTCGTTATTGACAGTTATAGATGACATTTGGTATTCTGTGAGTCAATACGCCGTCGATATTGTGTTGTGTCGACTCTGATTTTGTCGACTCTGATTTTATCGACATCATTTTTGGTAACGACGACGACGGCGACGGCGACGACGACGACGACAACCAGAATAAGGGTGAATGACATATACTATGAAGAATTGAATTCAGCAATTCAGTAAAATTTCACGTTAAAAAATTGTGCAAAGATTGCAGATTTTAATGCTTGCAAGGATATTCTTAGACTGTATGAATTTAATCTTGTTTACTTGCGCTTTTCAGCAATCCAGCAATATTGATTACGAAAATATATGTTGTAAGCACTTTTATAGATATAAAGAAGGCTTTCTCTAATGCACTTACATTGTATGTCTCTATATTAAGTGATGTTTTTTCGCAGTTTAACATCACTTACATGCAATTTTCAGCAATTCAGCAAAATTGATTTCGAAGAAAATGTTGTAACCACTGGCATAGATGCAAAGAGGGCTTTCTCTAATGCCCTTACATTGTATGTCTCTATATTAAATGATGTTTTATAACTTTATGCCAACAATTTTGTTACTATTCAGCAATTCAGCAAAACCTTTTTTATGGTAAAATTTTGTAAGCATTTACATTTTAGAGGTTCTTGTGATGCTATATGCCTAATAATCTGTAAGAAATTGATTTCCTACAGTTTTATAGTAAAAATTCTTACATTTCAGCAATTCAGCACGAGTTTTTTAATCAATTTTTGTAAGCACTTCTAGATTTTACTGGTTTTGAGTAGGTTTTGTATGTTAAAATCGTTGTAGTGGCTTTTTATGCTAATTTCAGTAATTCGGCAAAACTAATTTGTTAATAAATCTTATAACCATTAATAATTTAAATTTTTTTTAATATTTTTTTTTTTTTGGCATGCTTAAGTGAGGTTAGATTTTAAAGCATGTCAAAATAATTGAAAACAAAATTTTTTTTTGCCAAATTCTGAAGCAAAATGAAAGTGAAAATATTTGCTTTCGATTTTCTTTTTCGTTAATTATACTTAATAATGGAGAATGTTTATTAATTTTGTTTAAAAAGTAAATATTTTTGCTTCAGAGCTGGAGAAGCATCATTAATTAGCATGTGCCCAAAAGCTAGAAAGTTGTCATGGGTCAGACAGTGTATATAAAAAAAAATTATTATTTTTTGTTCATTTTTAATATTATTTTTTATAATTATTTCAAATGTTTATTTATCTTCACAGTTTTTATAATTATGAATTAAAAAAAAAACAACAACAAAATTCAAGTGTTTAAAATTGTTATTCATAGTTTGTCTGGCTCCTTCCTAACTTGGCTATTAAAAAATAAAAAGAATAAAAAATCTTTCAAAATATATATAAAGGGTCTTTCATCAAACGCTTCCTATCTTTAAATTGCAATAAAACAATAATCTTTGTCAATGTCGGCAGACTTAGCCCTCTCCATATGGTATTTAGGCGCCCATAAGTACACCTAAACTAAAACAGACTGTTGTCGACATATTCAGCTTAACCGCTTGATGTAACTTTGCTATCGTGATAGCCAAAACTAATTGCGTACTAAACTGTTTGGCCTTCGATCTGTATGAAGCCAGTTCACTTCAGTGCTGAAGCTCAGTCGTAGTGCCTGAGTTATTAAAATATTCACCTCCAGACAAACTTATCATTGCAGACTGTTCACCTGTTTGGCCATCGATATGCTTGCCAAGCCCCCCAAATTATACCTCATTTATGGTAGACAATTTTTCTTCATGCCAGAATTGTAGAATCTTTTAAAACACTCCCTGTCTTTAACTTTTTAAATAAAACGAAGTGTGTGTGTAAGATATCGCCGCAGGTAGTGTTAGCCCTTGGCTCAAATCCCACGTTCAGGCATCCCGAACAAAACGAAATACGAAAAAATTTCACTGTCATTGCCTTATTTCTGGCAATAACTAAGGCATCTTGAACAAAAAATATTTCTTTCGGTAACTTTCTCTTCGTATTCTCTAGGCAAAAACTCTTGAGAATAAATAAAAATTGCCATACAAAGTGTCTCAAATCCATCATTCAGAGTCGATGTTAAATCGTAGCTTCGGTCACTCATAAATAAACGAATAAACACAAGATGGGTGGTGTGAGAAGCTAGGTTGTAATCCTAACTAAAGGATCATGCGACCAATTAAGTAAGCCTGTGTGTACCAGAATTTTTTATTTGATTAAAAAACCTATTGTTGGATGCCCTTATGGAATGATGGAATATTTATGGTTTAAATGCCCGCCATGACTTCTGTGGAGCAAGAGTTGAGGCAGTATATCTACAACGTCTAATTTATTTATATAAGGCAAACCGAAATTGATCGCGATGACAGGTGTTATTTTGGCTGTGAGAAGCACTATGGTTTGTGATTGAAGAAAACTCCTCAAGAAAAAGTCTAACGTGGTCAAACCGCACGATCTCAGTGGCCAGTTTACATCAACTTCACGTGAGATGATGATTATGTCCTCAACTCGCTCATGCAGAATATCCCACGTGACATGAGCTGTGTGTGACAGCTGTGTCCTCTTGAAACCATCCAATTCATGCCAGGAGAAAATGGTAATGTTCGACCTGTGGTAATAGCCTGGCCTACATCGTTCTCAAAGAAATATGAATCGATGAGGCTGCACAGTTCAAAATCTACACACTAAACAGTGACTTACGGGATACATTGATGCTCTTGGATCTCATGTGTTTTGGAATCGATATACTTTCGATAACTTTGTTTCAGCTTTCATCCCAAAATGGTGGGCATCATCGCTGAAGATGATTTTTTGAAGAAATTAAGGGTCAACAAAGCCAACTGTTCCAGAACCCATACAGCAGCGAACACATATCGTTCGTTGTCTATGGTCTTTCACTATGATTTGACAAAACAACCTGAATAAATAACAACCAATTTTGACAGATGACAGCTTCAACAAGATGACAGTTGTGAAAAAAGTTCGTAAGTCCTTGTTTGAAGACCTTAGGAGGTGAATTGCTAAAAAAAATTTGCTGAATTAAATTTTGTTTAGAAGGTAGAGCTGACTGTCTATGGTTTTTCACGATGATTTGACAAAACAACCTGAATAAACGACAACTAATTTTGACAGATGACAGCTTCAACAAGATGACAGTTGTGAAAAAAGTTCGGAAGTCCTTGTTTGAAGACCTTAGGAGGTGAATTGCTAAAAAAAATTTACTGAATTAAATTTTGTTTAGAAGGTAGAGCTGACTGTCATCAGTATTTGTAAGCCTGGACACAAACTTAAAATGCAAATCGTTTACAAAAATTACTGTTTAATGAAGCGTGTGTTGTGTGTCTCGTCATTTTGAATCACCTGAAACTGATGAAAGAAACTCGTTTCACAATATTAATTAATTTTGTATCTGAAAATGCCTGTCTGTTCGTCTGTCTGTCTGTGTGTGTGTCTTTCTGATGATAGTATCTACAGTTAGTTTTTAATCATTAAATCAAATTAAAATTTTAAAAAAAGTTCTCAAATGATATTTAAAAAAATTAGCATAAGAAATCGGTTGAAATTACGTTTTAGCTGCGGTGCGGTTTTTTATTATTATTTTTTTTTATATATAAATAACCGGTTTTTTTGGTTTAAACTTATAAAACAAATCTTCTTAGTTTAGACAGAGACAATGTTTTTTTTTCAATATTTTTTTTTTATGAAAACACAACACACACGTCAATTAATTTGAATAAAAAAAAAAAAATTTTTTTTTGTTTTGTTTTGAAACAAAGCAAAAGATTTAAATTTTTAATTAAAAAGTGAAAAAAAATTCTAATTTTAATGCCAGCAACCTGAATGAATCATTTAAACACCGGTTTGTAAAACTTCTTCTATAGGGTCTTCCATTCGAGACTTTCAAACTTTGACAATTGATAACAGCCATCATGTTAATGTTACCATCTGTCAAATTAGTTGTCACTTATTCAGTCTATTTTGCCAAATCACTACGGACATAAATTGCATTCAACAACACCCGCAGATAATAAAAATAGATGTCCTGTTCGGGCAAGAGTAGTGTGCGCTTTTCGTCGTAAAATCATTTTTAGCAATGAAGCCCATTTCTGGATGAATAGGTTCGTGAGCAAACAAATAAGAGCGTTCATGGCCTGGCGGCATCATATGTCTGCCTTTATTTTGGAAACGATGTTGGCTAGGCCATCACCCTTTTTAGCTAAGATTCCAACCTAGCTTCTCACATCACCCATGTTGTGTGAACTTCATTTTAACATCGACTCTGCGAGAAAGAAATTTTTAGTTTTTAAATATTTCGTTTTGTTCGTAATCTCTAAGTTCGGGTCACAGTCTCTCCTCGATTAAGTCTACACACTACCTTCTAGACGAAGGCGACTTTAACTGATCGCTGGAATATTAACTTGATATCTGTGCCTAGAAAGATGGTTTTTACAGATACTTTTTGGCTTCAGTCACCAGATTTATGCCTTCGTCGTCTCTGCATGTGGAAATATCTGAAGCAAAGCTTTCAACTCTGCACTCAATTCTTTGTTTAAATTTGGAGGCTTCGTTTCGACTACTGAACATCTCAGTGTCACACATACATCTGACTCTTCATTTCATTCTTCTGTCGAAAAAGCATTTCGCCTCACGCTTACCCTTGCCGGCATCACGAATTACTACGACCTGAAGAGTTGCTACAAATACAGCAGTTTTTGCGCTGCGCAATATTTCTGGTCATACAGAAGATTTCTAAAAGCCTTATATGAACGTAGCTGTACTTTTCAGGATGTGGGAATAGGATGCCACTTTAGTAAAATACTCCTAAGTTCCGATGACATTGGCAGTGACAGTTACGTCATACTATGTCTGCATCTGGGAAGGAAATATCTGATTGATTATCAGGTGCTAGAATACTGAGATCAAGCACAGCATCAATGCACACCAAAACCAATCACGGCTGCACACATGTATAAAGTCGCCTCAGTTTAGTGTGTGTAGTGTGCTGACTTATTAGACTTTAGGCCACGGTTCAAACCCCAGGCCAGACATAAAAACGAAAATATGAAAAAATATTTCTTAGGCGACTTCCTCTCAGTAAAGTTCTGACAAAAACTCTGAGAGTAAATAAAATTGTTATGCAAACCTTTTCAAAAATCTATCGTTCGGAGTCGACTTTAAATTGTAGGTCCCGCCACTGATATATAAAATTAACACACACAACAGAAGTGGTGTGAGAAGCTAGGTCGTAGTTCTAATGACCAATTAAGTACTTACACGCTTGTACTTGAGCAGTTTTTATGATAAAAATCAAAAAATCCATCAAGCGCCCTATACTGACGGTTAAAAACTCGAGGCACTCTTTCTTGCTTCCAAAACTATATAAAAAGAGCTGACTGAAAGAAAACTGGCTATACTCAGAAAATTATGCCATAAACGACTGCAAACGGGAATGTACCCATGTGTAGATTTTATGACTGAAATTTATCAATTCGATTTCCAATTTTTCTCTCATCCGCCCTAAGCTGCTGCTTTAGCCGTGAGTGACTATTCCTTAAGTTTGAAACTGAAAATGACTCCAAAATTATGCCAATCATCTCTTAAACACTCCTATATTGATGATCCCCAAATTTTTGAAGTTAACGGAAGGGATATAATAAATTTCAAGTAGTTCTTACTGGACCATGAGTATAGAACTTGAGGGAGGCTAGAGGGAAAATTAAACTTGGGTTTCATTCGAAAGCTGATGTTGCTTTTTATAAGAAACCCCATACTGGATCCACATATACGAGGGTTAGGTTAACTTAATTTTCTAATTAAATAACTATTATTCAAGTTTAACTTGACAAACAGAAGCGTGTGTCAGTTTTAAGCTTTCAATTGAAATTGAATTCAAAACGCAATTGAAATTGCGCGGGAGACCTTTGTAATAGAAAAGATTTGTTGTTGTTTTATAATAACATTTTATTTGTTTGATATAAAGCCGCTTGTTTTGATTTTTTTTTTTTTAGTTCAAAGAAAACAAATCAAATGATAAATTCAATTCCATTTAACTTTTTCCGTATTCGATACGCTGTAGAAGCTTACATTCGACAAGACACCAGAGAGTCAGAGGCAATTGCAAACAGAAAAAATTTCCATTTATAGCCTGGTTTTAGAAAAGATTAAAAAAAACTCTGCTAAGTCTCTTAGCATATGTTTTATAGGTTTTAATAATAATTGTTTAATTCATTTGTTAAAAAAATTAATATGACAAGAAAGAGCATTTTGTAAATGGTAATAATGCTTAATCGAATTGAAGTTTTTATTTCCATATGAAGAGTTTTCTTAGAAATTCAATTCAATTTCAATTTCAAATGCTTTTGAAAACAATTTCCTTTTCTCCTAACAGTTCCAACGAACATACAGACATACATACGTACTTACGTTTTGCAATTACATTCTGCGTCGTATGACTAATCGGATTTTGATTGGTTTTTAATGGCATTTAATTGTTAACCTCGTATATGGTAAAGCGCGCTCTCTATTATCTCAGCCATTAGTTGTAATTAATTTAAGAAATCTCTACTTTACTCTACCCTCTCCTGCACCCTCCCCCCTCTCGGTTCACAATGTTTTTATTACACAAAAGTAAACTTAATTGATTTAATTTTTTCAATTGATTTCCTTAATAATTCTTTATGACCTTTTTAGGCGCGTAAAACAACAAAGCCAGGCTTAAAAAACAGGCTTAGAAGTCTGATGGAATTAAAATTAGAAGAAAAAAAGAAATTGATTCCGCTTTTGTTCTTGAGTTGTTATTTATGCTTGACGAGTATTACGATTGACGAGTATTACGATTGACGAGTATTACGATTGACGAGTCTAGAGGTAGGGCCATCAAGCTGTTTATGGTTACCCTGTTGCTGTTGCAAGAAGAACGGATGACAAAAGAGATTTCCTGCCGTAAAGAGTTACTAATGTAGTGCGTGCCTATAGTTTATTGCGCTGTCTGCAATAATATCCCTATAATATCTTCTCCAAATCAGTTTTTTTTAGACCAACACTCGGGGATGACTCCTGTTAATGCAGTGCGTTATAGGGGAAAGAAAAGAGGGATAGCGTGAGACAATTTTTTGTTTGTTTTGTTTTTCATGATCAGTATATAACTTTCGTTACTTATTTTTTAGACCAACACTAAGGGGATGGCCCCTATTCATGCAGTGCATTATAGAAGAAAGGAAAGAGGCCTAGTGTACGACATTTTTCGTTACTTTTTTAGACCAACATTCATGGGATGACCCCTATTAATGCAGTACATTATAGGAGAAATGAAAAGTGTGCGACATTTTTCGTTACTTATTTTTTAGACCAACACTCAGGGGATGACCCCTATTAATGCAGTGCATTATAGGAGAAAGGAAGGCGGCTAGTGTGCGATATTTTTCGTTACTTTTTTTAGACCAACACACAGGGGATGACCCCTATTAATTCAGTGCATTATAGGAGAAAAGAAAGAGCGGTAGTGTGAAACAATTGTTTTTTTTTTTAATTAATGATCAATATATAAACTTCGTCACTTGATTTTTAGTTCAACACTCAGGGGTTGACCCCTATTAATTTAGTGCATTATAGGAGAAAGGAGAGAGGGTTAGTGTGCGACATTTTTCGTTACTTTTTTAAGGCCAACAATCAGGGGATGACCCCTATTAATGCAGTGCATTATAGCAGAAAGGAAAGAGAGCTAGTGTGCGACATCTCTAAAATAATAGTCCGTGTTCCACAGGATATAGTGCTATAGGTCCTATGCTAAACTTTACACCATTTTCATATCAGATTATTAAATTTAAAATTCCTTTCTTTCTACAAGGAATTCCCATCAAAAATTCAAAATAAATTGTTTATTTGTAACTGAATGTTGTTAATCTGAGTGCAACATGAGAAAACATTTATTGTTGTTCAGTTAATGTTCCACAAACTGAGTTGCTATTATTGCTGTTGCTGTTGCAACAAGCAAGCAGAAGCAGCAACATATTTTTGTTTTAATCAAAAAAACGCTCTTATATTTATAACCGAAAGTCCATTAAAGTATAGAGTAGACCAGACCAGGCCACACTAGCCTAGACAACACTACACTACTTCAGTCCTCTGTTTTGTATTTCGAACACTCTGCAAAAGCATACTCAGTGAGCGAGTGAGTGAGTGAGTGCTTTGTGTATGGGGTTTGAATGTTTGCAACGAAAACGAAGTTGTGGCAACAATTTCCGTAATTTCGTTTATTTATGAGGCAACATAAGTTGGCTTAAATAAATAGTGTGGAGCCAAAAAGAAAATGTTTTTTAAAGAAATTTTTCATTTCTCAAAAGAAAATTTGTAATTTTCTTGCGTTTTTTTTTTTATTGACCGCATTATTTTATAGATTTTCTATCTATTTGGCTGGCCTCTCCAGACTGTTCCAGTCTCTGCTGTTTCTATTTTCTTTTTGCCTTGCATTTCCCAATAATTTTTGGGCAATAATTTGAAGCAATTTTTAGTTAATGTTTGTGAAGTGGAGTGTTTATTTGTTTAAAATGATTTATTACGTGAATATCGCATACAGCAGATTATTTGTGAGAATGTTTTTCGCTTGAAAAGCACAATTTATTTTACAAGCTGTACAATTTTTCATAATCAGCTGAAGTTTAGTTTTTAACTCAGATTTGCAGCACATCTGAAATCTTGCAATTCAGCTGCAAATTTTAATGTATTTCGTTATAAGTAGCATTTTTTGACAAACGTGGTTATACGAGTAGCCTTGGGATTGCCGGTATCTAGTGGGTCCAGTATTGGCTTATTAGACGAAATCTCAGCTCAAACAAAAAAATTAAAAATATTTCTCTCAGCACTCTTCTGATAAAAACTCTGAGAGTTTCTGAAAAGTTTCCCAAATCTGTTGTTCAGAGTCGAGGTAAAACTATAGGTTGCGCTACTAAGCTAGATTGTAATCCTGACTGAATTTTTCTAAAAGCGATATCTTTGTAAACTTTGTCCCTTAAATCTGTCTTGCATCGTGCATTGAAACTTATACCCCATGCGTTACTGAGTTAAACAGATTCTCTGGTACTCGTGAAGTGGTTTTGGAAATTGATTAAAAATTACTATTTTTTTTTTTAGCAATATTTGGAGAGAATGGTGGTTATTGTAGAATATAGGGACATGGCGGAAACATCACATTGTATGGGAATTGTAGTCCAAGAAGTCCCTGATAAAACCTAATTACTGGTATATAAAAAATGATTTGGGAGTATGGGAAAATTTTTGGTTTTTGTCTTCGCTAGTTCAATTTGAATTTATCTTCACACCAATTTACACCATTTTAATTAAAAAAAAATTTTTTTTTAATAAAATTAATTTAAAAAAAATATTTTTCAGTGTATCAACTCAGTTGCTTTAATTTTTTCTTCTGGTTTCTGTTTTATTTTAATAAATAAACTGATATTTATTTAACAATTTATCATCATCATCATTTAGTTTTTGCTTGTCTTGCATTAAGTGCAGCTCAAATAACACATAAAATGTTCAAGTACTTGCTTTTTAAAAGCCTGCCGGCTATACAATGACCCCTGATGTGCTCTTTTTCTCCTCCTCCTCCTTTTTTGTTTTCTTCATGGAAAAGGAAAAACGAAAAATTTGAAAAAGAAATATTCCTCTTTCATGTACAAGTTAAAGTTAACACCTCTAAAAAGAAAAATGCACATAAATTTTCATAATAATGTTTCAAATTTTTCTCTTTCTCCCTTAACGTCAACTGCCCATTTTTTTTTTCTAAATTTTTGACAGTTTTGGCACACGGTTTTGTTTTTTAGTTTTTCTCATAACCAGGACATTTTATTTCCCCTTTGGGTTGACTTGATTATTTTTTTTTTTTTTTTTTTTCATAATTTCTGTAACAATAACCTAAAAACCTAGAAAAATAAAGGAGAACATCAGTAATAAATAATGAAAGAAAAGAAACAAGAAAAAAATAAAGAAAAATGGATAAAGGACAGTTAACAACAATATTTATTCCCTGCAAATAATATTATTTATTGCAGAAATATTTTTTATATGGGCAATTTCGTGTCAAGTGACCCAATTTTTAAAATCGATGTCTTTCGATTTGGATGAAATTCACACCAACTATTGGATAGTAGGCCAGACACAAATTTTCAGCTCTATCAGTCTAGAACTGCCGGAGTTAGATGGGGTCAAAGTTGGACATTTTGGCCATACAGGCTTTTTTTTTCTTTAAATGTGTGTAACTTTTCACCTATTGGTCCTAACAAAAATTTTCCAAAGGATATTAGATAGCTATTTCTTCAATCTTTCCAAAAATAATTTTTTTTTCTCAAAAGAAAGCTAATACAATTTCCTTTAAGGCCTTCATAATCGCTTAATGGGATGCGAGTGGGATATCTATCAAAAAAATTATTTTTTAACTCAAGAATAAGATTTTTCAATATTTGGCACATGTACCATTTTCATTTTTCCCCATTTTTTTTTCGAACTGGAGTTTTTTTATTTTTCGTCAAAAGAAAACTTAGACCATTTCCTTTAAGGTCTTTGTGGGCACTTAGTAGCAAGAGGCATACCTATAAAAAAAATATTTTAACTCAAAATCCAAAGTTTTTAAATTTTACCATATGCACTATATTTTTTTTAATGGATGTTTTTTTTGCTCAAAGAAAGCTTAGTTCTTTTCCTTTAAGAGCTTTGTGGTCACTTAATGGGATGCGAATGGAAAAACTTTAGCGTGCGAAACTGAAGCTCTAGTAAGTCAATTTTATCAGCGAAATGATATGAGTCGAATGATGCCAGGAATGAAAGACTGGGTGTCTGTTCGAATCGATGGCCAGAAAGTCCAAATGCAGAGAGGATGGTTCTCTGTAACCTGAATGAGTTATATGCAACATTTCAATCTGAACACGAGGACGTCAAAATTGGATTTACAAAATTTACCCAACTGAGGCCAAAGCATTGCGTTTTGGCAGGAAGCAGCGTTTAGTATTATAGGTAATAAATAAAAAAATATATATTTTGCAACTTTTCTACAGAAAAAAGTGCCTTTATTCGATATCGTCGGAAAGGTTAATTTGTCTAGTATCTCGGTATAAGTTTTATTTTAATAAATAATAAAACTTACACAGAAATATGAAAAAATGAAAATAGGGCATATGGTAAACATTGAAACGCTTTCTTCTTTGAGTTGCAATTTTTTTTATAGAAACCACAAAAAAAAATTTTTCCACTCGCATATCCCATTAAGTGACCACAAAGCTCTTAAAAATTTTTGCTAGAACCAATAGGTGAAAAGTTACACACATTTTAAAAAAACCCTGTAGGACCAAAATGTCCAACTATGACCCCCTCTAACTCCGGCACTTCTTGACCGATAGAGCTGAAAATTTGTGTCTGGCCTACTATCCAATAATACTAACCTTGGTACAAATTTCATCCAAATCGGAAACATCGATTTTAAAAATTGGGTCACTTGACACGAAATTGCCCATATGTATTATTTTTTTCTATTATTTTTCTATTTTTTATTTTATTTTTTTTATTTTTATTTTTTTAATTAAAAAAATTTTTTTCCTTTATTTTTATTTTCTTTCCATTCATTTTATTATCATTTGCTTGTCCAATACCAGCGTATATTTAAATAATTTTTTCTAAAATCCCAGCCACTGTTCGTGTATAACAACTCAATTTGTCTTAATAATTGAGAAAAAAAAAAATTAATTTTTTTTTATAAAATTTTTAATAAAATTGTCATATTTATTTACAAAATAACAACGACAATAGCAACAATTAGCTGCTGTAATTAAAAAAAAAACACGTACTCTGTGTAGAGTGATGGAAAAAGTCTGAAATAAATCTGATAACATTGCATATAAAAATCTACAAGCAACAGCAATTGTTTAAATATTTGAAAAAAAGAAATAAAAAAAAAAAACTTTAGAAAACACAATCTGGCATCTATTTTTTCTGTGTTTTTTTTTATTGTCTTTACATAATGACAGCCAGCCACCAGTCACTGTCTTTGTATCACGTATGAAATGCTTTAAAAACTTTAAATTTCCTTCACATCGTGGTTATTGTGTTTTAACAATTGTTGTTGTAAAATAAATAAATATATATATAAAATAACGGTATTAGGCGTATATACGGTTACTCAAACTGTCAGCTATTTTTATATCAATAGCATATCACCAGAATTTTCTATTGAAGTCTTCTAACTTGGAAGTTAGTTTCTAAATATATTAGTAATCATCTGGCAAATGTATGTCATACATTTTATTTTGTCTGTTATGCAACTTTTTTTTATTAAAAGATTTATTTTTATACTCAAAAATTGTTTGTATTCGAAGTTTCTTTAAAAATTAACGAAAAGTCTGATTAAAATGTATGCCATACATTTTATATTTGTCTGACAAACATTTTTAATATTAAAATTTCTACAATTATTGCCTGAAAATTTTCTTTTCTGGAGCCATTTTCTGAAAATTATTAGCAAATGGGTGGGTAATGTATGCCATACATTTTGTGCTTGTGTGTCATACATTTTATTTTGTCTCAGACATTTTATTTTGTCTCTCAGACAATTTATTTTGTATGTCTGACATTTTATTTTGTCTCTCGACAATTTATTTGCAGTAATTATTTAAAGATACTCAAGAATATATTTTTTCTTAAAAACTGACGAAAATTCGGAGTAAAATGTATGCCATACATTTTATTTTGTCTGCCAATAATGTAAATTTGTCTGTCAATAATTTTATTTTGTCTGGCAGACATTTTATTTGCGGTAATTATTTAAAAATACTCCAGAATATATTTTTTCTTAAAAACTAATGAAAATTCGGAGTAAATTGTATGCCATACATTTTATTTTGTCTGTCAAACATTTTATTTTTATTAAATATTTATCGATACTTAAGAAATAGCGATTTCGTTACAAAAACTAACGAAAATTCAAGGTAAAATGTATGCCATACATTTTATTTTGTCTGTCAGACATTTTATTTTGTATGTCAGACATTTTATTTTGTCTCTCAGACAATTTATTTGCAGTAATTATTTAAAGATACTCAAGAATATATTTTTTTCTTAAAAACCATACTTTTTATTTTATCTTCCAGTAATGTAAGTTTGTCTCTCAGTAATTTTATTTTGTCTGTCAGACATTTTATTTTGTCTGGCAGACATTTTATTTGCGGTAATTATTTAAAGATACTCAAGAATATATTTTTTTCTTAAAAACTAACGAAAATTCGGAGTAAAATGTATGCCATACATTTTATTTTGTCTGTCAAACATTTTATTTTTATTAAATATTTATCGATACTTAAGGAATAGCGATTTCGTTACAAAAACGAACGAAAATTCAAGGTAAAATGTATGCCATACATTTTATTTTGTTGGTCAGACAATTTATTTTTATTAAACATGTGATATTAACGCATATCAATCGATATAAAATATTTTATATCGATTTTTCAATAAAATTATGGAAAAAAATTAATGAAATGTATGCCATACATTTCAAAATTGCCTGACCGACATTTCCACTTTTCTTGCACCATTTTTTTTTTTACAAGATAATACAACAAATGTTTCATGCAACTTAAGTAGACATTTAAAAGCATATCGCCGTTATAAACATACAAATGTGTAGGAGGATTATTAAAATTTTACTTAAAATAGCCATAAAATATATGGCGGGGGGTTCAGTCAATATTATTATGGGCCACTTACATTACATTATTACTTTACATACAACAACACTCACATGAATGGATGGATGAATGGATAGATGAAAGAAATACGAAACAGAAGTGAGTTGCAGTTGTAATGGTTCACTAAACCAGTCAATAATCATACAAAAAAAAAAAAAAAAAATGCAAATCATATGTGAGTGTGCGCCACGAATCCAGGCAATCGAACAAAACGTACATTAGACAGATAGACAGAGTGACAGAGAGATACATATACACACAAATGTTCATAATGAAATGTCGATTGTCGTTACCACACCACACACTGACGGAATGACACTAATTCACTCACTCACACATGTTTTTCTCTCTTTATTTTCGTTTTTGTTTTGTTTTGATTAGGGGGGGAGACGGCCTGTTCGCAGTCATGTTTTTTACTTTTGATTGTTGGAAAAGTTTTTCGATTTTTTTTCGCGCTGCGTTTCTATAACATTCTCGTTGTAATAGAAATGCAGTGAACTGCTGCTGTTATTGTTGGCGCTCCCTTTACTTGTTTCGCTTTAATGTTTAATGGCTTTAATGTCATGTGGTCTATTACAGAAGTCATATGGTTTATTTGCTCAAGTACGCTATGGTCATTATTTTAAGTTCCAAAAATAGGATTTAAACTAATATTTATCATATTCAGGTTGCTGAATAGCAAGTATTTGTGGATTAATTGTTTAAATTGAATTAATTTTTAAATATCCTTCATAATAAAGCTATTCAGCCAGCTGAATTAGGATCTTAATAAAGAATTTGTGAAAATAAATTAAAATATATTAAATTTACAAAATATTAATGTTATTCAGCTGGCTGATTTGCAAAGAAATTATACAGGTTTATTAGTATTCTATATATTTCCGCAATTCAGCTAGCTGAATTTGAATATTAATAAAAACTTTATATAAAATATTTAATACTTTATGGATTGGAGCCTATTTAGCTAGCTGAATTTTATTTTGAACGAATTCAGCTTGCTGAATTGCATTATTTTTGTTGTAAACTTATTATTAGTTGTAAAGTTATTATTGGTTTGATTTTCATTGAATACAATTTTGTAACCAATTCAGCTAGCTGAACTGCATTATTTTTGTTATAGGATTGTAATAGCAATATTTTTCTTCCTTCAATATTAATTTTGAAACTATTCAGCTAGCTGAATTACATTATTTTTGTAATATTATTATTAAAACATGACTTTTTTCATTAAACTGAGGATTTTAACCGAATTCAGCGTGCTGAATAACATTATTTTTAGTATGAAATTGTAAAAGCTTGATTTTTCTTAAAGGAATTTTAATCTTAACCCTATTCAGCTAGCTGAATTACATTATTTTTGTAATATTATTATTAAAACTTGACTTTTTCGTTAAACTACTGATTTTAGACTTACTAAGCCAGCTAAATAAGATTGTTTCTTGTATAAGATTGTCATAACTTGATATTTTTTATTGAAATTTTAATCTTAAGCGTATTCAGCTAGCTGAATTACATTATTTTTCGTATAAAATATTTTTCTTAGTATAAGATTTTTCTTAAGGGAATTTAAATTTTAAGTCTATTCAGTTAACTGAATTACATTATTTTTAGTATAAAATTGTAATAGCTTGATTTTTCTTAAGGGAATTTTAATTCTAGGTCTATTCAGCTAGCTGAATTACATTATTTTGATAATAAAATTATAAAAATTTCGTTTTTATAATGTAAAAGGCACATTACAAACTAATTCAACTGGCCTAGGCCTATTCAGCTAGCTGAATTACATTATTTTGATAATAAAATTATAAAAATGTTGTTTTTTTTTCATATAAAGATACATTCCAAACTAATTCAGCCAGCTGAATTTGATTATTTTTGTAATAAAATTCATTTGCCAACCTTATATAGCTACAGGGCAAAACATTTAAATCTTTTTAAACAACTGAAGTACTCATTTTTTAAAATTCGTTTGTAGCCTGCAGGCTATTGCCAGTCGGCCAGCCTGCTGTCTGCCTGCCTGCCTATGCTTATCAGTGTGTTGTATACAGTTAATCATCTTGTTTTTTAAATGTAATGCTGCTTCAGTTCGTTTGTTTTCATTTTTTCTGTTGCCAATTTTCCTCTAAACTTACGCAATATTACTGTGGCTTTGGCAGCACTGCAGCTACTGTGTTTCAGAAAAACTAACCAACATTTCATTTCAATTTGAGTGTATATTGCCTAAAGTCAAAGAGCAAAACATGATTTCTAAGCAGATTTTTTTTCTTTTTATGAGATTTTAACAATTATGCTGCACATTTTTCACTTTAATTGAATTGTTAAATAAAAAAAAAAAATCTTTTGCTGTAAATCTTTTTCCCAAGATTTTTCCAATGCTGATATAAAAATTCTGCTTAAAACGAAATACTTTTGTAATTGCCAACGCTCACAAATATTTCTCTTTAATAATCATAATAATAATATGCTGCTGAATTGTTGTTTAGTAGTAATTTTGTAATAATTTTAATGGTTAAGCGTTTGTATTTTTTTTTTTTGAGGTTTATTGTTTATTCCAACTGCTAACTGCTGCAGCATTACGATATTTTTTTTAAATAAATTTGTGAATTTCATTAAGTTTTTAGTTTTTTTTTCTTTATTTATATAATCGCTTTATAAACAAATGTATTGTAAAGAAAATAAAACTTTTATTTGCATACATTTAATCGTTAAGAATAAATAATCAATAACAATAAGATTTATTTGTTCAATTAGCTTTGCAAAACGTGTCTTTGTAATTATTATTTATGGTTTTAAAAAAAAAACACAAAACAAAAAAATAAAAATAATTTATTTCATTATAATTATTTGTATTAATAAATGGCCATATAAATAAATAATGTTTGTAATTAAATCTTATACAATATATTCGGGTTCTTTCTATTGTTATTCTGTATTATAAAGGGCTATCCATTTCGTGGTTTCAAAAGTATGGGACTGGAATTCGACATCTGTCAAACTAAGTTGTGAAACCAATTTTTTTCTTTTCAGTTGAAAGTCTGACATTGACGAAAATGGATCGCTTAACTATCACACAACGCATAAAAATGATCAAAATCTACTACAAAAATGGTGATTCTGCTACAGCCACGTATTGTGCGTATCGGCAATTTTTCGAACAAAATTTTCTTCAGCGATGAAGCACATTTCACACTCGGTGGGTATGTTAATAAACAAAATTGTCGTATTTGGGGTTCTGAGAATCCTCAAGTAATTGAAGAGAGGCCATTACATCTAGAAAAAGTCACTGTTTGGTGCGCTCTTAGGTCCGAAGGTGTGATTAGACCTTACTTCTTCGAAAACGACGATGGAACGACTGTCACCGTCAATTCGGAGCGTTATGGTCATATGATAACCGACTTGTTTTTTCCTGCTATTGAAGAATACGACTTGGAGAATATGTGGTTTCAACAAGACGGT
Source organism: Sarcophaga caerulescens (assembly GCA_927399465.1). Classification (NCBI taxonomy): domain Eukaryota; kingdom Metazoa; phylum Arthropoda; class Insecta; order Diptera; family Sarcophagidae; genus Sarcophaga; species Sarcophaga caerulescens. Next base: position 107,341,795 of record OV656873.1, read on the forward strand.
GCCACATGCCACACAACTCGAGCGAATATGGCTTTATTGCAAGAGACATTTCCTGGCCGCGTAATTTCTCGTCGTGGCGATATCAATTGGCCACCAAGATCATGCGATTTGACACCATTAGACTTTTTTTGTGGGGCTACGCGAAAGACCGTGTTTATGCAGATAAACCTTCAACTCTTGAGCACTTAAAAACCAACATTCGTCAAGTTATGGCTGAGATACCGCCCAATATGTGTCAAAAAGTGGTCGAAAATTACCTCAAAAGAATCAATGCTTGCAACACTTCGCGTGGAGGTCATTTAAATGATGTAGTGTTTCACACATAATGTCAACGTTCAAACTTTACAGTGAAAAAGAAATATCATGAAAAAAATATTTTATATGTGTTTTATTTACGTTTACTTTTGGAACCACGAAATGGATACCCCGATTGTAAATACAAATATTCAAACAACATTCAAATGTCTAAATTCGAATGAATGTTTGGTTTGTTTTTAATAGTTTTCAGAAATGGGTCAATCAGTTAGCCGAATAATAGAAAATAGGTGCCTTATTTTCAAAATTTTCCAAACGGAAACTGCTTTTAGAATCCTTTAGTTTTCACTTTTTCTTTATCTTTTCTTGATTTTACAGGATTTACTTTCTTTAATTATGTTAACTTAACAGTCTCTGTTATCATAACATTCACTGCAAAAAAAAGAATACCATTTTCGTAGTTAACTTCACACACTCATACAAGACAAACCATATGGCTTCAAGGTCTCTTATCTATCGGCATACTTTTCTATAGAAAATCTGTATCCTTTACAAACTTATCTACTTAACTTCTTTCAGTCGGCCCCTGTATTCATAATTATCTAAAACGCATATGCATTTCAGATGTTTATGGGCAATTTCGTGTCAAGTGACCTAATTTTTAAAATCGATGTCTTCCGATCTTCGCATCCCATTAAGTGACTACAAAGCTCTTAAAGGAAAACAACTAAGCTCTCTTTGAGCAAAAAAAAAAAAACATCCATTAAAAAAAAATATAGTGCATACGGTAAAATTTAAAAACTTTGGTTTTGAGTTAAAATATTTTTTTTTATAGATATGCCTCTTGCTACTAAGTGCCCACAAAGATCTTAAAGGAAATGGTCTAAGTTTTCTTTTGAGGAAAAATAAAAAAACTCCATTTCGAAAAAAATGGGGGAAAATGAAAATGGTACATGTGCCAAATATTGAAAAATCTTATTCTTGAGTTAAAAAATAATTTTTTTTGATAGATATCCCACTCGCTTCCCATTAAGCGATTATGAAGGCCTTAAAGGAAATTTTATAAGCTTTCTTTTAAGCAAAAAAAAAAGGCCCAAATTGAAAAAAAAAAAAATTTAAAAAAATTAATTTAAAAAAAATTAATTTAAAAAAAAATTAATTTAAAAAAAAATTAATTTAAAAAAAAAATTAATTAAAAAAAAAAAAATAAAAAAAAAATTTTAAAAAATTAAAAAAATTATTTTTGGAAAGATTGAAGAAATAGCTATCTAATATCCTTTGGAAAATTTTTGCTAGGACCAATAGGTGAAAAGTTACACACATTTTAAAAAAACCCTGTATGACCAAAATGTCCAACTTTGACCCCCTCTAACTCCGGCAGTTCTGGACTGATAGAGCTGAAAATTTGTGTCTGGCCAACTATCCAATAGTACTAACCTTGGTGCAAATTTCATCCAAATCGAAAGACATCGATTTTAAAAATTGGTTCACTTGACACGAAATTGACCTTATATGAGTCGGAGTTTCTCATAAGTACGCTCATTAGAGTACACAAGTAACCATTACCTTACCAGAATCATTCCAGAGTATTTTTTAAAATTTTTTCCTTGTTCATCATTGTTCCGCAATAATTTAAGTGGTTCCCAATGCAAATAAAAGCCAATAGATTACACAATTCTCTAACTCTTAATACATACATACATACATACATTACAACCTTTCAGTCAGAATTTCGACCTAGCTTCTCATACCGCTTATGTTGTGTGCATTAATTTTATACATGAGTGGCGGGACGGGAGCTACAGTTTAAAGTCGACTCCGAACAACAGATTTTTGTGAAACTCTTCATTGCAATTTTATTTACTCTCAGAGTTTTTGCCAGAAATCTGCTGAAATGCCAGTCGCCGAAGAAATATTTTTTTTTTCATATTTTGTTTTGATGTCTGACCTGGCATACGAACCCGGGCTTTACGTCTAATAAGCTAAGACACTACTAGACTACTGCGACTAAAATTAACTCTTAATAGCCTAGATTATTCGCTTCCTCGTTTCCAAACACATCTTGATATAATACATCCTGTGCCATGCCTGAAGTAATAGATAATTGATTTCTTATATGCAAGGGCAGTATTTGATCTAGTGTCCCTGAATGCTACTGACCTAATTGTCATTTGACTATCAGTGATGATATTGAAATTCCTACATGCCATGTTTACCAAATTATCCCTTATGGAAATTATACATTACCTAATTGCATGTACCTCCGCTTGGAAAATGGTCCAGTAGCCAGAGGCATAGTTGTGATTCTAGTTCTTTTGTATAGAAACCCAGTCCCGTTCTATTTTCATGTTTAGAACCATCCGCGTAGCAACAAGTCATCGTAGGTATCTGCGTAATCGTTCGGTTTAACTATGAAAGTCGATATAGTATCGAAATAACACGATTGATATTATAGGCATCGTGTCGCATAATTCTTCGTTAAATGAGTATCCGTCTAGTTTCTTAGCTATAACCTGGTGATACAATTTATGCCTCTGATTGATCCATTCCCTGATGGGGGTTAGACTGTCATGATGAACATTATTTACATACTTTGTAAACAATGAAATTTCAGCATTATGCGTGGGCGGGTTCTTATTTAGATTACTTCGTCGTGTTCAGTTTTCTGTTTAGAATGAGTTCTAGTCATCCTGCGTAGATGGTTCGAATTCTTACACTTCAGAAGTATTAACACGTCGTTCGTGTTGACTAGTGTGGACTAGTTGAAGTCCTTTGTCAGTTAATATTCTTAGATCGCTGTGAGTACCGCCCATTATTCATGTCTGACCAATCCAGTCTATCTAAAGCCTGGTTCTCTTGAAACTAGTTTAAAGGTTAGATTATTGCATCGATCTGAACATTCACCCTTATTCTGGTTGTCGTCGTCGACGTCGTCTTGCGTCGACAGTTTAAAATTGGTATTCTGTTTGTCGTTATTGACAGTTATAGATGACTGTCGGGCACACATTTGGTATTCTGTGAGTCAATAAGCCGTCGATATTGTGTTGTGTCGACTCTGATTTTATCGACATCATTTTTGGTAACGACGACGACGACGACTACGACGACGACAACCAGAATAAGGGTGATTATTTAAATCTCACCCAATGTCAATACATACTGCGACAGAATATACTTTGTCATCTAGGCACTGCTAAATGAACTGTAGGAGTTTTACATTATAAAATTTGCAAAAATTGCTTTTTTAAGCCAAGTGAGCTGTGTTCTCAACATATAAAGTGGAAAATTTAACTATGCAGTTACCAACATATCAGTTCTATTATGGACTTATATATATTGGGACTATGTTTACTATAAAATTGCTATATTCAGCTAGCTGAATAGTTAAATTTTTGGGTTATTTATGTATAAACAGTGTTTTAAGTAAATTTAATGCGAAATTGTCGAATTCAGCTAGCTGAATAACATTTTTGTGGCATAACTGTTCAATTTAGCTAGCTGAATAGCAAACATGTATGGTAATTTAGTATTTTAAAACATTTTAAACAATTTTATTGTAAAATTATTGAATTCAGCAAGCTGAATAATCCAAAAACTAGGCTTACGTAAGAGTTTAATAAAATTTTATAAAATCCAGTACAAAACTATTATATTCAGCTAGCTGAATGGTTAAAAAAATTGGGTTACTTATGAATTTAATAGCTGAATTAACCGGAAGAGTATGTTTTCTTAAGAGTTTAATATGTTTTAATAAATTTTAAAGCGAAATTTAGAAATTCAGCTGGCTGATTAATACAAAAATTAGATTATCTTTATCGTTGGATACATTAAATATGTTTTTGTGGCATAATTGTTGTATTCAGCTAGCTGAATAATTAGACTTGTTGGTTATTTGCTATTTTAAAATACTGCAAGTGATTTTATTGCAAAATTGTTGAATTCAGCTAGCTGAATAATGTTTTCGTGGCATAATTGTTGTATTCAGCTAGCTGAATAATTTAACTTGGTGTTTATTAAGTATTTTAAAAGATTATAAATAATTTTATTGCAAAATTGTTTAATTGTTAGCTGAATAGCTAAAAAATTGCATTTAATTATAAATTTGAAGACTGAATAGCTGGAAGGGTCTGTTTTCTTTAAGAGTTTAATATGTTTTGTTAAAGTCTAGGGCAAAATTTGTGAATACAGCTGGCTGAATATTTAAGGAAACCAGGTCATTTAATATTTAAAAGTATTACAAACGATTTTATTGCATATATTTTTAAACGCTAAAGTGCAGAAGTTTTATATTCAGCTTGCTGAATAATTAATAAATTAAGTTTTTTTTTAAATTTAATGTTTTATTAAAATTTTGAGTGTAATATTAGCATAATCAGCTAAAGTGAAGTGATTTACTAAATATGCTGCTGCTACACATTAAAATTTTGAAACAAGTTTTTAATTATTTTTTTTTGTAGTTTTTATCTTTTTTATTAATTCAACTTATGAATATCATGTGAATCTGACATTTAAATAAATCCATAATTTTTTTTTATTATATTTTATGGTTTAATTTAAAAACAAAAAAAATTTTCATATTTTTCTGCATACGTGTGCTGCTGTACTACAATTACAGGTAGTAGTGTGGGTGTTACGGAAAAGGCTAGAGGGTACCCCGTACCCCTTGTTTCGGAAATATTATTAATAAATATAATTTAATTTTTTTTTCTATTTGTTTTAATTGTTATTTCAAGATTCATTTAGAAAACGGCTCATGTAACAACTGCTGCTGCTGTTCAAAGGCTATAAATCTATGCAAATCTCTATTGGATGGCGGCGGCGGTATATTTGTGTTGTTTTGTTTGCCTGCAAACATTAAAAGGCTTTCTAAATTCCGAAGAAAAACAAAAACAAAAAAAAACAGATTTTTTCTGAAATTTAAATTCATTTGTATTTTTCTTCTCTTCAAATAAGTTTTCTACGTTGTTGTTAATCAAACGGCTTGGCTTATAAGCCAAGAAAAGCAAGCAAACAATTTAAAACCCATTTTTTTTTATTTTCGTTTCATTTCTTGCCAGCCAATACATATATTATTTATGGCTTTAAGAGGGAAAAAAAAACAAACAGCTTTTACCATGATTTTTATGGTCAATTAGAAGAAAATAAGCAATATTTGTAGGTGTTTATTGGCTTGACTTAACGGTTTGTTTTTATGGTCAATATTTTCCGCTTAAAAGGCTTTTAGCACATTTCCAGTTCCAGTTTTCTAATTCAAATGGCCAATAAATATATATGTTTTGTAAAATATATGGCAGGAGTTTTATTATAAATAAATTTTCTAATAAATAATTTTCTACAATTCAGCTGGCTGAATACAATTCAAAGCTATCAAATAGCAATAACACATCAACCAGTAAGCTTTTGTTGTGCATTAAAATCCCAAATATTATATCTGTAAGTCCGTCAGCTAGCTGAATAGGGTTTAATAGACCCAGGGAACATTCTCAGTATATCTATAGCCAAGAAAATAAAATCTAAGTGCTATTCAGCTAGCTGAATACAACTCAAAGACTCAAAAACAACGTTTACCATGCGTAAAATATTAGAATAATGAATTTCATACCAATTCAGTTAGCTGAATAACATTGTAAAGCTTGAAAAATCGATAAAACACTAATTATTTATCTTTTGGTTTTGTCAAATGCAGAAATATATCCCTATTATATTATTCAGCTAGCTGAATATAGCCTGAAAGCACCAACAAATATTTTCCATAAGTAAAATAGTGAAATGTAAAATTTTTTATAATTCAGCTAGCTGAATACAGTTTAAATGCAGCATTAAAACTTCTGTCATAAGTAAAAGGCTGAAAAATACAATTTCAAACTAATTCAATAACTAACTGAATATAATTTAAAGCCATTAAAAACCAATCAGGTATGAATTATTTAGCTTTTATATATGTAAAATGATGAAATGTACATGTTTTATATAATTCAGTCTGCTAAATACAATTCTAAGGCACTAAAAAACATTTTCTGTATATAAAACATTGAAATAAAGAATTTTTATTCAATTCAGCTAGCTGAATTGCTTAAATTCTTGATAAATTTTACAATTTTGTTTTAACAGGTTTAAAATCGCTATTCAGCTAGCTGAATTACATAAATTCTCTATGAATTCTATAAAATTTAATATATTCTTGCTTCTAAGCCTTAAAAATCACTATTCAGCTAGCCGAATTACATAAATTCTTTTGAAATTTTACAAAATTTTAAATTTACTGACTTTTCAATATTAAAAATTACTATTCCGCAAGCTGAATTGCTTAAATTCATATGGAATTTTACATAATTTGTTACATGTTTATTTTAACAGGTTTAAAATCATTATTCAGCTAGCTGAATTAGCTATATTCTCTATAAATTTTATAAAATTTAATATATTCTCGCTTTTAAGTCTTAAAAATTACTATTCGGCTAGCTGAATTGCTTACATTTTTAATAAATCATATAAAATTTGCTCTATTTTATTGAAAATAATTGGAAATCGTTATTCAGCTAGCTGAATTATAAATATTTTTAATAAATTTTACAAAATTTGAGCTAGATTTGTTTTAACGATTTTAAAATTGTTATTCAGCCAGCTGAATTACATAAATTCCCAATGAATTTAGCAAAATTTCATATATTCTTGCTTATGAGTAGGGTTGCCAGATTCCGATTTGCAAAAAGCTGGACATTGGGCTTTAAAAAGCTGGACAAAACAAAAAAAAGCTGGACATAAAAAAATACAATTTTTGTCTCTGTTGGGACTGCAAAATTCGAAATAGTTTGAGACAACTTCTGCGACATCTCCATTTTATTATTTTTTTCGTTTTTATGTGTTTATCAAGCGAGCGGCTGCCTTCTTATTTGATTATAATGTCTGTTTGGCATAATTTACACTCTGCCATATAATTATCTTTTTTTTCTTATCCAATTAAGATATTTTGCAAACTCTTTCCATCTATCACAGAAAGTTGTGAGTCGTCTTTTTGATGGACCAGCTTCTTCATCAATATCCATTTCAAGATTTTCTGCAAATTATTTTTATCATTTTCATGCACAAAAATATTAAAGCTGTACGTAAAGAAACTGACTATCGCTCGCAATAATATTTATTATGACATCAGCTGTTCAAGTGTTGAGACATGTTGTCAGTGATGATAGAAGAGGGAAATCATAACTTAGTTGTATAACAAATGTACAATCAGTGTTGGCTAACATGATTTGACAAAGATAACATGAAAATTATTGCCTAAGTTATTGCAGTGTACTAAAAAAATTTCTATTTAGCTGGACAAATTAAATTTTAGCTTGAAACTGGACAAGCATCAAAAAAGCTGGACAATCCAGCCAAGCCCAGCCAGGCTGGCAACCCTACTTATGAGCCTTAAAAATTGCTATTCAGCTTGCTGAATTAAGTAAATTCTTAATGAATTTTATAAAATTTCTTATATTCTTAGTTAAACTGATTGGAAATTGTTATTCCGCAAGCTGATAAAATATTTGCTGATGCAAATTTCCTTAGCAATTACATTTTAAATGAAACTACTTTACACTTAATAAAAAAAATTTGGGTGTTGTTTGTTTCTTGCTATTATTGTTGCACTAATTTTAATTAATTGTTTAGGCCTTAAACCAAATTTTAATGGTGATTTGTTTCGTCGTTTGTTTTTTTGCATACTGTTTTTAAAAATTGCAACATAAACCTCACCTTTACTGCTAACGAGAGAGAGAAAAACCAATCCCCTGTTATTTATTCCGCTTAAAATACTAAATATTGGCTGTGTTGTTTTGTTGGCATAAATTTTAGTTTCTTTTCTTGTTGTTGTTGTTTTTGGCGTTGGGTTAAATCATGTTAATTTGTTTTAATTACTTATTTAAATACAATTTATCGTTAACGTTCTTAAGCTGAATGGCTGAATTGTTTGATTTTTTTTTTGTTTTAGTACCGGCTTCTGACTTTATTAACAGCCATAACTATACGCCGAACATTATTTCTTTGTTGGTTTGTTTGTTATTTGCAACACTGACTGCTTGCCTGCCAGCCAGCCTGCCTTTCGGCTTTTTTTGTTTGTCTTTTTGTGTGTAAATTAAAGAACGAAAACCAAAGAAACTCTTGTTGTCATTCTGTTGTGTCTCGTTGCAATATTTAAATTCATTGATTTATAATCAATTACACTCTTTAAATTAAAAGTTTTTCCTTCTTTATACGCCACTCTTGCCCCTCTTAGCAACACCAACACTACCACCACCATTCCCTTCCTTCCTTCCTTCCCAGATTAAACAATATCTGTGGTAAACAGTTCTTGAAATTATTTCTTAAGGGGGGCTTATTGTCATCGTCTCAGGCAGGAACCAGCTATATAAACTTTGTTAAAGACAACAACATCAACAGCAACAACAACATATGTAATCAATTTCTTTTGATGTTTACCGCTAATATTATAATAATAAGAATAGCAACAACAACACCACCACCAATAACTATAATCGTAGTGTGTCGTACATGGAAATTTAATGTCAAGTAGTCGGGGTATATTATAGCGTAGCTGTTGCTGCCATAGCTCTTGCTTTTTTAAGATGTTGTTGTTTATTTTGTATTTTTCCATCACAAGCTACTAAAAACAACAACAACAACTAGAAGCAAATTTTGCATAAATTTTTTTAAATTTTTTTTCTGTGCAAATCTCTTTAGTGAATACAGCTCACACACACAGTTCCTTTTGTAAGACAAACAACGACGACGACGACGACGACGACGACACATAAACAAAACTTTTTAAATAAATTGTTTACTTTTTTTTTTCTTCTTTTTTTTTTAATAAAATAAGAAAACAGTCTCAGAAAAAATACAATAATATTATGCACAATATTTTTATCTTGAATTTGTTTTTTCTGTGTTCCTTTTTTTATTCTTAAAGAAGAAAATCTTTAAACAGTAAAATACCGGCAAACTGCAATTCAGCTAGCTGAAATATCTGTAATTTATTAAATAAGGGCAATATATTTATGGAAACTAAAAAATTAAGCAATTCAGCTAGCTGAATAAGTGAATTTTCACTTTATTTACAATATTTAACAATGATCTTTGAATAATCCCTTCAATAAGCTAATTCAGCTAGCTGAATAGTAGTTTCTTTTTTTGTTTTTAACTAAGAATATATATAAAATTTTAAAAAAATTCTTAAATCTATTCTCAATTTTTGTAATTCAGCTAGCTAAATAGACATATTTTTTCATTTTCTCGCAAGATTAAAGTATAATCTTTAAATAATGTTTAAAATAATAGAATTCAGCTTGCTGAATATGACATTTTTCACTTTATTTACAAGATTTGACTTCAATATTTATATAATGCCTATAATAATCTTATTCAGCTAGCTGAATAAAGAATAAAACTAAGAATATATAGAAATTTTAAAATCTATTAACAATTTTTGTAATTTAGCTAGGTGTATAAGCATATAATTGCATTCCCAACAAGATCTAAGCATAGTCTTAAATGAATTTAAAAAAATGGAATTCAGCTAGCCGAATCGAAGTTTTTCGGATTTTTAAGCAAGAATATATAAAAAAATTAAATTCATTAATAATTCTTGTAATTCAGCTAACTGAATGCATATGTTTTTATATTTTCAGCATAATATTGGAATTCAGCTACCTAGGTTCATACATAATCTTTAAATAATTTCTATAAAACTTAAGTTAATCTAACCTAAAACCCAATTCAGCAAGCTGAATTTAATTTTTATTTAATGCTAATGATCAGAGTAATATAGCTTTCTATAATTCATTCGAAATGAACATATTCAGCTAGTTGAACTCAATCTATGTGTTATAAGAATGCTAAAAACTGTAAGAATTTAGATAATTTTATAAAATTTGTATATTCAGCCAGCTGAGTTGGAGATAGTTAGAGTTTTTAAAGTTGAGGTTCGATAATTTTACATCATTGGTTAAATTTTATTAATTCAGCTAGCTGAATTGGATTTCAATTTAATTACAAAGAAATAGCTAGTAAATATTAGTTTATTTTATGTAAATTCGTCTATTCAGCTAGCTGAATTGGATTTGAATTTAATAAAACCAAAGAAGGCAGCAGAAATTAGTTCTATTTCTTTAAAATTTCAAAATTCAGCTACCTGAATCGAAAGAAAATCCAGATTTTGTAGTCTAGATACGATATTTCTTTATAGAGGTGGTAATTTTGTTAATTCATCTTGCTGAATTGGTTTATAATGCAATTAAAATGAAAACAGTGTCAAATTTTTATAAATTCCGTTAAAAATTGATCAATTAAGCTAGCTGAATAGGATTGAAAGGGAATAAAAATGTAAAAGATAGTGGGTATTTAGATAATTTCCTTAAAATGGGTCAATTCAGCTAGCGGAATTATAAGCAAATTAAATTTTTAAAGTAGAAATTCGATATTTTTACAAGTTATGCCATAATTTGTTAATTCAGCTAGCTGAATTTGGTAAATTGCTCATTTAACCAGCAATATATATGAGATTTTATAGTTATGATAAAATGTTGTCAATTCAGCTAGCTGAATTAGTTTAAAAGTGCATAAAATTGTAAAGGGTAATAAATTTGTATATAATTTTATATAATTTTTTATATAAGGAGTCAATTCAGCTATTATTTATTCAACAATTTAGACAATTGGGTTTCTAAAGTGGGAGTGAGATAATTCAGCAAAATTTTATATAAAACTTTTCATCAATTTCTTGAAAATTCTGCATTTATTTCATTATTTTTAATTGAAAATATTATGATGGGGTTCCACTGTAGATATGGTTTTTTATCGGCAATTTTTTTCTACGTTTTTTTTTTTTTCTGTTGTTACATGTTTTATGTGTTTGCCCGCGTAATATACTCCTTCAACACCAACAGCTGTCATCGTTCTCTAGCGATAAGAATACGCTTCTCTAGGGGTACGTTTTTTGCTTGTTTGTTCTTCCATAATGAATTGGAAATAAAGAAACAGCGATGAAATGCATGCAGGCTGCTTTGGCTGGTGTTGGTGGTGGAGAGCTTTTTTTCTGGGCTGGTGGCTGCTGATATGCAAAATATCAATTTATGTTCATAGACCCACTAATAAAAACGAAAACAAATTCAAAACAACAACGAAGACGACAACGGCGATGTGTGCCTGTAACAAAATATATCAGCAAGAAAAAAAAATTGGCTGGGCTTTGTAGTTGAAGCTTGTGCTATATTCTCTAGCGTGTACAGGAGAAAATTAGTGCGCTGTTGTTGTCACCACCAAACCCATATAGCGCTTGCGGAGGAGACCACAAAAGAAAATTAGCGATAAAGACTCAGTCAGTTAGTCAAACTGCAGTCATACAGTAGAGCCCTCCACTAGCTTGCCTGCCCCTGTGTTTTTGGTTAGAAATTTCAAATTTATGTCATGAGTTTTCTTCAATCGATTGCAGTCTCATTTCATTTGGGTCCACCAAAACGAGGTTATTTTTTTCCTTATTCCAACAGCATTATTAGCAACTGCAGCAGCAGCAGCAGCTGTCACTTGGCCTGTTACTTTCATTAATTTGATAAGAATTTGTCATGCTTTGCTTGCTTGCTTGTGCCATTTCATTTGCAGATGTTTTGCACTGCGTTTCAATCCACAAATCTTTTGTTTTTCTTGTGATAAAAATTATTTTAATTTATTTTGTTCTATTTGTTAAATATTTAGTTAAAAATTAAAAAAAAAAATAAAAACAAATTCAAAATAATTATTTACTGACGTGAATTTAAATTTCTCTTTTTTATTTTTTTATTTGCAGGTACGTCTCTCTTAAGAATTATTTGTCAAGGCCCTTCCCCCATTTCAATGGTATTAAGTAAGTTTTAAACATGGATCACTTCTAAACAAATAACACCTTTATTTGGGGATTTATTTCAAAAGAGATAAATATTTTTAATTTACTGTGTGCCAGCATTTATAAGTTAAAGCCGTCCAGTGCACAGTGGTTTGTTTTCACAAAAAAATAGAAAAATTATGGCAAAATTTGTTTGAAATGTTTTAAGGTTATATAGGGAAGTGCGTACAGCAGCTTACATTTTAAATCGAAACAATTGTCGTCTACAAAACAGTACTGTTCTGAAGTACTACCATCAAAAGATTCCATTGCCCTGCCCTCAAGTTACAAAAGGTTTCTCAATAGCATCTCCTCTAGTTCTGTTTCCCCGAACGACTTTTTCCATGCTATCTATCCGGTGTCAGTAGACGACAATTTTTCTTCTAGTATCTGATTACTTATTGGAAGACGTCGTAGTCTATTAGGGGTAGTATGTTGGCTTATTAGACGAGAGCCCGTGGTTCAAATCCCAGCTCAGACATCTCGGATAACACGAAATATGAAAAACAAAAATTTCTTTTGGCAACTTCCTCTCCAGCAGCTTTCTGGCCAAAATTCTGAGTGAAAAATATAAAATTGCCATGAAAAATTGCTCAATTTTGTCTTTCGAAATAGATGTTAGACTGTAGGTTCCCCCGCCACTTTTATATAAAATTAACACACACACATAACATGAATAGTGTGAGAAGGTAGGTTGTAATCTTTACTAGTGACCAATTAAGTAAGTTAGTATCTGATTTGCTTCCCAGGTGTTTCATTCTGAAATGCTCCTTAGCACAGCATATTCATATCTTATCTCTCTATATTCTTGAAATCTAAAATTCATTGTCAGAAGGCCGCTAACTAATCCTAAAGCTAGTATTTGTGGATAGCCAGATAGGAAGAATAAAAAATCTTCTCATTATAGTTGGCTAGCAAAAGTTTAAATTCCCCTTCAAATTGAAAACATGTGCATTTCTCTCCATTTTCCAGTATCACGGAAAGGTTCGTTTCATTACCCCTAATTCCCAGGATTTAGAATTTAACAAAGACCCGCCTATCTGATTGACAATAATGTGCCCAGACAGTTTCATAAAAGTCAACTTCGTGTGAACACTTAGTGTTCGTATGATTTCTTGCTTCCCAGGCTGCAGCTGGTCGACAGGGCTGTTATGACAACCATACGATCTGTACTCCCCTGTACTTCTCTTATACTTTTGTAGGATATTCTTATAATGTCTCCTCCAAGTCTATTGTCCTAACAAACTTCACGTTTCTGTGCGGTTTCAACAATGCCAATTCCTTGGCCAGGACCTGTTATGCACGCAGTTTCCTTCTGAGATGCATCAATGCGCCACAGGTTCCAAGAATGCTCTGCCTTGATAAATTGTAATCGTCACAGAATCTACCGTTTTAAGACCAATAAAAATGGCATTTCGAAAAATTGTTTACTGAGCCTACTTTGCTTTCTTGATAGCCTCATGCATGGCACAGATGTCCTCTTATTCTAATTCTCAACAAAAGTTTTGATTGCCTCGAATCCATATGTTTCGAGAACAGTTTTACGTACATTCAAATTGGTCATTACAACCCTTCAGTCAAGGTTACGACCTAGCTTCTCGCACCACTTATGTGTGTGTGTTAAGTTTTACACATGAGTGGCGGAACCTACAGTTTAAAGTCGACTCCGAACAATAAATTTTTTTTATTTTATTTTGCCAGAAATCTGCTGAGTGGAAGTCGCCGTCGAAGGAATATTTTTTCATATTTCATTTTGTTGGAAACGTTTGACCTGGGGTTTGATCCGTGGCCTCACTTCTAATAAGCCAACAAATATTCTCTTCCATTCCATAGAAGAGTTCTGGTCCCATCAACGTGAGAGCTTCCGTCCTCTTAAATTCAATTGCTTGCTAATTGCCGAGAATTCCCACTTTGATTGGGACGGAGCAAAATGCTAACTACTTAAGTTTGATTATACAGGGTGGGCCAAAAGTCACGAAGGGGTTTAATCGTTTAATCGTTCTTGGGAATCTCGTGGCTTTAGTTCTTGCACTAACTGCAGCTTGTATGGGAAAAGATGTAAATTTCCCTTTAATATTCTGCGTAAAGACCGCCGAGACATTTGCAGCTCAGCAGAGCGCCTTCGAGTTGATGTTTCAGGATTCTCCTCAACACTCTCCAGAACGCGTTGAATATTTGCTTCACTAATTACAGAATGTGGTCTTCCGCTTCGTGGAAGATCCCTTAGTGAGCCTTGTTCCTGAAAACGTGTCACTAATTGATTCGGATGGTGAATTCCGCACATTAAAATGACGACGATAGGCTCGTTGAGTTTGAATTATTGATCGATGATGTTCAAAATAAAGTTCTATGATTTTGGTTCGCTGGATAACGTTGTAACCTTCCAAAATTAATCTCCCAGATTTATTTTACAAGTCCTAAAAAGAAAAATAAAAAAAAATTAAACTAGAAAAGTTATTAATCTTTCAAATCCCTTCGTGACTTTTGGCCCACCCTGTATAATTGCAATAAATTTGGAGTTTGAACGAGCATCTAAGGCTTTCATAGCTATTTACGGCTATAGAAGGGCAATGATTGTGTATGTCGTTGTTTATTTCATGTTTAAAGAGTCAATTAGATCAACCAAACGCTGGCGGAAACGCTCTAGGCTTGACGTGGCTCTTGCAAACTTTGACTTGGTGGAACAAACACTCGCCTGCCTTTTTCAAAACTGGCCCCTCGTCCCCCCTTTTTAATAGAAATGAAAGTTTCTTCTTTGAAATTCCAAATAAAACTAGGGAAGCACAGTCGGGCTAAAAATAAAAATCAATAAAAATGAAATTTGGGTTCTGGTAACAGAACGGGGTGATTAAAAAAACTGTGCATCATTAAATTGAAAATCTTTAGAAAAGAAGAAATTCATCAATTTCATGAAAAATCTTTCATTTTCATTTTATAATTTCATTTTAATGGCCATAAAAAGTTTTGTCTGCTTTAAACAAATGGCCAGAGAAACAAAAGAGATTTTTTTTTAATTTTACGAGCATTATTCGGCATTGTTTCTTCAAGTGGTTACCTCGCAGACGAATTTGAATTTGAAATTCCAACAATAAACTGCCGGCATTTATTAGGCCATACGAGGTGGATGCACATTTGCTTTGCATTGTTTGGGGGCCCAGAACATACAACAGCTGCTAATGCTGCTGGACCAACTCTGAAAAAAAAAAATCATTTTTTGTGATAATAAATCTTAAAATTTTTCACTCGTTGTTGTTGTAACATAAATGTGATGTTGTTGCTGCCACTACCCTGCACATCTTTTATGTGTATTCCTTTTGCCTTAAAACAAGAGCAGAGCATCATGGCTAAAAGAAATTTTGACCCAAATAAAAGCCAAATTAACAAAGATGTGAGAGAAAAAAAAAAAGGGAACAACAGTAGAAGCGATTGCGATTGTAGGCAGAAACAAAGAAAGAAAGAAATTTAGGAAAAAAAAAATCGGTTTTACCCTCTCAATGATCGCATTGCAACGGCTGTTGCAAGTTCATACAGCAACAGCTGTAAACAGTGGCTATATGTCTGGACTATTTCGTCTGCTCTGTCTGCTTAGAATCCAATCCAATCCAAATATTTCAAATTGGGAGTGATGGAGCTAACTTCAGCTTGCTCTGAAGGCACGGTACTGTTATGGCTTTATCAGCGACAGAATCAGAATTTTTCATAAGCTCATCTGTTGGCTTCTCATTGTCATAAATTCCCTGTCAAAGGGTGCTGACCATATTCAACTTCAAGTGACAGCAGCTAAGGTCTCGCTTTTTTTTTTTTTTTTTTTTTTTGTTCAACTGGCAACTCTGAAATTTGACGGCACATTCTAATTGTAAAAACTTCTTACAAAAGCATAATTTTCTGTCGATCAAGTGCACCTTTTGTACAATGGGTCAATTTCGACCTCCGGGTACTGTACTTGTCTTAACTGACAAGTACACGTCCTCTAACCTAAGTGCACCTAATGTGTCAACCATTCGATGAGTGACGAAAAAAATTGATGAAATTGAGCCGGTTATAATAAGCCAGTCTCCTGTGCTTCAACGTACCGGTTGGTTTCTTGAAAATATTGCTTTGTTTTTTCCTAATCAACTACAGCGTCCAGGGCATAATTTACAATTCTTAAATGGCTACCAACAGGCATGTAGGCGAAATAAATGTCTACAAACGCGGCAATGAGACTGAAAGTACAGAGGTTATGATCACGTAAAAAAAATTTGTATATGGCAGATCTGAATGTACCCATCCCATGTACGCTATCTGACCCTGCTTTTGATTCTGGTTTTACCACGCACATACTGAATAAATCCTTTTATGATAATGCTTTACACCTCCCATGAAACATCATTCAGGTTTTCAGTGATATATTCAGATCGCGCAACTAATACGAATGTGTGGAATCTTTTCCGAACAACTGAGCATTAAATTGTCCCTTACACTACCAGATTAATGTAGTGCTTTACAGGCTGAAATAATGGCTATTAAAAATGCCGCCAAGCTTATTCGTTATCAGAGTATATCGTATGCTAATATACGTATATTTACCGATAGTAAAGCGGCAATTGGATCCACAGTGAGATAGAACACCACATACACGACGGTCTAAGAATGCCGAAAGTGTCTGAAGAAGATAACTAGATATTCGACGGTTACTCTCCTATGGTTTCCCAGACGCGGGGACATCGATGGTAACAACAAAGCCGATGCATTTGCAAAAGCAGGCACAACGTAATTTAATTGAATTCTTACATGTGATTAGCATTCCTCTATAGATTATCTCACAAACTCATTGGTAAAGGTGTAGTGAATTAATGAATCCATTTGTAGAAACACCAGAGAGAGGTCTGGCCTGACATGGGTGTATGCAGAACAGAATTTGCATTCCACCTAACAAGATTCCATCTAATGAATCTCAAAGCAGAGATAACGGAAAACTTGCCTCTGGGTGCTTACCAGAGATCAGCAATGAATCGTATTTTCGCTACTCATAGGTACTTATAAAATTTTGAGTATGAGTGAGTCAAGAGTATTAAAATTCAACTACTCTGATTCATTCGTACTCGCTACAACATTGATTTATAAGTATAGGTTGCAATGAGTATGAGTACAACGTTGACATCAAACTCACAACATTCGATTCATTGTTTGATTCATACGCCTACTCATTCAGATTCATAAATTTAGAAAAATACTTATAATACTTACGAATGATTCGAGTCACTCGAATCATTCATCAAAATTTACAGTAGTAGTTATTGTTGCATTTACAAAAGAAGAAAAAAGAAAAGACAAAGACAGCAAGCAAAGCACACACACAACCTTCTAGCAAATATTGTGGTGTTCGTACTCGAATCATACTTATTTTGTGCTTCGTGTATATGTTGAATCATGGGGAGTCGAAATCAACAACATCGTGCGTATTGTTAAGTATGAGTACGATGAGTATTTCTAACTTTGAATATGAGTAGTATGAGTATGATATTAAAATAAGTATGAATGCGTATAAGTAGCTGAAATTATAAGTATGACTCGAATCTACTCATCGTTTTGAATACTCGTTGCTGATCTCTGGTGCTTACGCCAGAATACTAGAAATACCTCATAATGAACTGAAGACGTTGAAAGACGAGGAAGAAGAGGAGGAGATTTCAAAACAACTTCTCTGTCCTTGTTTGGCGCTTGGGAACTTAAGAAGTAGGTTGCTTGAACGCACAGAACACCTTTTTTTTTAGTGACAAAACATGTCTAGTCAAAGCTAATTTGAGAAAAAATCCACACTTTCATAAGATTCTCGGAATGGTTGAGAGATACCAACCAGCAGGTAATGTCTGTGTAAAAACAAGACCTTACAGGATCCAAATGAATTGTGCTCGGATAGGCCACTGCCAGTTTAAACTAACCAAACCTAACCTGTACCCACACTGCTCAGCTTCAACAGTGACAGTTCCCTGTCTAGGTTTTAATATACAGCCAGGTGTTTCCATATGAGTCGCCGTGGTCTAGTATTAGACGTGAGGCCTCGGTTCGAACCCCAGGTCAGGCATCTCCAACTAAACGAAGTTTGAATATCGGCGGCTTCCTCTCAGCAGATTTCTGGCAATAACTTTGGGGATAAATAAAATTGCCAAAAAAAGTCTCAAAAAATCTGTCGTTCGGAGTCGACTTTAAACTGTAGGTTTCCCCACTTATGTATAAAATTAACGAACACAACATAAGTGGTGGGAGAAGCTAGGTCGTAATCCTGACTGAAGGCTTGTAGTGACCTATTATGTATGTTTCCTTATGGGATGCATTAATCCAAGAATGTGTTCAGAAGATTCCTTTTCTTTTATCGGCACAGAAGCTACATGTTCAGCTCAAGACAGACCAAACCCCGGTCTAAATTAGTGAGTGCTGAGTGCACAGTCAAAGAAATATATTCAGTTTACACATCCCGTCAAGCGTACCATCAAGCATTTCTGCATATTGAAAGCATTGGATTCGTTTAATTTTAAATAAAAAAAAAAATTAAATTTTTTTGACAAATTGTTAGCAAACTATTGTCAAATTGAGCTGATTGTAGGAGTACACAAGATTCTACATAATCAGGGCCAACAAAAATTTTAATTTTTTTGAATTTTTTTTTTAAATCTTTTAGAATAATTTATTATTTAACGGTAAATTATATGGTTATGCTTTATTGAAATAATTTTCTGTTTTGTTTGGTTAGAAGTGAGAGCAGCATGTGTGTATTAGAGATGAGCGATATTTTCAAAACTGTGATTTAATCACGGTGATTGATAATTCACTGGTAACTACAGTGATTGAAATTGCCAAATAACAGTTACTAATAATGTCGTTCTTTCAAAATTGTTACATACTCAAATTTATTTCATTTTATTTTGAGCGAGACAGAATTACTCGTAGATGATGCTGATTATTTACTTTTGTCTTTTATACATGAACTTTCTGTGAAACTTAATTGTCAAACTTCATATAAAAAAAAATTACATTAAAAATAATAACATTGATGACACCACTTTGATTTTGTTTAGTAGTCTTTTCGTAGTATGTATCATCTAGTTGTCTCTTTCTTACGACTTAATAAAATACGTTATTGTCATTATTGTATTATTGGAATACTGTGATCACAATCACTGTTTTAAAGAACAGTGATTAACAAATCAGGTTCACTGAGAACAATGTTCTTCAAAAATCACTGGATCGCTCATCTCTAGTGTGTATCATTCATTCTATGATTATGAGTTTTAGGGGCAGGTATTTGAACAAAATAATGTCATATGTAATGTATAAACATGCATGCCACAACATGTATGTTGCCACATACATGTGGTAAATAGAATGGCAAAATTTGTTTTGCATTTAAAAGACAGAAAACATTTTTTTTTTTTTTTTTTTGTAAATTTTTGTAAAAAGGATTTTTGAATTAAAAGTGAACGGCGGCTCTTACGGGCCCGTACGTACGTGGTGGTGTAATACAATTTGAACGAAAAAAAAAAAAATTAAATTTGAAAAAATAATTTTTTTTAGTTGTGTGAACTTAGCATGTCTAGTTTCGTTTCGTTTGGTTTGGTTTTTTTTGTATTTTTCTTTTTAAAAAATGTTGCATATTTTGGCATTTTAAGAATGTTATTCTCTATGAAATCTATCTTGTGTTGTTGTTTAACCAGATACTGGTACTGGTACTTGCTGCTAATGCTGGTGGTGCTGGTGAATGGTTTATTATTTCAATTCCTTGAAATCTAACAACAACAATTCTCGTATGTTTTTTTTTTCTTCTTCTATTGCTAGTAAACTTTCAAGATCACAGCATGTGGGTCTGTCTGTCTCTAAACACAGAAAACATGAAAATGAATTCAAAACTATTCCACATATTTTGTTTAATTTGTATTTTTTTTTTTAATTTTTTTTTCTTGTATGTCTTTCGCAAATATCTCGTTTTAATTTAAGCGGAAATTTTTTTTTAAAATTTAAATAAAAAAAATAATCTTTTTTTTTTAAATTGTATAATTTTTTCGTCATCTATTAAATCATAATTAATGGTGCTTTAGAATGAAACTTTTCATGATCATTAATTGCTCTAGCCGCCTCATTTTTCATTTTTTTTTTGTTTGATTAATATTTCATTATGATTTCTTTAAACTGTATTTTATTATTTTTTTTTGTAAATTTATGGTCCATTGTTATAACAATTTTTAAGGTCAGTGCATAAATATTCAAAAAAAAAAAAAAAAATATTGCAATTTTACTGTCTCTACAAAATTAGGTTAAGGTTAAATGAAATCCATTCATAATCATTGATTTCATTAATCATTTCAACCGCGTTAACATAGAATCACTCATGGGCTAATGGCATTACAGCAATGTAAAGAAATTTTCAAGTCCTTTACAACAATAATAATTTTGTCAGGTTTACAACTACAACCTCCAAGACGATTGCTCTGAGAAATTTCTTAATGCTATGTCAAGAATGACAATTCCCTGTCTAGAGTATGTTAAGCATTCAGGTCTTTCGTTTTGTAATGCATTAAGGTTCCACAGGTTCCAAGAATGTGTTTTGATAACTCATTCTCATCGTCACAGGATCTACATATTGGGCTCGAAACCAGCCTCAATATGCCCTGTCTTCAAAGCCCTGTCAAAAGACCAGTATCCAACCTCAGGTTATTCCTGGATAGTCTCAGATCGCCTCTTATTGTAATTTCCCAACAAAACTTATGATTGCCTCAAACACACTTGGTATGAGAAGAGTCTTTGCATTCTTTTATCCTCAATTTCATATCACTTACATAGATTCATAATTGGTCATTACAACCCTTCAGTCAAGATTACGACCTAGCTTCTTACACCACTTATGTCGTGTGTGTTAATCATATACATGAGTAGCGGTACTTACAGATTAAAATCGAGCTCGAACGACAGATATTTGAGTAACTTTTTATGGCAATTTTTTTTATTTACTCTCACAGTTTTTGCAAGAAGATTGCTGAGAGAATATCGCTGCAGGAAATATTTTTCAAATTTCGTTTCGTTCCAGTTGTCATGGGTAGACACGCGGAAAGAATGAGGCTCCCTTTCAACGACTTCTGCCGTGGTTGCAGGTCCGCTGAGGAAGAGGAGACTGTTGTTCACTTTCTTTGTCAGTGCCCGTCTCTTGCTAGGTGTAGATATAGGTTATTTGGCGCCCCATTTTTTGTCAGCTTAACGGAGCTATCATCTATTGACATCAAGGATATAGCTTCTTTCATCAAACTTTCTGGCTGGTTTTCCAATGCGGGGTAGTTGTGCTTTTGTTGTGCAGCCCTTGCGCTGACCAACTTCTTCCTTTTCCTTGATTTTGGTGGAACTTGGTTAGTACAGGGACTGCGTTCACCCGTGGCATCACAACGGGCCGCTATGCGTGCTCAAGTGAGCTTTATGATATTCAGAGCTACCACTCCGACCTAACCTAACCTATCCAGTTGTTTGCCTAAGCTGATATTTGAACCACGGGCACCCATCTAATAAGCTAACACACTGCCTACTAAACTTCTTTGGTTTAATAACCGAAAAACGAAGAGAAATAATTAAAACTGACTACTAAACTGTCAATTCAAATGTGGGTGACAATTTTTCAAGCATTAGGGTAGGATTTTTGACATTATAATCGACTATGTAGAGAATTGGCAAGAGTTTCTGCAAACGATTAGGCCTGTGCATCATTTCAATGTATGCACTACCAAAAATATTGTGTCTGATGAAAGGCGAGGTGTTGAGGTGCAGATCTAGCCATATAAACTTTAACTCACGCAACAATTAAAGCCGGCTGGCCATTCAAAGAGTCTTAGACATGCTGATTGGGTGTTAGAACCACAGGCTCGTCTGCCCCAGTCGAGTTCAAGATCGTAGTCAATATTCATTTGGTTTTATTGGCATAGGGAGTTCGAGGTAACAACTCGTAGCGAACTATGTTGGCTGGCAAGCTATCCATTAAAAACGAGTTTCATCGTGCAACTCAGTGTTTCGATTGTTGTTTGTTGTATTATGGACAAATAACACCAATTTCGGAGGTTAGAGAAAGATCAAGCAACGCCATCTTGGGTGAAAGAATCAGGCAGTAAAGGAGAACATTTTTTATCAAAATTTTCATTCCACTACTAAGTACATACCATTCTACTACACACTATTACGACCATCTCAATACATTTACATATTCACATTGTTTCTAGACAACATGTCGAGGTGGCAACTCTATCATTCTAGAATCATCTGCAGTGGTGAGCTAATCATCTGTTTAACTGGAAACACGTGCTAAATAAGATAGCGGATTAGCCTTGTGATTGTCCAGAGCATGAAGATTTGCAGGTTCCTCTGATAGTGATGGTTAATAACATCTATTCTCATATATTTTAAGCCGACTTCCGGGTTTTCATCAGAGAACTAATAACACGGTGCGACAGTGAAAATACACCCGAGTAACTACATAGTCCAAGTTGTTCAGTTAGTTGAGTAGAACTCAAAAATTCCTTTTTTATATTTCTCGAACCCTCCAAACTTGTTTTATTTGACAAAAACTGTTTTTTCTGACTTTACGCACAAATTTCTGGATTACTTAAACATTTCTGACCCGATTTTCAAATTTTAAATCTTGTTTGAAAGGGGAGAGATGGACCTTTAAAACAGTAAACATATATCTATTATTTCACTTAATATGCTATTGATGAGGTAAACTTGGAAAATTCGAATTTTTTTCATATTTTTCAAGTTTGTCCATTCATAGTAGCGAACTTTAATAAAAAAAAAATATAGGATAAGTGATAATATTCTCAAAGTCTGTTCTCTTGTGAAGAGATTGAGTCATCATTTGATCAAATCGGACAAAAATTACCGTAGTTATTATTTAAGGAGTCTAACAGTAGAGTGATATTTTTTATATATATCATCTCATCAAATGAACTTTTAGTTCAAAAATTTTCAGTATTTTTGATGGATCTTGATTGTTTATCACAAAATGTGTCAATTTCACGTTTGAGCGATCACCAGAAGTTGGCTAATATTTGCGCAAAGAGAAATAATAATATTGGCAAAAAACACAAATATTAGCCGACTTCTGAAAGTCATGCAAACGTAAAATTGACACATTTTGTGATAAACAATCAAGATCCATCAAAAATTTATACCCTAACTACGGTAAATTTTGTCCGATTTGATCAAACTAAGTGCCAATCTCTTCACAAGATAATGCACTTTCAGAATGTTATCACTGATTTTATATTTCTTAAGTAAAGTTTGCTACTATGAACGGACAAACTTGAAAAAATATGAAAAAATTCACATTTTCCAAGTTTACCTCATGAAAACTCATAGCATATTAAGTAAAATTATAGATATATGTACACCGTTTTAAGGGCGCATCTCTCCTCTTTCCAACAAAATTTAAAATTTGAAAATCGGGTCAGAAATGTTTGAGTAATCCAGAAATTTGTGTATGAAGTCAGAAAAAACAGTTTTTGTCAAATAAAACAAGTTTGGAGGGTTCGAGAAATATAAAAAAGGTATTTTTCAGATCTACTTAACAAAACTCACAACCTACACTATGTCATTAGCCGGGTGTATTTATTTTTTTTAATGCGACAGTGTAATAGATCTTAATTTTCAAAGAAAAGCTTCTCGAATTATAAACACACTTAACAGGGGTAATGTGAGAAACAAAGCCACAATTAGACAAAAACTTTTGTGTTTGAAATGTCCCGAGGTAATAAAGCAAGTGTCACAACTCTAAATAAGTTTTTTTCTGTTAAATTTTGAATCTCCCATTAAGGCAAACTAGACCAATTCTTAGACTTTTTTAACGGATTATAATTTATGTTCCTGTAGCTTAACTTATTCTACACATATGAAAGCCCTCCATTATCAGATCATCTATTCGAATGTCTACTTAGAGCTTTCCTTTACAGAGACATCATAAACATACTTTGCTTGAGACTGACCTACATTTCTAGATCATATTCTTAATTTTTTTTTTGTTTAAATCTCTATTTATTACCTTTTACTATAACAACAAACAAATAAATTACGAGCTTTAAAAATCAAATAAGAAACCAAACGATTCTCTTTTTAACTGAAGATCATTTCCAAAGCCCCTGAAAGACACACGAAAGAAAATAAGAAGTCCTACTCAGTGGCTGGCTCCAAGTAAAAGTAAAAATTTAAAAACGATATTAAAACGATAATTTTTTTTTTTTTTTTTCTCTTTGTTGGTTTCGTTTAATAATAATAACAATAAAAATTTAGGCTAAATACTTTTGGTAACAACGTCACAACAACAACAACACCAAACATCATAATGATATTTACTGCAAAAGTGTGGCAAATAGTGGCTGATTGCCTTGCCTGCCTGGCTGACTTCATTAAATGTTGCATGAAGACACAAAAAAAAAAAGAATGAAGCTTCTGCACATTAAGAAGAGATCTTAAGCAGCGTTCAATTGCTTATTTTTTTTTTTTTTTCTTCCGAAAAATACAGTAAATGTCAGTAAAAATCGTACAGCAAACAACAGTGAATGTCAGCGAAAATTGTACAGCAAACTACAGTGAATGTCATGTGAAGGAACAAAGCCGCTATAGAGCGGTTTAGACTTGAGGTATTTGTTTATCTTTATCGGGGACGATAACGCATTTCATTGCCAGAGCAAGCTTTATTACTTCAACTGCATTAATGTTGCACTATCCGACCTGTTCCTAAGCTACCGAGGTATCAGAATTCTTTACAATTTTCAGTGATTCTGCCTTTCCCTTTCAAAATTGATATACGAGATTATTTAATGGTGAATTAGGCCAGCTGTTGTTAGTACTGTAGTACTCAAATTTGCTTGAAATGTTATTGCAGAACATCTCTTTATTTACTAGAACAGCCAAGCTGGAACTAAGTTCCTAACAAACGTATTTTCAACGTACATTCTTTTCAATAAATGTCGAGAATTTTTCAGAGAAATATCGGATCATTTTTTGAATTCTTATATGGGTTTCGAGGCAGAGGCGTATTGTTGGAAATCGCAATGCTGATGAGCTGTGTAATATCCAACATGTTGCACAACTTATGTACAACGATTGCCTCAGTTAATTTGAACGTACAGGGAAACTCAATCTCGCACACAACAGCAGAGTACGTAAAATACGGCTCAATTTAGGCGGACACGTATGGATAAGAAGAGAATTGACTCACTCCCACCCTTAAAACACATGGCCATCCGTCGCAAAATAGCGATCCTGAAGGGCCACTGCCCCTCTGCTAGTCATGTTGTAAGACTTGGCATTCCGCCATGTGCCTTCTACACGAACTATGAGTCTGAGGAGGAGGAAAAAGAGACCTCGAGTATCAGTGCCCTGCTATTATAACAAACGGCGAAGGTTTTTAACCTTTACTTTCTAACATCATTGACCGAACCCTCTAATAATAAATTGCGTCAATAGCAAAATTTATTTTGAAATCGGGTTGGTAATTTTACCACAATGGGCCTAATTGATGGCCCAAGTGGGACCTCTTCTTTTAAATGGGTCACGGCAACTTACCAAACCTAAACTTCTTGAAATGTTAAGCATTATTCTTTGCTTTTTACAACCACAGATTACAAGATGCAATTCTGTAAGACTGTAAGCTAATATGAGAGACATTTCGAATCCTTCTAAGATACCGGTTGCTGGTGTGAAAGGGGTTGCAGTGCATAACCCACAGGGAGGGCTCATGGTATTGTGGTTTAATAACGCTGTTTAGTTTTACGTGTCAGTTACTACCAGAAATAGCAGAGTATTATATTCAATCACTGACCGCGTTATTTTATCAGTAGGCTATCGATTGATTCGGTAGTACGTTTTAATAGAATCTTATTAAATATCTCGACGGCCCTTTGTACAATCGCGCAATTAAAGATCTTTTGAATTCCATATTTTTGTAAAAACTGGCATTAGAACCTCGGCAAGGGCAATGCGATTATAATACTTTGGAGTAGCGGATGTCCTACTGCTGGGGAACGGATCCTTAACGGATAATATACTAGAGAGCAACCTGGGAATTGATAAAAATTGCAATACCAAACGATCAAGATTCTCTTCGACATTGGTAAGGAGTTCGCCGTTTTAAACCTGAATGGTGCGAGGGGTCCTTGTCCCCTTAATAAGTAAATTAAAAAAATAGTGGCGTGTCTACTGTGTTTGCAATTTAAATTAAAGAATCCATTAGATTCCATTCCATTATTGACCCTTACAATCCCTAAACAGGATTACAGCCTGGTTTTAAACTCTGCAAATATTTAATTCTTGTATTGCAGACCAGGATGAACGATTTTCACTGGCATTTACTGTATTTCTTCTTCTTTTTTTTTTGCAGCATGTGGTTCGTTATTGTTATTATTGAATTGTAAAAAAACTACTGGAATTAATTTTTCTTGTTGTTTTTTTGATTATTATTTTCATCGTTTTTTAATTTAATTTTTCTTGTTTTTTTTTTATAAATTTTATTCGATACAAAACTGATAATAATGATGCTGCCCGCCGATAGTAGCTTGTTTGCTGGCGATTTCCGCTGTTGCTGATGCTCACTTTTCAAAATTTATTTTGGCGGTTGAGTGCTTCTCTCTTAACTGATTACATTATGGCCGCGGATAATGATGATTTGATGTTGTTGCTGCAGTCAACCAGCCAGTCAATTAGCTACTGTATTTCGACTGTTACTTTTATTGTAGATTTTATAAGCAGAAAAAAATCAAGCCCAATGACTGAATCGTATTGGACGACTACTGGTACTTTCAATTATTGTAAGAAATAATTGACATGAATGTGTTTCCTTTTTTCATCTTCTACTTCATTTTCCATCTTTATTTTCGTTTTTAATTTCTTTCTGGCCGCACACAAAAGAAAAAAGAAAGTACTTAAAAAGTGTTTTTTGGCATTTAATGTTTAAATATGTTCTACTTTAGTTTTTAATTGTCTCTGTCTCTCGTTATTATATTTTGTAAAAAAAATTATCTTAATAGGCCATGAGTTTTTTTGCATTTAACCTCAACCTATATCGGCTTATATTGCTCATCATATTAGGAAATTCAAGTCATTAATTAAAACTGGTTTAATTAAACTTTTTTTTGTTGGTAAGAGTTTCAATCAGGAAGTTTTACTTGTCTCTTCATATGGAATAAATTTATTTAAAACACAAACTTGTGTACAAAAAAACTCTTATACCGTCAAATTCTTGCACAGAACTCTTATACAAAAAAAATTCTGTAACAAAAACTTATCAAAACAATACTATGATTACATAAGTTTGGTATATAGGATACATACACAGAAAACTTTTATACGAAAAACTATAACAAGGTTGTTACTTATAACTCTTATACAAAAATCTTGTTGCTACCAGAACTCATCGCAAAACTATTATTACACAAATCTGGTATAGAGGAAACGTACCCCGAAAACTCTTATACGAAATAGTCTAAGAGAAAAAACCCTTATACCGGAAAATTTTACTTAAAACTCTTATACAAAAAACTTGTTTAACAAAAACTTTTCAATAAACTTTTATACACAGAACGTACGTATAGAATATACATATGTATAGGGAATACGTATACAGTAAACTCTTATACGAAATACTATGAAAAGACCCTTATATCGAAAAATGTTCGTTAAAATTCTTATACAAAAAACTTGTTACTACAAAAGCTCATCACAAAGCCAAATATTGTACACAAAACTTGTATGTAAATCTAGTATAGAGAAAACGTATTACTCAAACTCTTATATGAAAAACTAGATACAGAAACGGGCTTCACTTCAAACTCTTATATAAACTCATGTGTACACAAGAAACTCTTTTGCGAAAACTTTTATACATTTAATTCGAATACAGAAAAAAAAATCTTTTACAAAAAAATTTAATGCAAAATTGAAACTCGTATACAAAAGTATTGTTGATATGTCTGTCATACAGAGGAAAAGCACTTATA
This sequence comes from Sarcophaga caerulescens, assembly GCA_927399465.1. Lineage (NCBI taxonomy): Eukaryota > Metazoa > Arthropoda > Insecta > Diptera > Sarcophagidae > Sarcophaga > Sarcophaga caerulescens. The sequence goes on from OV656873.1 coordinate 107,369,947, forward strand.
CAGAAAATTCTGTTTCCAAAAAGCTCTAATACATTAAACTTTAATGAAGTTAATTTTTACTAAAAAAGAAGCTCTTATACAAAACAATAACTCTTATACAAAACAATAACTTTTATACAAAACCATAACTCCTATACACAACAATAACTTTTATACAAAACCATAACTCCTATACACAACAATAACTCTGATACAAAACAATATCTCTTATACAAAACAATAACTGTTGTACATTAAAAAACTCTCATACAAAACAATAACTCTTATACAGAAAATAATTCTCATACAAAGCAATAACTCTTATACAATAACAAAAAACAAAATCTAAACATCCAGTGTAGAAAGCATGTGTATGAAAAACTATTATATAACCAAACACTTATACAGAAAAATCTATAAAACTTTTATACCAAAAAAAAAAAATAATTCCCGGAAATGCTGGTGTGCAAAAGGCTTTTACACTAAAATCCATGATGATGGAAGAAATCTTGTATGGGAATTATTACAAATAAAAGGTCTAACATATAAATTTCTTATACAATTAGTTCTAATACAGAAAAAAGTCTTCGAATAAAAAAATATATATAATGAACTCATATATAAAAATCTATTTAGAATAGATGCTCTTTCGCAGAAATTCTTACAAGAAAACTCTTATAAAGACATTTCTAATACAGAAAAAACTATTCTACTAAAAAATATACATAAATTTTGCCATAAAAAGATTTATACTGTTACAAAAAGCTCTTATACATTAAACTACTATACAATTGTGGAGAAGCTAAACTTTTTTCACAATCGCTTACACTAAAAACTGTCACCGAAAAACGACGGTGCAGAAATCTTCTTTGCAAACTACTCTTATACAGAAAACCTTCTGTTACAAACAAAGACTTATACAGAAAATTATTCCAAACTCTTTTTTATACATAAGACTTGTGTACAGAGTATTCTTATACAAAACATTATAGCACCTAAAACTATCCTACAAAAAACTCTTATACAGAAAAGTTGCAAAAGAACTCTTAAGCAATAGAACTCTTATACAAAGAACGCCTTTATAAAAACACTTGAGCAAAACTCTTACTTACTTAAACGTACTTAAACTCTGTTTGCAGACTATTATACAGAAAACCTTCTGTTGCAAACAAAGTTTTATACAGAAAATTATTGCAAACTCTCTTATACATAAGAATTGTATACAGAGTACACTAGAGCCCCGACATGCGTCGTTAATGGGGACCGGAGAATTGCGACGCAAATCAAAACGACGCAAATCGAATCAACTTTTTCTATACAAATGCATCGAAATTTAATTTATTGGGACCAAGAATTCAAAGGAAAGCAAAATGAATGAATAATGAAAACATTTTTCATTATTTTATTTAGTTCAACAAATGTTTTTTAAATATTATAAAGAAATAACAAAACAAACAGAAGTTGCAAGAATTTTAAAATACAAAAAAAATTCTAAATACATATGTTCCACAATACAAATACTAAAATGGTAGTACTCAATGCTGCAAGAAAAAAATTAAACGTAAAAAATTAGCGTCACAAATCGAAATTTAAACGACGTAAGTTGGGATTCCAACGACGCAAATAGAATCGACGCCAATCGGGGACGGAACGACCCAAATTTAATCGACACGAGTTGAAATTGCAACAATGCAAGCTGAGTTTTGACAATTTTTAAAAAGCGACGCAAATCGAAACGACGCAAATCGGATCGACGCAAATCGGATCGACGCAAGTCGGGGCTCTAGTGTATTCTTATACAAAACACCTTAACATGTACAACTATGCTACAAAAAACTCTTATACAGAAAAGTTACAAAAGAACTCTTAAGCAATAGAACTCTTATACAGAAGAATTGTATGCACAGTATTTATATACAAAACACTTTAACAAGTACAACTAAGCTACAAAAAAACTCTTATACAGCAAAGTTACAAAATAACTCTTATACAAGAAATTCCACTATAAAAACATTTATATAAAACTCTTAGAATGGAAAGTCCTACATAAAGAAAGAATTCATACGTAAGGGAGTTTTAAAGAGTTGCCAGTAATTTGATAATACGGTTCATGTGTGAAGGGAGTAAGCTAACTGAGCTCTTACTTTCTTGCGTGGTATGGAAGCGATATTGTAGGTGTTAAAAATCCATCATATTTTGGAACATCAGAGATCTTTTGGACAAGATACGCTTAATTGTAAATCGATATTAAAAAACTACCAAGCCATAGCTGACATTTCTATTAATAGTGGATTTTACCTCAACAGTAGCACTCACTCAATCACTGCTTTAAATAGCACTGAACAATGGTTTTTAAATGGAATAATTTAAAAAATACAACAATAAAAATATTCCAAATTTTATTGAACCGCCACAAAGTAGAAATACATGGGCTATACAGTCAAGTCAAAAATCCCATTAATCTTCATAAACACCAGGCTGAAAAGAATTGACAGAAAAAGAACGAACAAAAAATCTCAAATTGTTGGACTTCATTCACATGTAAATTATGATATTTAAATACGAATACGGATAAAAATTCTTTCAATTTTTTTTCTTTTTTAGACAACCAACCAATTTACTTTCATAATAAATTATATTTTTATTCATTCATAATTTCGTTTTTTAAATAATTTGTCAACGACGAAATTTGTATGCAAGAATAATTATTCGTATAATTTATTAAAAAGAAATCACTTTTAAAATTATCAACCAAAAAAGCTGTAAAGAAGACTCCAATTTGGCTGCATTTAATTGAAGTCAAATTTAAATGGATTTGATGAACCTGATTGCAGAGGTACCATAAATAATTACAGGCACTGTAATTGCAATGCAGTGGGAAACTGCTTTGAAAATTTATTTTGATGCGCAAAATATGAGTTTGTCGCTCTACAAATGAGCCAAAAATAATTGATTGTCATTCGGAAGTCAACACTCGCATGACTGAGAAATATTGAACAAGCTCGTGTAGAATTCTAAAAAGGATTTTGGCCAGTAATGTAGTCTGGTTGCTGGTTTATACAGTGCAAAAAAAAATAATAATAATACTTATGTTCCTTAATAATTATGATGGACTAAATAGCTCTTGAGACCCATTGTAATATCAGACAACCTCACAACCATACCTGACAGTGCATTTAGATGGGTTAAGTAGTAGACACTAAGATGTCTTTTACATGTACATTTACACACAGTCACAGAAAAAAGTCTACATACAACGGTGTACACCCTCTAATTTTTTTTTTTTTTTTCTTTTTCTAATAATTTCTGGGTTATATTTTTATATTCGATTTTGTCTCCAAATATTCTTAATTGTGAGTTTTTAATGAACGCTTTAACACCTTTTTTAATTTGAAAAAAATCGCGCGGAGAAAAAGTCTATATACAGCGGGTGTATATAGACTTTTTTCTTTGGCTGTATTAAGAACAGCTTTCTGTTCCTCTCCTCAGCTTCTTTATCCCTTCAGCATCTGCAGAAATCATTTGCTAAGTCGCCTAGTTCAATGCACGTTTGGAATTTAAGCAGACTTTTCGTCCGCCCATAGCCGCCATAGTCTAGTAGGTATTGCGTTGGCTCATTAGACGTAAGGCCACGGTTCAAACCAGAGATCAGCAACGAGTCTTCAAAACGATGAGTAGATTCGAGTCATACTTATAATTTCAGATACTTATACGCATTCATACTTATTTTAATATCATACTCATACTACTCATATTCAAAGTTAGAAATACTCATCGTACTCATACTTAACAATACGCACGATGTTTTTGATTTCGACTCTCCATGACTCAAATTATACACGAAGCACGAATTCGAAGCACCACATACTCGCTAGAAGGTTGTGTTTGTGCTTTGCTTGCTGTCTTTGTCTTTTCTACTGTAAATTACTACTGTAAATTTTGATGAATGATTCGAGTGACTCGAATCATTCGTAAGTATTATAAGTATTTTTCTAAATTTATGAATCTGAATGAGTAGGCGTATGAATCAAACAATGAATCGAATGTTGTGAGTTTGATGACAACGTTGTACTCATACTCATTGCAACCTATACTTATAAATCAATGTTGTAGCGAGTACGAATGAATCAGAGTAGTTGAATTTCAATACTCTTGACTCACTCATACTCAAAATTTCATGAGTACTTATAAGTAGCGAAAATACGATTCATTGCTGATCTCTGGTTCAAACCCCCAGGTCAGACATCTCCAAGAAAATGAAATATGAAAAAAAAATATTTCTTCTCCACCTGCTCATCAACAGATGTCTGGCAAAAACTCAGAGAAAATAAAATTGCCATGAAAAGTTTCTCAAAAATCTGTCGTTCAGAGTCGACTTTAAACTGTAGGTCCCACCACTCATGTATTAAAATTAAAATACACAACATAAGTCGTGTGAGAAGCTAGGTCGTAAAGGATTAGGAAACTGAAGGGGATTGTAATCACCAATTATGTACGTATGTATGTTTCGTGTGCCCTCGATTTTACTGAAGCAGAGTAAAGGGCAAGAAACCTTTTCAGTCCTAATCTCGGTTAAATACGTTACTATCTAATCATAACTGAACGTTGGTATCTCTACTCATAGTCTATGGACAAAGTTTCTCTTGGTAACACATGTTAGATTTCCAATCGATATGCGTGAAAGCTATGGGGGTGCTAAATAATATCGATCTGAACACAGTAACGTAGTAAAGGGTTACGTATCTCCCAATTGTTTGTATAGTTAGCCTCTAGAAACGATGAATTGATATCGGTGATAAAGTCGAATGAAAGCAGTAATCGCTCGAAGATGAATGTCGAAAAGGTGGATTTTTTCTGAAGATCACTGTTATTTTTACTTAATAAGGCCCTACCCTGCTAACGCTATTACTATCTTTTCATAGAAAAATATTTGCCATAAAACCAGGGGGGTCATGTGTTAGTCGATCTGCGCTATACATTGGCTATAGATTCTCACTCTCTCCTTATTTGCCTAATTTAGTTCCTTCTGATTATTTTTCATTTCCAAAACTGGTCTCGGAAGAGATTTGCTTTTAAGGAAAAGGTGCAGTCTGAGGTTCGTTTAAGAAACTAAATTAAGCAATTTAATTTGTTATGTCGACTAATTCTGGATCTACCCTCGTAGAATAAATATTTTTCTATATATTTTTTTTTTTTTAATATTTATTTAACAATTTTGTTTATTTTCTTTTTTTTTTCAATCCTCATTTAAACCAGTATAAAAATTAACAACTTGTCACCAGTTTGCTAAAAACGTGACTCTCGTACAACAGTGAGGTAAACCAGCAAGACAAACTCAAGACTTAAGAAAAGCTTGGAAAAGACAGACAAATCTGTGATTAAATTTTTACACAGACTTTTAAGTGGATTTTTCTTCTTTTTTTTCACATAAACGTGTGAAAATTAAATTGTTTTCTAAAAGAACAAAAAAACAACAACAACAAAGAATTAAATTCGCAACAAGTGCACGAATATTTAAATTTTGAAGACAGAATTAATGCTAAAACTTGAGCCACAAACTAGATTTTTAAAATTAATAAGAAAAGGTTATAAAGGGCTTAACTGGACTCGTTTTATAAATGCAATTCAGATCAAGTGATTGGCAACGCTAAGTTAAAACAATCAATAATAATTGGGGGCAAAATGCACGAGAGAACTCACTCACTCTCTCAAATCCAGGTGTTCTATGCTCACTAGATATCACAAATGCAACTTTGCTATAATGTCGATAACTGATCGCTCACACGAGCAAAGAGGAAATCTGATTCTTAAACAAACAAACGCAAACGCCGTTAAGAGATGTCACGGGTAATGGTCACCTGATTGGACGTCACTTTTTCATCACTTAAAACTGAGAGATATGAAGCATGTTGCAAATACGATAGGCAATATGGGCAAGGGATCTCACTTGTGCTAGGATATGTCCAATCTAACCGTTCTATGGTCACACGAGATCATCAGTTTTAACCAAAACTGACGCATGCAATTTTGTCTTAATGGTTTGGGGTGATTAGTGGTGACTAATTCACTGCGTGACTGGTCACACGTGCAATAAGGGAAATCTATTCACGAATAAGCTAGCTAATGCACGTAATAAGATGTCACTCACGAGTATTAAACACACAATTGGCCACACTTTCTCTCACTTAAAAGTGCAGTATATCGAGCAGTAGAAACGATAGCGTAGCAAAAATGTGTTAGGGAACTCGCGTTAGATCGTGGTTTTATGATCACATAAAACCGTCCGCTTTAACCATAACTTACAGATGCAACTTGCGCATAGTGGTTGGGGTGAGATTACTGGTCACTAAATCACTGGATGACTAATTACATGGGCAGTGTGGTAAATCTCATGAGTATTGATCATGTGATTGGTCATACTTTCTTCTCACTTAAAACTGATATATATCAAGCACGCTATAAACGATAGATTAAACAAAATGATCGGGAGATCTTTTATACATATCCGTATATACGCTCTGTAATCACAAGAGATGATTACTAAGGTAATTACTGGTGATTAACCCACTATGCAAAGAGGGAAATCTATACCCTGTTCATGCAATTAGTAATTATTTACTTGCATTGATTAGCCGCTCACTTAAAACTGAAGTATATTAAGCACGATACGTATGATATCCCACATGAAATCGTGCACTTTATCTAGAATTTAGAGATACAACTTGGTCATGGTGATCGAGGTGATCACTGGTCCACTAGCTTACTGGTGCTCATGCAAGAATATTATTTTTCGATATCAAAACTTTTGCAGGAGGCTGCAATGGCGTAGAGTAGCAGGACTCTATTACCGACTTCATTAGTTGCTCAACCGCATTGCCAATGTATCGAGAGAGATTTCTGGTATTTATCGCCAAAGGCCGTTGGCAGTCATCACGGGTTCATCAGAACCTCGAAAGTGATCTTGATTTGACTAGGATTGCTGCATAGTCAGTTAATTTCCGATTATTTACAAGCCGGAAGTATCGGCAGTAAGGGACGTTTGTGGGTCTTTTGAATTTTTTAAAACTGACAGAAGAATGATCAGGGTTATCACATTGCCCACATACTATTTGTTGAACTCATATCATTGATATGCAGTATGCGACTGAATTTGTCTCTATATAGGATAAACTGAAGTCGCTGCTGTATAGTTGGTAATGTATTGGCTTATTAGATAAGAGCTCGTAGATCAAACCTAAGCTCAGACATTTTGAAAAGTATTTCTTTTGGCGACATCCCCTCAGCAGTCTTCTGACACAAACTCTGAGAGTGAATTACAATTACGATGAAAAGTTTCTCAATACTGTAGTTAAAAGTCGAGGTTAAACTCTAGGTTTCGTCACTCATCCACAAATTTAACACACACACACACAACTTGGGTTGTGAGGAGAAGCTAGGGTGTAGTCCTGACTAAGAGGGTGTAATGATCAATTAAGTAGCATTAGTAGGAAAAACTGATTCCAATTGCGATGAAAAGTTTCTCAATCCTGTAGTTCAGGGTCTCATCCACACTCATCCACAAATTTAACACACACACAACGTGGGTTGTGAGGAGAATGTAGGTTGTAGTCTTGACTAAAGGCGTGTGATGATCAACTAAGTAACATTAGTAGGAAAAACTGTTTCCCGTTCAGAATTAAAGCATTTACACAAGACTAAAGTCACTTTAAAAGTTTATTTTAGACTTGTGCCATTCTTCCCAGCAGTCATTAGCTGCTGCCATTCTAAAAAGAAAACTGTCTAGAATAAGAAAATTTATTTGAAAATAATTTGTAAAGATTTTTTCTTTTGAGTTAATTTGAAATTGTTGTACAACAATTAATAACAATTTATTTAAAAAGAGGAAAAAAAACAGATTTTTTCTAAATTAAAAGCTGTCACTTCTGCAAGTAAATAAAAATAAATATCACACAATGAAAGGGGGACCCCTTCTTTCCCCCTTTTCGAATGCAAAAACAGAAAATCTGAGAGAATAAAAACTTGAAATTAAATTCAGTGCCAATTAAACGTGCCACAATTTTTAAAAGAATATGTTTGTTGCTGTTGCATAATATTTATTTATTTTTCATTGTATTAAGTTTTCATTGTATTTCATAATCAGCGACTCTGCTGCTGCGGCAATGGCATTAGCAATGGCTAGGTTTTAAGGCAACAAATTAAATTTAAATAAGCACCTGAAAGCCTTTTTGTTTTCTATTCTCTTGTTTATTATTTCTAAAGCCATTGATAAAATGAAATAAAAAATGCAAATTTCCATTCAATAAATTAACACTTCATAAAGCAAAAAAAAAACTCATTAAATTAACTGCCACAGGGCATGCTATTCTATGTATAGTATTAGAACGGGCCCAGGCAGGCCCTTAAGCTTAATATTCTAAAACGGTCATCATAATTAAATAAAAATTAATTGCTTTTAGCACTTATACTCGAAGAATTTTAAATCAATTTCGTTTTGATTCGCTTAGCAATGAGGTAGACAAGGGCTCTTTAGCTAACATTTTAATCAATTTCCTATGGCATAACCGGTTAAGTCTGATTAAAAATATTTAAAAAAAAATACTGGAAATATTGTTTTTCCTTGCAAATATACTGTTTTGCTTGTTATGCCATGCTGTCAACTTTTATTTACAGAATATTAATGTCTGTGTTCATAGGCAAAAACCGACTAAGTCTGAGTTTTGAAAAAATTAAATTTTCAAATTTCTTAGCGAATTGCATTTAACTCACAGAAATTACAAATTTATCAGTAAAGAGTTCAAATCTTTGTGTTTCCGGGCGAAAACCGACTAAGTCTGATTTTTGAAAATTAAATTTTCTACATTTATTACTTAAGTAGTGTTGTAAATAAAATTTCTTGGTATCACTATTTAAAAATAATAATAATTATTTTTTTTTCCTTGCAAATACCGACTAAGTCTGTATTTTAAAAATTTAATTTATAATTTTTTGTTGTTATTATGAAAATAATAGTGGAAATAAAATTGTAAGCTGTGTTAATAAATCTATGTTCTTAGTAAAAAATTGACTAAGTCTGATTTGTCAAAATGTAATTATTCCCATTTTGTTATTGAATTACGGCGGGAAACAATAATATAACTTTAGCAGAAAAAAAATAGGAACTGTGTACACACGTTAAAACTGCTTAAGTCTGATTTTTACAATGTGGAATGCCTATTATTTTCAAACTTTAATAGTTCATTAAATACGCCAGTATTTAAAAATAAAATTTTATGTTCATACCGAAAAAACCAGAAAAAATCGCAATTGTTTACATCATGTAAATAATCACCTTTATTCTGGTTGTCGTCGTCGACAGTTTAAAATTGGTATTCTGTTTGTCGTTATTGACAGTTATAGATGACTGTCGACACACATTTGGTATTCTGTGAGTCAATACGCCGTCGATATTGTGTTGTGTCAACTCTGATTTTATCGACATCATATTTGGTAACGACGATGACGGCGACGACGACGACGACAACCAGAATAAGGGTGAATGAAACTGTTTAAAAACAGTAATTTCTGATAAACTATATAATAACGTGCAAATTTAGAATTCTTAAATTATTTTGGATAGGAAAAAAAGGACTTTTCAATTCTTTACACCATGTAAACAAAATGTAAATAACGGAAGTTCTATAAAATTTAATTTAAAAATTAAATCATTTATTTTTTTTTTTTTTTCATTTATTCATTTATTGCAGTATGATTGATATTAAGAAATAATTTTCATTGTGTAAACAATGTAAATAAATATATAAATAATGTCTTATTTACAAAATTTGTTAGCACTCTTCAACCAAAAATACCTCGTATACATAAATTTTTTTAATTAATATAAAGTTTTTTTTTGGTAAGTTTGGGTATCGGGAAAGAAAGTTTGAATTGTTTACATAATGTAGCAAATGTAAACAATGAAAATATATGAAATATATTATTTTTAAATTGAATATATGATATTTAAATTAAATTTTTATGATTTGAATAATGTAAACAAATATGTAAACAATGTATTGTTTACAAATATGCCATTAATGAATGTGATGTAAAAAATGTAAATACCATTGTATACACAAATTAAGTACAAAATATAAAGTACTGTAATTAGTTTGTTTAATAAAAAAGAAGATATTAGGAATTGTTTACATGGCGTAAAAAATTTAAATAATTGAAATGCGATTTAAATTATATTTTTTTTTGTAATTAAAAAGTATAAGTTTGAAAAGCAATTTTCAATATGTAAACAATGTAAATAAATATTTGAACCTAATATTATCTACGATTGTTTACTCAGATAAATAATATAATATAAAAATACCATATAAATTTAAAAATTAAATACAAAATTAAGAGAAATAAATTTGTTTTTGTAGATAAAAAAGAAAATTGAAATTTTTTACATTATGTAGAAAATGTAAACACAGGCAATACTTTAGAATTTAAAAGTTTTAAATTTAGAAGTCGATATTTTCTGCACAGTGGACGTCCAGTAGTACGAACGCTCTTTATTACGAATTTCCAATAATACGAATGACAAAATTTTTGCATTGACTACTCTATCGTACGAATAGATGGACATTTTTTCTATTCGATAGTACGAATGGTGGTTTGTTATAAGAATTTTTGTTTTATTTACGTATGAATGAAATTTTTATTATATATTTAATATTTGGATAAATTTCAGTCAGTTTACATTGTTGAATATTGTAATTTACAAAAATACTCTGTTTAATTTGGGTTGAATGATAAGGTCCTATTTAGGCCAGTGGTTACAACAGGGCCAATAGTAAATTCATCTTTACTTCGAGAGTATCTCAAGTAAAAAATGAAAATAACATATAAAAATAGGTATTCTTAAAAAAAAAGTATAAAAGTTGTGGCGAAAAAATTAAATCTTTGAATTATTTACATCCTGTAGAAAATGTAAATAATCAGGCATGTTCTGAAAATCACTTTTTGTGAAAGTGATTTGAAATCACAAGAAAGGTGTTCTGGATACAAAACTTTTGTAATTTTTGTGATTTCAAACCGGTGAGCTAAGTGGCTGTCGATTTAGAATCACTTGCTTATTTTTTCAACCATTTTATGTTGAACTTCACAATAAATGAATTAAATGAATAGCTTAAAATGTTTTTTATTAATTTTTATCGTAAAATGAACAAGTTTGGACCAAAAAAGTATAAAATTGTGATAAAATTAAAGACACTTCGCATTTCAAGAAATTTTGTTATTTGGTTTGTGATTTTGAATTTACTTTTTAGTTGTCAGCTGTTTCAGAACTTCGAAAATACACCTGAGCTTGCCAGATTTACAAAATATTTCTCCTAAAGACAAATGTGTTTGATTTTTTTAAATAAATGAACTATTTCCAATGAAACGTAATTATTTTTGTTAAGTAATATTCAATTTTATGAAGTCGCCGTAGTCTAGTAGGTAGTGTGTTGGCTTATTAGACTGAAGGCCCGAGTTCGAATCCCAGGTCAGACATCAAAACGAAAATATGAAAATATTTCTTCGGCGACTTCCTCTCAGCAGATTTCTGGCAAAAACTCTGAGAGTAAATAAAATTGCCATGAAGAGCTTCTCAAAAAACTGTCGTTCGGAGTCGACTTCAAACTGTAGGTCCCGCCACTCATGTATAAAATTAACGCACACAACATAAGTGGTGTGAGAAGCTAGGTCGCAATCCTGACTGAAGGGTTGTAATGACCAATTATGTATGTATGTATGTAATATTCAATTTAGTAAAAAAACTATCAATTGTTTGCCTAATTTTAAAAATATCTACATATAAAGTAATAACAAATGGCAACAATAAGCAATTACGAACAGTGACAGCTTCGTAGTTAACTGTGCCAACTTCTTATGTTTGCCAAATTTAAATTTTTTGACTTTCATTCATGCATTTCTTAATTGTTTTCTTTTCAAATCTATTATTGATAATAACAAAACTCCAAACATTACAATGTTTTTAATTTTTATAAAAAAAGCTAATTTTAGTTTATTTTTCCCTTGATATTTTTACCAAAACACTGACTAATTTTCAACTCATAAAATGTGTCACCAAATCTAAACAAAAAATCACCTGTTTTCTTGTGTTTTCGAAAGGGTAAAATCACATCGAAAAGTTAAAAGTTTTGTGATTTTCAGAACACCTTTAAATCACAATTGTGATTTCAAAATCACAAGTGATTTGAAATTTTGTGATTTTCAGAACATACCTGAATGACAAGTATTTAAAATTTTGTATATTTAATTTGAAATGTTTACATTTTCGGAATTTTTTTTGTATTAAAAAATGAAAGTGATTGCATTTAAGATTGTATTTCCACAAAAAGAATATGTATTTCATGTAAAAAATGTAAATAACATGTAAATAATGTTTAATTTTTGACATTAACTGCTATAAAAAGTGTAAATAATGTAAAATATATATTTCTTTAAAGAAACTACTTTAATTTTATAAGTTTCTTTAATAAAAATCACAAAGATTGGGACGTTAGTCAGACAGTGATTTCTCAAATTGTTTAAATAATAATATTTGTTGATAAGAAATTAAAAAAAAAAACACAGAAATTAAATTATTTGTACAATAATTAAATCATTAAAACTTTGTTTATAAGACTTTTACCATGACTTATACATTTTTAGATTTGAAAATTATGAAATTTTAAACTTTTATTTAATTTCTGTTTCAAAATTTCAATGAATCATGATCCAAATGAAATTTTGCCAAAAGAAATTAAGCAAAATTCATCTGAAAAAAAAAGAAAAAACTAAAAACCACCGAAATTATTCACACAATAAATAAATAAAAATTAAAATTAACAAATAAACAAACAATGAGATGTGGTGTGGAAGGAAGGAAAATTACACAATAAAACAGTTTAAATAAGTTTTTTTTTTTTTATTATTTAAAACATTATCGTATGAAATAGAAGTTGAAAGAAGATTATTTTTTATTAAAACAACGGCGGACAACATTAAGAAGACCAACCAGGTATACTGGTACGGTACGTACTGTATGTTTATGGCTGGAATTGAACCATGAAAAATATCAGTTTATATGGGTCTGGGTTTTGTATTTAAGTGGGTAAATTTAAAACCTTATTACCCGCCTCCTGCCTGCCTCCCTGTTACCCTAAACACTTAATTCACACAGTCAATGGAGGTTGGTTGATTGCGATTCCTATTGCCATTTTGAAAGGTCTTTCAAACATTTTTTAACACACAATTTGATAATAAAAATTCATACTCTTCTGCTCTACTCTCGTTGTGTTACCATTATTGTCTTGTATTGTGTCAGCCAATTTAATTTTTTTTTATGCAATTTTATGTGTGTAAGGGCACATTACAAGCCATTTGACAATTTGTTTTGCGAGTTGCTTTAATTTTACGTGATTTACATCTCATACCGCCGCCATACCGCCATTGTCAATTTTCAAATTATTCACAATTTTTTTTTTTTTGTGTGTGCAACAAGCGTAAAAATACCAATTTTTATTGTTATTATTATCTGGTATTGTTGTTGTAGTTTTTTTTTTCTCCTCTATAATGTTAAACGCTCGTTACAAATTTGCTTCAAAGCGATTTTTTTCTTCTTAATTTAATGGCTTAAAAAAAAGCCAAAACAATTTGTAATACAATGTTTCATAGTTAGACTATTAAACAATAATAAAGAAAAACGACAAAAGAAACGTTAAATGAATTTCTAAATAAGCTCCCCGCCCCCCTACCTCTTTAATAAAAACAATACAACTCAACCTCAAGAGTAAAACGTTAAATTGATAAATTTTCTTTCTGTTTTATAAATATTACATTGTTTACATGTTTATTTATATTGTTTACACAATGAAAATTACTTCTAATTATCAGTTATTCTGAAATAAATGTAAAATTTTAAATTAAATTTAATAAATTTTAGGCTGTTTTTATAATTTACATTTTTTACATAATGTAAATAATCACATTTACAAGTAACTAGAAAAAAATTTATAGTAATTTCAAAATTTAAATGAGGTAAAAATTAAAAAACCCCTACAGCATCTTAGAAATTGTTTATTTACACATTATTTCCTCTTTTTTTACCTGAAAAACAGTTTATTTGTATAAATAAAACATTGTATACATCTTTGATTACATTATTTACCCAATTTAAAATACTTTTAAATATCATAAGCATTTAAAGGGAGAAGTGAAGTGAGCATTTTAAAAGTAGTATATGTCCATTATTTACATTTTTTACATGATGTAAAGTAAAAAACATTTTTATATCTAAATTCTCTTTTATATTATGTATCTAATTTTGAAATTTACACGACTATTTTCCTGAAATAAAATCCATTTGTGTAAATAAAACATTGTTTACATATCTATTTACATAATTTACATCTATATGTAAAACATGTAAATGTATATGTAAAACACCAGATATTCATAAGTAAAGATAAAAATTTCGTTTAAAAAATAAAATATTTCATAGATTTTTATTGTTTACATTTTCTACATAACAAAATTTCCTTCATAATACACAAAATTATTTAAAAATTAAAATTCCATAAAAAATCTTTATGTATATGAGGTATTTTTACACATGAAAAACTCTGATTATTTGTGTAAATAAAACATTGTTTACATATTTATTTACATTGTTTACACAATCAAAATAACTTTTAATATCAGTCATTGTGAAATAAATGTAAAATTATGAATTTTTAAATTAAAATTTATAGCATTTCCATTATTTACATTTTTCTTACATCGTGTATATAATTCAATACTTGTTTTTTCTCATCTATTATAAATTTTACACAATCATCGTATTATACATAATTGTCTACATTATGTAAATACATGTTTTCATCTTTTAGGTAATTGTTTACAACTTGCGTTTGATTTGACGTTGCATAAGTAATTTTTATAAATTGCAAATAGTCTGCATTATCTAAATTGCAAATAGTTGTTTACATTGTATAAATTGCGGAAATAAGCATTTATAACACGTAGATATTCACGTCAATAATTCTTTAATGCCGCAAATGCTGGCACCAAGTAAGTAATCTTGAATATTATGAAATATCTGGCCTTTTATTTTATGTAAATAATGGGTTAATGCCGCAAATGCTGGCACCAAGTAAATAATCTTGAATATTATGAAATATCTGGCCTTTTATTTTATGTAAATAATGGTTTATATCAGGTAAATCATTACTTACAATTGTGTACGTTGATCAAATCATTGCTTACATCAAATAAATTTCTGTGTGCATTTGGTATATATTTAATTATATTCTTTACTACGTGTAAATAATTGTTTGCCTTAAGTGAATTTGTGCGTACATCATGTAAACATTTGCCCACATCGATTAATTATTTTTTACATCTGCTAAGTAATCGTTTACCTTAAGTAAATATTTTTTATTTCTTGTAAATAATTACAAACACTTGTTTTTATTGCAAATAAATATATTTATTTGGTATATATTTAATTATATTTTTTAATACGTGTAAATAATTGTTTACCTTAAGTAAATTTTTGTGTAAGTAATGTAAAGTTTTGCTAAAATAATCTAAACATTTTTACAACTTGTAAATAACTCTTTATCACAAGTAAATATTTGTTTACGTTATGTAAATATTTGTTTACGTCATGTAAGCATTTGCCTACATCAATTAATTATTTTTTACATCTCGTAAATAATCGGTTACCTTGAGAAAATATTTTTTATTTCTAGTAAATAATTACAAACACTTGTTTTTATTGTAAATATGTGTTTACGTCATGTAAACATTTGCCTACAGTAATTAATTATGATTTTACATACTGTAAATAATTGTTGACCACAAGTAAATTATTGTGTACATCATATAAATGTTAAATTACATCAATGGACTATATTTATATCTTGTAAATAATTGTTTAACTTGAGTAAAAAATTGTTTACGTCATGTAAACAATTGCCTATGTCGATTAATTACTTTTTTATATTTAGTAAATAATCGTTTACCTTAATTATATATGTTTTTATTAATTGTAAAAAATTGTTTACCTTCAGTAAATGTTTGTTTACATCAAAACAAGTACTTGTTTTTATTACATACATACATAATTGGTCATTACAACCCTTCAGTCAGGATTATTGACCTAGTTTCTTACACCACTTATGTTGTGTGTGTTAATTTTATACATAAGTGGCGGGACCTACAGTTTAAAGTCGACTCCGAACGACAGATTTTTTTTGAGAAACTTTTCATGGCAATTTTATTTACTCTCAGAGTTTTTGCCAGAAATCTGCTAAGAGGAAATCGCCGAAGAAAATACTTTTTGTATTTTGTTTTGATGTCTGGCCTGGGGCTCGAACCCTGGCTTTACGTCTAATAAGCCAGCACACTACCTACTAGACTACGGCGCCTTGTTTTTATTACGTAAATTATTATTTTCATCGCGTAAACAAAAACGTAATGGAAATAATTATTTAAAATTAATTTTAGGTTTTATCATGTAAAACACTGTTTACATTACAAATAATTGCTTCTTTCTTGTAAATAATTTGTTCATAATATGTAAAGAATTGTTTAAGTGGAGTAAATATGTAATTGAAATTAAAATAGAAAAAACTATGCTGCTAATTTACACTTTACGTAATCTTCATGTTCCAATTGTTTACACATATTCTAACATTCATATTTAAACTTATAACTTGAGAAACTTGTGTTTTTGACCTATGTAAAGAATTAACATTTTACCCACAGAGGAGAAGGCGTAATTGAATGTTTTCTTAAACATATTTTTCGCACATTTTTTTAATTTTTTTTTTTATTTTTTTTTTTTAATTTTTTTCGTTTTACTGTGTAAATATTTTGAAATAATTGTGTGTGTAACTTGAACGTTATAATTGTTTACGAAGGTTTAAAAGAGAAAAACCTTAAAACCCAATTGACATTTGTGGGGTTTTGAAAAATTATCTTTTTTTTTCTATTCGATTTGCTTTGTACTTATTAACTTGACACTGTGTTGGGCAATTAGTTTTGAAATGTATTTGCATTGATTTAAAATATTTTTTAAAATCGTTTTCAATATCTTTTAAAGTGCCCTTTAGGTTGTTCCACTCGTCGTAAAGGGTTGGTTTGGTAAGCTCTCAGGTCCCCCACATCCATTACTTTTTGTTTCTGTGTAATGCAATCTATTCGAGTGTGGTTAACACTTTAACAATTGTTTTGTTAAATACCAATTTGTGGCTTATGAATGAAAAATGCAAAAAAAAATTTTAAATAAGAAAACATAAAAAGTATTTTGAAAAAAAAAAAATACAAAAAAAATTGAAAAATATTATAAAAAATTAAAAAAAATGAGCAGCAAGCATTAGCTGCAACATAACAAATAAAATTACAACGAACTTGAATGCAGGGTAACCGAATACAATTTAATTATGTTAAGGGTACCCTCTATTTTTTTTTTTTTTTTTTTTTATAGAGAAACAGCCCTCCCCCTCAAAAACTTATTACAAATTCCCATTTCTTAGAAGTAACAACCGAAATACTGAGGCTCTATGCTTTCTATAGAATCAAAGTTAATTTCTGGGAAACCAGTTTAGAAAAGGGGGCCCTTCCCCTTCTCGCAGTTCTGGGATTTTCAAGCAACAGTTTATGTTTGTCAAGAAAGATTACATATGGCAATGCAATTTGCAATTTTTGAAAACCCCTTGAGAAAAGAGGGCCCTTCCAAGAACAAGGAGACTATCTTCGTGCAGTTTTGAAGTGTTCAAAGACAAGTTTTTGTTTGTCAAGAAAGAGAACAGTAACAATGCCTGAGTAGTGTTTAACAAGTATTTAAGTGTGGCTAGATACATAGGCAGGTTATGTTCGTAGTTCATGTCATTACGTGTAACTCATATCCAATTCAGTAGAGAGACTAAATTAACGACACTCTGTAACGTACACAATACTGTACTCCTACCCCCTAAGCAACGTCATAATAACCTTTCTAAAAAAATAAGAACGAATAATGACACCAGCGTAAAGTCGCCGTAGTCTAGTAGGTAATGTGTTAGCTTATTAGACGTGAAGCCTAGATTCAAACCCCAGGTCAGACATATCCAACTAAGGGAAATATGAAGTAATATTTCTTAGGCGACTTCCTCTCAGCAGATTTCTGGCAAAAACTCGTCAAGTGTAAAATAAAATTGTCATGAAAAGTTTCTCAAAAATATGTAGTTCGAAGTTTAAACTGCAAGCCCCGCCATTCATGGATAAAATTAACGTACATAACATAAGTGATGGGAGAAGCTGGGTTGTAATTCTGACTAAAGAATTGTAATGACCAATTATGTATGTAAGTATGTACGTAGTATTCTGGCAAAAACTCTGATAGTATATAAATAAAATTGCCATGAAAAGTTTTTCAAAATCTGTCGTTTAAAGCCGACGTTTTAAACTGTAGGCTCCGCCACTCACGGATAGAATTAACGCACATAACATTAGTGGTGATACAAGCTAGGTTGTAATTCTGACTAAATAATTGTTAATTAACTAAGCTGTTGCCCTTTTCTATCTCTTCTGCTTTTCGCATATTCTTATCTTCTTCACTATCCCCTTGCTCTCTCCTTTAGGACGCATTTGAAATGGGTCATATTGACCTCTAGGTATTGGCAAGTACATGTCCTCAAACCTAACGTAACCTAAGTAAGTTGTTGATGATTTTAAGTGTAAAATTGTTGCGCATTCGATGAACTAGGTTTACTAGGCCGATTATATACACGCCTTTGTTTTTCAAGTAAATTTCCACAATTTGGAATCGACTTGCTAGACCTTATTGGACAGAACATGTTAACATGATTTGATATTCTATGCTTTAAAGGTACAGTTATTGGTATTGATTGATAGCTCCCATGCAGCAGGAGGGCACATGGAGAGCAGGAGACCATTGATAGCTCTTACATGCAGCGTTACCGTTGTGCGACTAAAGTCGCAATTTGACACTTTTTCAACGACCCCGCCACTTTTTGTGCCCCCTTACTAAAATGAACTAAATCTGACACTTTTCAAGATTTTTGGCCCTTTTTTCCCCTTTTTTAGAAAAAGTATTTTTTCTTTTATTTACATTTTTTTTTTTTTCTTACCAAAACAAGCATGGAAAATTAAATAATATAGTCCTTTTTGACATTGAGAAATATCGCTGCATCCTAATTTCTAAGTATTTCCTAGAACTGCAAATAAATTACACTGACTAGTTTATAGACTTGTTAATAGATTAGTCAATATAGAGTAGATTTATAGGTTATTTAATACACTAGTTCATAGACTATTTAAAAAACTAGTTCAAAGGCTATTTAATAGACCAGTCCACATATATAGTAGTCTATAGAGTAGTAAATATATTATACTAGTATATGATATAATATATTGACCAGTCTATTGACTTCTGTGGTCTTTTAAAAAGCATTTGAACTAGTTTTTTAAATAGACCATGAATTAATCAACTGTCAATGGTTTATTATTCGATCGACTATTTTATAGACTACTACTAGTCTATGGACTGGTGTATTAAATAACTTATAAACTATTCTATTGATTAGTCTATTGAATAATCTATAAACTAGTTTGTGTAATTCGATTATTTTTGTTGTTTTGTTTTGAAAAAATTCTAAATTTCAGAATTTTTATTTTCTATGCCTGAACAATAAAGTTATAAAAAATGTGCCTTCCATTATGATATATTTTTTCATAAAATTCTGATATATTATGACATATAAATAAATAACACAATATAAAATGTAAAACTATATATCATATTTAACTTATTACAAAATGTTTCTATTTACTTCTAAAATGAACCGTTGTAACAAAATTAGTATTTATGTATGTTTTACTTTTTGATCTCAGTTTGTTTAATAGAAAAATTTTCCAAATACTATGTACTCTAAGTCTTATCATACCTTAGCGTAATATTTGAAATGTATGTACCTTATTAACTTCATAGCTTTTAATTTAAGTATTACAAAATTAGTAATTTTGTATAATTTTGAATTGTTTTTTTTATTTTAAAATATATATTATATTCTTTGTTATTTTTTTTTTTTAATTTGTTACAAAATACGCAATTTTGTATAATTTTTTATTTATTTTTAATGAACTGTTTTTTAGTTATAATAATAGTTTTGTTTTGTGTTTTGTATTATTATATAGTGGGTTAGCAAAAAAAGTTTTATTTAATGGAATTTTTATAAATTTAAAAATGCATTTTTTATTTTTGAAATTTAAATGTCCTAACGTTCATAAATTTGAATGAAATTACATTTTAAAGCTAGTAATGAAACAGAACAAATAATTTTAAAAAATTAAAATTTTTGTTTTGGCTTATTAATTTTTGGCTAAAAATTTGTTTCTACATATTATAAAAAATTGGAAAAATTATTAAAAAATAAACTTATTATATATTTGTTAATGTACATTACAAAATCCAATAAAAATTTATTTTTTTTTATCTGTATTAGTTCATTTTCTTTTCTTTTAAAAATGTTGCACCTTTTTACTGCCAAAATATCCTTTATGTGCGACTTTTTTTTTTTCAAAAATCCCCTTTTTGTGCGACTTCTTAAAAATTTCCAGCGGTAACGCTGCTTACATGGGACATTTGTGTCTGCATATTCGAAAGGGACATGAAGAGAATTGTAGCTCTAAATGCTTCTGAAACATCAATCTGTAGTTTAAGGTACTGTAAGTGGTCCGCAGACAGTTTTTTCCAAAGGTACTCTGCGTAACACGTTTCTTTTTTTCTTTTATTTTCTTGTTTCAGTTATGCAACCAAGTCACACACTTTCTACTGTAATTTCTGTTTTTCTTCTTCTTCTTCTTCTGCTTTTCATTTTTACCCACAATTGTGTAAAGAAAACTTTACAAGTAAAAAAAAAAATTGTAACAATCAAGTCATTTTCCACCTACAAAATGCTCTGCTTATTCATTACTTTCATATGAAAATCTTCAAATGAAAGAAAGAGCAGGAGGAGGAGAAGAGGGAGAGGTGTCTTAAAAGAAAAATGCGTTCAAAACATGAATTTTTCAAAGTGAAAAGTACGAAATACATCCGTGTTAAGTTACAAATGTAAGTGGAGTTACACTATACGTATGTAGTATGTATGTACCGAAGAAACACTTTCGCAATAGGCCAGGCCATGTAGTATTAAATGTATGTGATCATGTGAGAAAATAAAGAAAAAAAAAACTTAATTTGCGAAACCGAAAATTTGTCCACACTTTCGCAAAAAAAAAAAAACTTAAAACATATTAGAGTTGCTTACCAAGTTACGTAATTTGATATGCTATTGACATGATGGTGTGGTTGCACCTCAGCAAAAAAAAACTTAGACGATTTGATCTCTTTGTTACGAAGACTATAAGAGTGCCTTCTACATAACTAGTCCTGGTGCTTTAAAACTGGTTACTTCTTGTAATTATAACACATCCGAAGAAGGACGATCTTCGAGAATGTGATAATTCGAGAGACATCTTCATATTGAACATTCCCTATATTGACTGCTGTGGTCATATTTCTAAAGAGACTTCAACCCATTCAAGCGATAAAACCAAAACCTTCTTGGCACTAATTATAGTCGTTTTGACTAATCAAGTGGACTGCGTATCAATAAAATAAAGGACGTACTCCAATTTACAACACAAAAAATTATCGAATTTGTTACGATATTAATCCACATGAAATCCAAGAGTGTCCAGTACATTCCGAAAAAGGGCACTGTTTGGTATGGATTTAGTGCTAATGGAGTCATCGGTCCATATTTCTCTGGGAACAACATTGGCATCAACAGCGACCAATTTACGTCGATTACTACCAATTTCTATTGGCCTGAATTGGATGATTTGGAAACCAACGGCATGTGGTTTCAGAAAATCGGCGCTACGTGTCGCACGACTCATTCCACATTTTATATTATGCACATGCGATTTGAGGGCATGGTCATTTCACGTGGTGGTGATGCGAACGGACCCTTTTAGATATTTTTTTTTGAGTTTTTTTTAAAGTCACAAGTGTATGCAAATATGTCAGAAACCACAGCGGTTTTTAAAGTCCACATAGCACATGCCATCGATCAAATTCAGCCTCAATTGTGCTCCATTTTGCATTTATGCTCGTGGAAAATTGGTAAGGCCGTGGCGGACATTAGAACGATGTTATATTCCACACATAAGGCCATCAATAGGTCTTTCAAACGAATAAGAAATTTCGATATCTTACCCTCACGCTTTGTTTCATTTAAACTTAAAGAAATGAAACGTTTAAAGGATGACCCTATATTTCGTAAATACTAGATATTGATTGATTACATGATGCCCTATGACGTCCCAAATAGTCATTATTGTAACGCAAATCCTTCACCAAATTCTTTTGAAATACACACCAACTTAACACTTTCACGCCGGCGCTTTAATTCATGCTATCGTGACGTGACTCTCAGGTATTTTTTTCGGCAGTCGAAGTGTTAAAGGTCTAAGTATTTGGTATCGTCTAATAGCATGATCAATTGCGTACCAGCGGTGGTACACAGCCCCCCGATGAGACAGTCTAGGGCGGGCCACCGGTGGTACGCGCCGCCCGATAAGGCAGTCTAGTGCGGGTCACTGGAGGTACGCGTCTTCGTGAACGTGTTAAGGGGAAGCCTCACGTGCTTATGTGTAGTTACGCCACCTAACTGTATTTCCCAAGAATTTTACATGTACGTCCGACGCTTGTCAGATATTAATGGTACCGGCATAGGCGTATAGCATAGACCTATGCTATTAACCCAGGCAATATTTGTGTAAGTTTCCCTGCTGCGCCTACATTGGCTTCAAATTCCTACAAATGAGTCCCTTTTTCGATTACTGGGCGTTTTTGCACAGATATGGAATGATCTTTAATCCCAGAAATATTCATGTTGTCTTCCTAGGGCCTCCTCCAGAGGAGGACAAAAGTTAGAAATGATTTTATTGCAACAACAACAACAACTTCACTTGCCACAATTACATGAAATTTAGTGACAAACCAAGTGGCTGACTGACAGTTGGACTGAAGTGTTAGAGAACAGTGAATAAAAGTGTAAGTTTAAGATACAACAACAATAACAACAAATAAGATTAATGCAACAACAACCAGCAGCAACAAATGACAATAACGACGAGAACAATAGTTGGTTGACTGGCTGGCTCGTTACCACCGCGTAATAGTGAGTGTCCCAGACATGTTGTCAATAGAAACAAAGAAGAAGCGAGTGATTGTCTGTCTGTCTGCTCGCTCAATGGCTAAGTGAGTGAGAGTTTGTTTTGATATTATTTTAGTTTGTGTTGTTACTTTTTAATTTTAATATAAAAACAACAACAACAATATGAAATAAAACATTAAAAAAAATTGTTTGTTTACTACAACCATTGTCTTGTAAATACTGAAGCAAAAAAAAGGCACGAAATTTTTGAAGCGCGTAACAAAAGATTTTCCGGTTATAACAACAACTACAACAGCATCAGCAGCAACACTCTTTAACAATCACCAGCAGCAGCATCAAATTTTTGATATTTTGTATCTGCCGCCTCCTACCTTCTCCTCCTATCATATCACACATCGTACCTACAACCTACAACCAACAACTTGTGTCAGTTTGCTTGCCACAAGTTAGTGTTGTTGATGTTGTTATTGTTGTTGTTTCTCTGATTATTTATTCAGTTGCCACAGTTTCACAGCCCATTGTTGTTGCAAGTAAAAGTGGCGTTAAAGCTTCCTTGTGCTATATTTTACATTTTCCAAGTCGAGTTTCTTTGATTTTCGTTTTTTTTTCTGGTTGTTGTTGTTGGAAATGCTTCAAGAGTAAAATGTCCAGAGAGTTTTATGTTACAATCATAGACGTAAAGGGTATGATACTTAATCTTAAAGAAAGTTTTTTTTTTTTTGTTTTGTTTGGTAACCCCTCTGATGCAACTAAAACTAAATTTTTTAATTCATTTGAAAGGCCTATGGGTGTCATCAAATGTCTGCCACCGCTTCTCTGGTTGGAGCGGATCAAAATTATTGAATTTCCCATTATTCTGGCACATAAATCAGCTTTAATTTCAGCGATATCATAGGGGATTGTGTTGACTTAGAGGATCAGTGTGGTTTGTGGCTTATTTCCAAACCACTACGACTTAAGAGAATCTCCCTAGAAAAAGTCTAACGACAAGTCACAAGAAGTCACAGCACTTTCATGTAAGATGACCATGCCCTCAAATCGCTCATACAGAATATCCAATGTGGGAGGTATAAGGCATCCAGATCATCCAATTTAGGTCAAAGGAAATTGGTAATCATCGATCTTTACTGCTCTTCGTTGACATTGTTGGCCTGGTCAATGTAGTTCTCAAAGAAATATGAACCTATGACGCCCCTAAATCTACACCAGAGATCAGCAATGAATCGTATTTTCCCTACTCATAAGTACTCATGAAATTTTGAGTATGAGTGAATCAAGAGTATTGAAATTCAACTACTCTGATTCATTCGTACTCGCTACAACATTGGTTTATAAGTACAGGTTGCAATGAGTATGAGTACAACGTTGACATCAAACTCACAACATTCGATTCATTGTTTGATTCATACGCCTACTCATTCAGATTCATAAATTTAGAAAAATACTTATAATACTTACGAATGACTCGAGTCACTCTTTACAGTAGTAGTTATTGTTGCATTTACAAAAGAAGAAAAAAGAAAAGACAAAGACAGCAAGCAAAGCACACACACAACCTTCTAGCGAGTATTGTGGTGTTCGTACTCGAATCATACTTATTTTGTGCTTCGTGTATATGTTGAATCATGGAGAGTCGAAATCAACAACACTGTGCGTATTGTTAAGTATGAGTATGATGAGTATTTCTAACTTTGAATATGAGTAGTATGAGTATCATATTAAAATAAGTATGAATGCGTATAAGTATCTGAAATTATAAATATGACTCGAATCTACTCATCGTTTTGAATACTCGTTGCTGATCTCTGATCTACACCAAACATTGACCTTTTTGAGATTAAACCTCATGTGGATTGGTATCGTCCAAAATTCGACAATTAATTTTTTTTGTTCACGTACCCATTCAATCCAGAATTGGATCTCCTCGCTAAAGATAATTTTTCGATGAAATTTAGGCTCAATTGCCAACTGCTTTAGAACCCATTCATCGAACACATGTCGTTGTCTATAGTCGTTTACCTTCAGTTACTCGGCTATGTGAATTTTTTGTGGGTGCAGTCCTCAGTTAAGACTCAAAATTCGCCTAGTTGTGGTCTGCGCTATGCCGATTTCTTGCAAACGACTTGAAATTGACTTCTTCACATTATCCTATACACTTCCACAACGACAGAGGCGATGTTTTTTGCAGAACTTCTGTTTTGTCGTCGTATGGCTGTTGTTTGACTGCTTACTGAACCAGTGAATTTTAATTTATCCAACACAGTGCGAATAGTACTCTCGGCGATTAACAAAATAGGTTATTTACACGTGTAGTAGTAGCTCTAGTCAAGTAGGTAGTGGCTTCAAGTGGCTTATTGGGCGAGAGCCCTTAGTTCCATCCCTGGCTTAGGCAAGAGAACGAAATATGAAAAAAAAAATTTTTCTTTAGGCGACTTCCTCTCAACGGTTTTCTTGCAAAAACTCTGAGAGTACAATAAAATTGCCATGAAAAGTTTCTCAAGTCTGTCGTTCAGAGTCTACTACAATGATCTGTAGTTCCCTCGAGTCATTGAAAAAAATTAACACATAACATGGGCGGTGTGAGAAGCTAGGTTGTAATACTAACTAAAGGGTTGTAATAACCAATTAAGTAAGAGCGACCCTATATTTGGTTAGTTGATGGCATAGATTAGCGTATATTACTCCCCATATTGAGGTGCCTATTCTAGGCAAACATTTAAAACCCTTTCTTGCTTTTATTTGTTTGGAAACTATCGAGCACCTGCTCTGTAACTGTCCTTAGTAGGTTAAGGACCCTGGGCAGGGTCTTCTTCGAAGGTTTGCACTCTTTGACGAGTGCCGACATTAAGGCTTTCCATAGATTCATTAATAGTTAGAGCTGGTTGATAAGTGTTAGGGCTTCAAAGGTGTAGTCGCGCTCCCTTGTGTGTTCGTGGTCTGTGTTTATCCTCCGTCTCCTTATCCTCCCTTTCCTACCTCCTGTCATTTTCCCTGTCTCCTTTATTATCCTCTCTCGCTCTCTCTCTCTTTCTCTCTCTCTCTGCTTAAGAACGTACTTCAATGGGCATTTTGTCCTCCGAGTCACCTCCTTCAGTTGGCATCTTCGTGGCGTGACTGCACAATGAGAGAAAAGAGGAATTTGCTAGTTGTAGCAGGATTTTGGGATACTTAGTGTTCTTTGAAAGTAGTATAGTAGATAATGAGCGGGAGAGTGAATGATAAAGAGATATGTTCACCTATAATCAGCGTAAATAACATATCGGGAGAATATTTCTATTTAAACTTCCTCTTTTTTCCAATTTTTTTTTTTTTTAATTTTTTTGTTTTAATTTTCTAAAAATAAAAAACGATTTATTAATTCTCTTCCTTACTTTAAATTCTATGGAGAATTGAATTTTTTGTTTTGTTTTCCTTTTTTATTTTAATTTTGTTTCGATTTGAATCTTTTTTTTCGCCGGATGTTGTTGAACAGGAATTATTGATTACTTATGCAGCTTAAGCTCAGCATAATTTGTAAAGTTAGCAAGAGTGACGAGAGAGAGAGATAGAGAGAGTGAGAGGGGAAATCAAAGCTTTATTTTCATGTGCCCAAATACTTTTTTTCTTTTTTTTTTCTTTTTAAATACGAGTATTATACCTGAGACTGAGACTATATTGGCTTTACTATTTCCGTTTAAAAAAGAGTCACAATTTACTTTTATTTTATTTTTTTTGTTTACATTTTGTGAATATTTTATTTGAAAACATCATTTGCTTGTCATGTCATGTCATATAATAAACACAACACAACAGCTCTCACAGCAGAGAATATTGACAAGTGATTACTTTAGGTATTCAAGTGTTTTCAATGGTGGAGGGGTTTTGGAAATTTCGTGAAATTTTAATTAATTTTTTTTTTTTTTGGAAAATTATTGAAAACAGTGGCAAGAAGGGGTGGGCCTTAATATGACGTAAAATGTTCCACTACCGAGTTTTGGAAATAATTCGAATACTAAGGCAATCTCCAGCAGTACAGCTGAACAACATAAGTCTCCAACGATTGTATAGCACCTCCCAGTGAGAAAATCTTCTAAAAGCTTGTGGTCCAAAGTCTCGCAGAAATTTTGTGTTTTTCTTATAATTTTAATAAAAAAAAGAAAAGAAAAATAAATATAATTTTTGTTTTTAATAAAAACATTAATATTTTTTAAGAAAATACATAATAACACTATGCGACAAAATAAAAAAATGAAATACACCCAGCTACTGTCACAGTGTCTGTTGTGCGTTTTGTTTAGTAGAACTCAAAAAGATTTTTTTTAATATTTCTTGAACCCTCCAAACTTATTTTATTTGACAAAAACTGTTTTTTTTTTTGGACTGTAAGCACAAATTTATTGATTACACAACCATTTATGAACCGATGTCCAAAATTTAAACCTTATTAGAAAGGAGAGAGAGAGGTCCTTTAAAACGATATACATATTTATATTATTTGACATAATATACTATGAGGTTTGATGAGGTAAACTTGACAAATGGGAATTTTTTTCATATATTTTTTCAAATGAACTTTTAGATCAAAACGTTTTCAGAATTTTTGATGGATCGTGATTGTTTATCGGAAAATATGTCGACCACCAGAAGTTGGCCAATGTTTACGCAAAGAGAAATAATAATATTTCCAAAAATTTCATCAAACGATGTGTCAATCTCTTTACAAAATAATGCACTTTCAGAATGTCATCACTTATTTTATATTTTTTAATTAAATTTTGTAATTAAGAATAGCTAAACTTGGAAAAAAAATAAGAAAAAAATCATTTTTTCCAAGTTTATCGGCTCAAACCTCATAACATGTAAGTTTGAACCATATGTTTATGTATACCATTTTAAAGGCTCATCTGTCACCTTTTCAAAAAATTTTGGATTTTGAAAATACATAGTTTAAAAAATATTTGAGTAATCAATAATTTTGTGTGAAAAGATCAAAATAAACGTTTATGTCAAATAAAAAAGTTTGGAGGATTCGAGAAATATAAAAAAAAAATATTTTTGAATTCTACTCAACAAAACTCACAACCTACGCTATGTCATTAGCTTGGGTGTATTTTGACTATCGCGCCGTGTAATTTTTAATTAAAAAAAGAATTACAGGTATCCCTCCTACAACACGGTATCCCACAACACGATTAAAAAATTTCCGAAAACCACTTATAACACGGTACTTCTACAACACTATTTTTTTTTTTGCTGAAAATTATAATGTGTATTTATACCTTTAAGACTTATTACATAAGAAGATCATTACAATGGATTTTAAACATAGCTGATTCAAAATCTATTGATGTAAAGGAAGCTTGGAAGCAATTTTCAATTAAAGACTGCATCGATATCATATCCTTATCGCTGAAAGAACTGAAAATTACAACATTAAATCGATGTTGGAAAAAGATATGGCCAGCAGTAGTTGAGATAGAAAACGTGCATGAATCAGGAGAAAATGAAATTGGTGGCATATTAGAACTTGCTACGTCGATCGGAGGAGAAGGGTTTGTGGATATGGCTATTGAAGATGTGCAAGACTTATTAGTGGAACAAGAATTTGGGGAAGCAGATTTGGTAGAAATCGCATCCGAACTCCAAGTGAATGAAATCAATTCTAGCTCTGATGAAGATAATGAAGTTAATAATTTGACACTAAAAATACAGGAAGGATTAGACTTGGCCAAAAAATTGGAATTATTGTTCTTGGATGCAGACCCTTGCGCTGAAAGAAGCCGAAAATTCAAAAGGGAATTACAAAATTTACAACAACCTTGGACGGACAAGGAAACAAAGCAAAATTACGGATTTTTTAAAGATATCAGCAGGTGAACAAAATATAAATGCAAGTTCAGAAAGTGAAGATGATATTATTCAGCCGAAAAAACCTTCCCATTTAATTGAATTGAGCAGCGATGATGAAGAAAATTACTAAACTAAATTCATAATATACATTCATATATATTTATGCCGATTTTTGTTTGTTTTTTATGTATTTACGTGGATTTATATTTTTTTTTTTTATTTTTAATAGAAATAAAGTTTCTTCTGTGAGATTAAAATATTATTTTGGAACTTAACCCCTGTTTTTGTAACAGCTTCTAGTCTCCTACAGCACGGTTTCACATAACACGTCATATTATGGGAACCTATCGACCGTATTGTAGGAGGGATACCTGTATTTATTTTTTGTTTATTGAAAAAACATTTTTTTTTGTTTTTTTTTAATATTTTTTAAATTTTATTTAATTTTTTCTAATTTTATTTTTCTCAATTTAAAAAAAAATATTTTTTTTTTTTTGACGAAGACATTAATTTCCGTACAATTATTCCCTCACTCGACAACAAAACTGACTGTTGTGTGTGCATGTGCCTTGTAATAATCTTCTCACTGCAAATGGATCAATCATAGGCAATTAAGTCCGTAACAAAAGAAAAAAAAAACACGATTTCAATACAATAATTAGTTGCATATGTGAACCCCATTAAAAACAATATCACACTCATTCATTCATGCATTCATTAATTGATTCATTCATACACTAATTCACTATCAATTAGATAGGTTTTCTACTCATTCACTCAGTCATTGTTCTTGCATTCATTAAAGATGGGTGCACTGAAAATGTGGAGAACAAAAGTGTCAACTTCTTGGAAGAAATTGAATTGATAAAAATAAATATTTAAAATGTTTATAATTATAAGAGAAGAGATAAAAAACACCAGACTTTCAGGAAATTACAATAAAAATTATTTACAAAATTTTATTAGCAGCCCGCTCGCCCAGATGTACGGAAATTTGTTTCAATAAAAAATGTCAAAATTATTCAATTTTTTTATTTATATTTTTATTTAATTTTTTATTCGATTCTTTAACTAATGAACTCATTTTCCTCTTTTCTCATTCCAGGTAATATTATACGCTCTAATTAATTGTTTTATAATTATGAAATTGTAAGTAAAAAAAAATACAAAATATCAGCATAAATTAATTCTTAAAATTAAACTCAATTTAGAATACAAATTTAATTTTTTAAAAGTTAAAAAAAAAAATTTTAAAATAAAAAACAATCAAATACGTATTGATACGGTCTTTATCTGCCTTCATACATTGACCATTACAATCCTTTAGTCAGGATTAGGGCCTGACTTCTCAAACCACCCATGCTGTAGGCATTAATTTTACCCATGAATGTGCAACCTACTGATATTAGGGACATACAGGATAAAGCCTACCATTTTTCTCATAACGCAGGAAAACTAGGCTTTAGTTTTCGACCACTCTGTCTAGTAAAAGCCAATAGTTTAGGTTCTATTTTAAAACGCTTCCGTTTTTTAAATTTAAATAAAACAAAACGTGTTTATGAGATACATACCATTAAAATTTATTTTTCGTTTAAAGCATCTCTTGATTTCATTATGTATGGAATATACTTACATATCCACTTAATTACTACCTATTAGTCAGGATTACTACACAGAAAGAAAAACGGCGTGCTAAAATTAATTTTTCTATTCTCAATTTTAGCCAAAAAACGCGCTTGAAAAATTAAGCCCGTTTTGGCTATTGTTTGCTTAAAACAAGCAAAAAACCGGATTGATGTGAAAAACTAAACCTTATATTACTAAAATCAACACTAAAAAGCTCAACTCTATTTAAAAAAGTGTTATTTTGAGTTATTTGTTATTTGAGTTATGGAATTGTGGGTTTTTAAGTTCAAAAGTAAAAATTTTTATAATTCTCATTTAGTTCATGTGTATTTATACAATATATATCCAACAAAATGTCGTATTTTTCGCAAGTTGCATTTCTTTGTTAGATGACTTGGATTATTCCGGTCGATGACTTGCATTTTTTTCAAATCAATCGATTTTGGGATTAAATCAAGTACGAGTTCGAGCTTAAGTCAAGTTCAAAATTCTTGAAACAAGCTCGTTTTTAGATAAATTTAGGTTTAAATCAAGTACAATTTAGGGCTTAAATCAAGTTCATTGTGCTCGAATAAAGTACGATTTGCCTCAATTCGATAAGTACGAAATCTAGCTTAAATCAACTTTATAATTTTTGAAACAAGTACGCTTAAGGATTACTTCAACTTCTGACTCTCTTGAATCAAGTACGAATTCGATCTTAAATCAAAAAAAATATGCTTAAACCAAATACATTATGAGATCACTTTCATCCCAAAAAGGCTTAAATCGCGCTAAAATCAACACTTTTGTACTTGGCTGATTCGGGCTTGATTCAACTCTTTTGTAATTGATTCAAGCCAAACCGTATTTACCGTACTATTGTGACCGATATGGATTGATTCAAGCCCGAATGGCTTGATTCTTTTTTTGAGTGTATTTAGTTTCTCACACCATCCATGTTGTATGTATAAATTTTTTCCATAGTGGAAAATTTTAATTACCCTCTGAATTTTTGCCCAAAGACTTTTGAGAGGAAGTGGCCGAAAGAAATATTTTTCCAGATTTCGTTTTCTTCGAGATGTCTGAGTCAAATATTGAACCACAAGCTCTCGACTAATAAGCCAAAACACACTATCAACTACGCTACGGATACCACATTGTGGTCAATTAACTACACGGATAATAATTTGTGTCATACAGGACGAACTCAATCAACTTTGGGGTATTGCAGCAAAAGTAGGTCCTAGAATAACAAAGCTAATGCCTATTGGTCTCGTTAATATCTTGAAAAAGGCGTAGTAGAAAAAGTAAATGTATTTTGCAATTTTGGTAGCACTATCACTGCAGAGAGTCGATCAGATAAGCAGATCAATGATCAAATTAATAAAGCTTGCTTAGCTTAGCTCAAACGCTCTACAAAAACCTGCAGAGCAAAAAAAGTTTCCAAAAACATATTCCATTTCAGTGTAAGCATATTATTGGCGGGAAGATCAAAGTTCAGGCCGTCCCGCATAGAGTAGATTTTCAAAAAGAGAATAAAATAAATATGCATTGGCGTGGAACCAAGTTGGAAATCGTTGTAACAGAACGTGGGGAAAACTTTGCATTCAGATTGAACGTTCTATGCTAAGAGATGCCTGAACTGATGTTCGTTCTAGGGCATTAGGATTGTGTCATGACTTTACATATGCGTCGCTTAAAAATCATAAGTAATTACATAAGCGACATACATTTTGCCTGTGAAGCTGTTGTGTGTGAATTTTAATCCATAAGTGGCGGGCCCTACAGTTTAACGTCCACGACCGATTTGATAAACTTTTCCCGGCAACTTTATTTACTCTCAGAATTTTTGTCAAAAGACTGCTGAGAGGAAGTCTGAGTTGGTGTTTGGATCATGGAGTTTTCGTCTAAAAAACCAACACACTACCTCCTAAACTACACTGACTTGCCAATTCTGCTGTGAGACAGAGGAGTCGGTGAAGTACATGTTGACCAACTGTATTGCACTGAATCGTTAATGCCTTATGCTAGATAAACAGGACTTGAGACAAAGAGGATTCACTATAGGTCCACCTTGAAACTGAAGGCATGACCTGAGGCACAGGGGGGTCTAAATGGTATTTAAAGTAATCAAGCTTTCTCTTGCCTTTTTATGCTATTGAGGTGCGTAAGGTTGTTTCTTTCAGTGCAGAAAAGTGTTGAATACAGTTCTTATGTTGTTTTTTAGGCGTAAAGTTTAAAGTAGTATAGAGGACTGTACTTTAAGAAGGTTTATGAATGAAATATGTTGTACATGATCTACAATGAAGTGGTGCACCACTCAACGCCTCTGCCAATACATTTCAAACAAAATTTTTTCGGCAGATTTAACCTTGATTATGACCATTAATGACCATATGATCATAGCCGTATGCTAACTGGGCTATTCCATCAAATAAATAGTTGGTAAAGCCCAAGATATTATTCTTTGAGGTCTAATAAATCGAAAATACTGCTTCTTTGCTGAGTAGCCTCAAAGGTTTGTACTTGTTTCCGAATCACAAGTTTGTTTCGCAATTAAGGCAGCGGTTTCTTCTAGGCAATCATTTAATAAATTTTCATCATAAAATATCTCCCATAATTATGTTTTTAGAAAGGCTATGGTATTGGTTTTCATTGGTCGTCATAGTGATACTGGGAATCGCAGGCAACCAATAATAAATTGATGCAATGTCACGTATTGACACAAAATCTAATGGATTTTAATTGAATTTCCGGTATTCGAAACATTATCTCATCCACACACACCATTGAAAATGAAACAACACAGGGTGTGGAAGGAACAAAAGGGGGTGGTGGTTAATAGAAACCGAAAACAATGGCACAAAACGATGCACGCTGGAAGCACAAACATCAGCAATAGCAACAATGAAGGGGCACCATCAAACCCAATTGAATTTTTATTGACAATATTATTGAAGAAGCCGTTGCACATACAGTGAACCAAACAATCATTCAACCATGCCATCATACTCTAATACATGTCCATGGATTATTAGTAGGGGAAAGGTTGGCGGAAATATCGATCCATAATGGAGGGATGCTTATGGCAAAACCAAAAGCCCTTTTCACATTGAGTAGTTGCCATGGGCATTTATTTGTGTCTGTCTGTCTTTATACGATGTAATGGAAGAGTTTTAAGATTTCAAACACAATTATTTTCTTACACATGATGACCGCCGACCCCCTCCTTCTCACAATTTCAAAAACGGGTTGGAAGTGCAACACTGTGTGGCTAAATTGTTTCCTCCCCAAACCATTTAAATGCTTTAATTTAAGAAGAAAAAATATGTGAAAAAATTTTCAAAACAATGCAAATCACGCATACAAATTGGACATTAACTGTGTGAGAAAGAGGGAGAGAGAGAGAAGAAACCCCAAACAAACAGTAGCTGGGGCAACAATGCCAGTGCCAGTGTCTGCAGCAGTAATATGCCACATGTGATATACGTATTGAGGCGTAAATATTGTATTCCATGTTTCGCGTGAATTTTTAAAGGAAATTACAAACGTAAAGCAGAAGTAGAAGAAGTAGAAAAAAAAATTACATACAAAATGCCTACTACTTTACAATATTGCAACATGCCACACTTAACCATACGTACGGTGATCACTCTTATGGCTAGATTTTCTCCACTTTAAATGCATTGAAACAGAAACGAGAGGAAAATCTTTTTTTTTTTTGGTTTTTTTTTTTTTTTTTTTTTTTTTTTTTTTGAAAAGCGTGTGTGTAGGCCTATTAAAATAGTTCTGGTGTCTGGTATTCAATTAAGATTCTGTGTATTCTGGTTTTTTTAATGTTTTCTGCTACAATCACTTCAACAACCGATAGCAAGCATGCACAACAATTTCATTCATAAACTTTGTTGAAGTGCAGTCCCCCACCCTACTTTAAACTTTACGCCTAAAAAACTACACAAGAACTTGCATTCAATACTATTCTACACTGAAAGAAACAACCTTAAGTCCTTTATAAATAAAAAAAAAGCACGAACAAAACGAAATCTCCTGAGCCTGGTGTCATGTCTTCACGTTCAAGACGATCTTTATGCCTAAAAAGTACAGTTGAAGTGCATTTAACACTTTTCTGCTCTGAAAGAAACAAACTTACGTCCCTCAATAATATTAAAAAGCAAGAGAAAGCTTGATTACTTTAAATACCCTTTAGACCTCCCCAGTGCCTTACTTCATGCCTTCGTATTCAAGGTGGACCTGTGAATCCTCTTTGTCTCAAGTCCTGTTTATCTAGCATAAGGCATGAACGAACCTGTACTTCCTAGACTTCAGTGCAATACAGTTGGTTTGGTCATCATGTACTTCACCGACTCTTCTTTCTCAAAGCAGAAGCGGCAAGTCAAAATGTAGTTTACGAGTAGAAAGTAGTGTGTTGGCTTTTTAAACGAAAACCCATGATTCAAATCCTAAATCAGTCTTTCACTCAACAGTCTTTTGGCAAAAACTTTGGAAGTAAATAAAATTGCCACGAGAAATTCAAACGACAGAATTTTGAGAAACTTTTCATGGCAAATTTATTTACTCTCCGAGTTTTTGCCAGAAATCTGCTGAGAGGAAGTCGCCTAAGAAATATTTTTTCATATTTTCGTATTTGATGTCTGACCTGGGGTTTGAAGCGTGGCTTTACGTCTAATAAGCCAACACACTACCTACTAGACTACGCCTAGTTCTTGGAACCAATAAGCACATTAAAATATTTTCTCCCAATCGATGTCTGAAAATTCCTGCATCTCCCTTTTCAGGAGACTACTCCTCCCATTAAAAGGAAAATATAAAAAGGGTGCAGTGAAGACCCTCTTTAGTCAGTGCATCCACAAATTTTATTGTGTCGAAGCACAGAAACTTTTTGCAATAGTAACGTTCAAATATTTCCTCAAGCTGGAAGTTGACAATTTCTTTATCTCCTCTTTTAGGAGGCTCCTCCAGGCAAAAATAAAAGATGAAATGCTTTCGGTGAAAACCCCCTCTGCTACTGTAGATGTGCGGTAACTCATTTCCTTTCTACATCTCATATCTTAGCAATCAAAGTGCTATGAATCTTAGCGGCAAGAATGTTGAGCGCTCTTAAACACTACTACTCTCATGAACGTAAATTGGTAGCTACATTGCGAACGAGATTGACTGTCTTTAAACACTTTTATACTCACTTTAATCAACGTTTCAATTATTATGTAGACTTTCGCCTGGAAGATGCAATTCCAGGTTTAACGAACGCTGTCAATCATGTTCAATGTATTTCTGTTTTGAGAACATGTGGTTCGAATAGGATAGAGCAAACGCGTTACAACTGAAAACCTGAGGCCAGCAATTTCGAGTCGCATAATATCTCGCTTATAGGTCTGCACCAGCCAGCAATTTCTAGACAACTTAATGAGTGACTTTTTAAGTAAAGTTCGATACTTGTTATGGCAAGTTCTAGACAACATAACCATTCTAGATTTGTTTCTGTGCAGTTTCTTGATGTTACAAGTCTATGCTAACAATTCTCAAGTTCCTTGAAGTTCTCAAAGAGAATATCGGTCAGAAATTTGAGAAATTTCCTCAGAAGTCCTGATGTAAAACGCAATGAATCGCGGGAGCATACGATAAACTTGGCCGATATCATTATTTCTACTTTTCTTTTTGATCTACAATTGATCTGAATTGGGAACTGAGGGCAGTTAATTGTAGTTCGCAGTATTTTATGGTTTGATGTTTGACGACTTTTTGTCTTAATTTAAATAGTTTGTGATCAGAGATCACCTTTTGGTGTACATTGTTGGAAAGAGGCACTTGGAAAAGTTTTCCCTTGAAATATTTTTAATTTTTTCTACTTATTTTTCTGTGGTCATCCAACCCACTAGCATTGCCAACTTTGCCTATAAAATTTTACCAGCATAAAAGGAAATTTCATTTGCATTGAATACGAGTAAAATTGTTGTTGTTTTTTCTTCTTCTTCTTCTTCATGGTTTTTTTGTGAAACAAAATTATGATGGTTTTTCATTAAGTGGCAGTATGCGGCGGCATTATTATAACCAAGGAAGAGCCAAAAGTCAGTTCCTCGTTGATTAAAACTTTTCTAATTCAGTAGTTGCAGTAGTAACTGTTGCAAGTTGTTGTTAAACCAAATATGTCTGTCTGTCCATATTCATTATTATAATAACGATGATGACTGTCTAACTGACAGAGTGACTGACACAATATTTTGTTTTGTTTTTTTTTTTGTTCCTCTTTTTAGCAGCATTTTGTTGAAAGAAAATCAAAACAAAAACAAAAATTGTGTTACGAAATGTAAAACAGTAGCGCAGCGCTCACCATCATTTAAATTATGCAATTTCCGTTTTTGGCAAAAACTAATGAAAATGAGAAGACGAAAAACCGTCCAATTTGCCACATAAGCTAAGCACTACAGACAGACGGATGGACGGACGGACGAACGGGGTTTTGTTGTAGTAAGCAAAAGTAGAAAAACAAACTCCAGAAGACTATACTGCAACTTATTTACTAACAAACTGCAACTTAATGTTAGTGAACGAGTGTGGTGCGGGAATGAAAACAATTTGAATTTGATTTTATAGCAGCTCCTTATGTCTCAGGTAGATCTGCGTGTTCAGGCCTTCTAAGGGTGTTTTCTTTTCTACCAAAAAATGTGCATTTTATTTAAAAAAAATGCAATTTTGTGTTTGTTTCTTAAAAATGTTTCGCCCTCTAAAAGGGTGGTATGTTTTATTCTAAATAATTTGCACTTGCCAATGGTGGAGGGCATTGCATTTTATGCCCTGTACAAATCGAGAGTGCTGATAATGCCCTGTAAAGCAGATGACTTTTGTTTATTTATAGGGCTACCAGATGAAATTTAAAAAAAGTCGCCTGGTATCGTTATCCAATTTTGAAGTTAATTTTTCATTGTTTTGTGGAGTAACATTAAGGAAACATTACATTATTAAAGCTACATGGTCAGTAATATAAAAAAAATTGTATTCAGTGTTAGAACAGAGTTAAAACATTTTTTTGTTATGAAAAAAGTGCTCAAAAAATTAAATCGAAAAATTAGCGATCTGGCAACACCTTTTTCATATTTACATATTTTATTGAAAACAAATCAAAAAATGCAACATATTTTTAAATATGGATATTGCTGCATCTATTTTATTTGCGAAAATTGAAATAAATCAGTTATTAGATTCATCTTCGTCATCTTTTGGACAAATTGGCATTTTCTCATTCATTTTCTTAATAAGTGGTAAACACAGGGCATACCCTTTTTTAAAATTTGTGTTTTGTTCTTCTCAAATAAAAAATTACATTACAACAGGGTTGGTCATCAATTTTTTTAATGTACCCTGTAAGAGGGTGACATTTTCTTTGTAGAAAAGAAAACACCATAAGTTGAAGAGAACCTGCCGGATGTGATTTAAGAATGATATTTGTTGTGACAAAGGCTACAGTAATCACTCATTGGAGTTTGCGAACTGCATTAACACTTTCCTACTAAACATTTCAAATAATAGCCTTTGATTCCTCCCTAAAGAAGTAATCAGGCAAATTCGAATATTAAGGTATTCGAATACCTTACCGAGGGCTGCAAAGTGCCCGATTAATATAGATCACATACTGCTACGGTATGAATGACTGGATATCAGAAGCGTTCACCATTTTGAGCATGTTTTAACGAGAACGCTCACTTGATGCATAGTGATGCCACATGAAGCTAAGTTTCAAAGATTAATTGACAACTGCTGATAAATCAGTACCAGAACTTTGGATTTAAAAACTGACTCCCTTAGAATCATGCTGAGAAACCCGCCTGAATGTTTCATGAATTTAGTAATCCGATCTGGTATCGATACCCTTTTGGCAAATTGGAGAAGACTATTGAATCGAACGTAGAGTATCAATAGACTCACCTTTTATTCTCCATCTTATTGGTTTTTTTTGTATGCATTTTTCTAGAATAATAGGGTTGCCACCTATTGTTGCCTATAGCAACTTTTCTAAAATATATTGATATGTGTGCTATTAAATAGAGTTCTCAGTGAATTTTACTCTTTCTGAAGAAGCGGTGCTTCCTGTTCTTTATGTAATTTTCTTTGTTGATGTTATTCTCTCTAAGGTTCTGAAGGATTATTGGGAATTGGAATGAAGCCTCATTCCTCATCAAATCGAAACAACACAACCTATGCGAAAACACAGAATAGTGCCTGCAGTACATCGGAAATTAAACGTGTTGGTTTTTCGCTTAGAATGCTAATCCATTCTAGTCTGCAGTCCAGTGCAATCCTTTGCATATTCCATCTAAACTGAATAGTACTCCTGACAAGTATTGCAATACCTGAATAGAAAGAGGCGAACA
This sequence comes from Sarcophaga caerulescens, assembly GCA_927399465.1. Classification (NCBI taxonomy): domain Eukaryota; kingdom Metazoa; phylum Arthropoda; class Insecta; order Diptera; family Sarcophagidae; genus Sarcophaga; species Sarcophaga caerulescens. Next base: position 107,409,002 of record OV656873.1, read on the forward strand.
GGATAATTGGTCCTCGCTAGAATCATTCGATAACGCCTACCAAAATTTGCCAAATTTATCAGTGACATGCTGGTGTGACAGACAGTCCAGCTCAAATGAGACACATGCAACAAGGTGGTGTCCAAGATTAAGCTTACATAGAGCAAGACAATGACAAAGAAGGTTTAGATCTCCAGCAATATAGGTGCCTAAGTCTAGCTTCCTTTTAGAACAAAACTGTCACAAAAGAGGCTGTTATACCGTATCCTCCTCTTAATCAATCTGGCAACCCCTACAGTAGCCATAATATGAGAGCGAATCCACTTACCCACTTTCTTCCACAGGAAGAATGATTTGAAAGCTACGAAACTCTTGATAATTTTATGAAAAACTAAATATTCGTTGAAATCTTTTATTTTTTTTAATATTAGAACTGAAATTCTCTTTTTTTCAAGAGTTTTTCACGAAAAACTTTTCACATTTTCATCAAATATCCTGGCAAAAGGCAAAAACAAAAAACAGAACCGAATCTGCTATCAGTTAGGAAAACAACGGAAGTTGCATCAAAAACTTCTCTTTTTTTTTTTTCAAATGCCAGTCAGGAACACGATAAACTGGGTCAAACCAACAATTTAAAAGAAAAACTCTACGAATTTTCCTTTTTTTTTTTTTTCTTTGTTTTACCGAAAATGCCATCAACAAAAATGCAGCAACAAAGAAAAGTTGCAAGTTTTCTGGCAATTGTTCTTGCTATTGCAGTTGCTTTTACTGTTGTTGTGCTGTCAATGAGGTTGATGTTGCCAATGTTGCACAAGAAAACAATTTCAATTTCATTTTTGTTTGAATTATTTTTGTCTGACATGCTGTTGCTGCTGCTGCCATTGTTATTGTTCTCCTTCCTCTCCTTCTTATGCTTTTAATAGGTTTCGAATGGTGCAGCTCTGGTAAATGTTGCATGATGATGTTGATGATGATGATGATTGTCAGAAAGTTGTGTGCTACCATTAGTATTATAATATATAACAACAACAACAATAACAGAAAGTAAAAAGTATTGTTTTTAATGGTTTGATGGCATGGTTTGTTGCATATTCTTTCGTTTCATTTCGTTTCGTACTTTTTTTCTGTTTTAAGTGCTGATTACAAGAGTAAAAGTGATATTTTTTCATATGTAAGCAAGCATAAATGGTGTTGTTATTGTTGCAACAACAACAATTACAACAACATGTCTAGTTTTAATTACAAATTAGTTGCTGTTGTTGTAGTTCTTTAAATTACCGAAAGAAAAAAGAAATTTTATTTTAAATTCCATGAAAATTGAAAAAAAAAAAACAACAACTTTTTCCTTTTTCTGAATTCTAACTTTTTTTTTTTAAATTCTGAATTCCTTAAGTTTGTGTTTTTCAATAATAAGGATATAAATAAATAAAAAAAATAAAAATAAAATTTTAATAGCTTTGTTTTCTGAAAAAAATTATCATTTAAAAAAAATGTACTGAGGGGTGCTTTAGTTTTGGCCAATACTGTATGTATGTATGTTGGCTTCTCTATTGAAATTTTATTCAGTGTAATTGACTGGGGTTGGAATTGAAGTGGAGGTTATTCATTTGATTTAAAAATAACAAGAAATCCTTGCCAATTAGATCTCAGGAATTTCTGGGAAAGATAGCTGGGTAACTATCTGTCAGTACCGTCTGAAGTAAAGAGATTTCAAATGAGCTGGCAAGGGATGAAACAACAAAATGTGCAAATTCTAAACACATCTTGACAGTAAGGGGCAGATTTGTACAATCAACAGGTTACTATGGCCCTGGTATGATCATTTACGATTAGAAATACTATTGAATCTGGGTACAGGATTTATTAATGGTGTTTTCTTTTCTACAAAGAAAATGTCACCCTCTTACAAGGTACATTAAAAAATTGCTGACCAACCCTGTTGTAATGTCATTTTTTATTTGAGAAGAACATAACACAAATTTTAAAAAAGGGTATGCCCTGTGTTTACCACTTATTAAGAAAATGAATGAGGAAATGCCAATTTGTTCAAAAGATGACGAAGATGAATCTAATAACTGATTTATTTCAATTTTCGCAAATAAAATAGATGCAGCAATATCCATATTTAAAAATTTAATTTAAAAATATGTGGATTTTTTTATTTGTTTTCAATAAAATATGTAAATATGAAAAAGGTGTTGCCAGATCGCTAATTTTTCGACTTTTTTAAACCCAAAAAAAATTTGTTTAACACTGATTCCAATTTTTTTTATATTACTGACCATGTAGCTTTAATAATGTAATGTTTCCTTAATGTTACTCCACAAAACAATGAAAAAATTAACTTCAAAATTGGATAACGATACCAGGCGACTTTTTTTAAATTTCATCTGGTAGCCCTATAAATAAACAAAAGTCATCTGCTTTATAGGGTATTATCAGCACTCTCGATTTGTACAGGGCATAAAATGCAATGCCCTCCACCATTGGCAAGTGCAAATTATTTAGAATAAAACATACTACCCTTTTAGAGGGCGAAACATTTTTAAGAAACAAACACAAAATTGCATTTTTTTTTAAATAAAATGCACATTTTTTTGTAGAAAAGAAAACACCATAAGTTTTTGATAAAGCATTATGTTTCGAAACAAACACCAGCTTGTGGCAACTGAATAAGGATTGGTGGTAAAGTAATTACGATCGATTTCTTCAAAAGTCTGGAGGAACAGGAGTTTGTCCTCTGTTAGGGTTTCTGATATTGATCTTGAACTTGTTTTAAGTCTAGTAATTATTTGTGGATATTGATAACTCCTTTTCTTGTTTTTCTCCTATTTTCCATTCTCTTCCCCAACTTTATTGCAAATCTAAGCTTAAACTTTTTCGGTGTCTGAATTGAAATGTGTTTTCCTTTAACTTAAGCTAACCTAACTTAAAACGAGTATAATTACATAACTCTTCTCGATCCAGACTCATCTGAACTTCTGCTAGGAAAAGATTTGATTCTTACATGGGACAATCGAAGAATAACTTGAGAAGAGTAAGAAGAGAGCCTTCTGAACGAAGTTTGTAGAAAATTTGTTCCGAAAAATAATCGCTTCGAGCCTAATAGTTTATGAGAAGGAGGAACTTTAATGTGGATTGCATTTCGGAAACAAACTCCTGAAGTAATTATCAAGTATCGTGGGTTTCGTCAGGGCAACACGTTTGGGGGAGGCGTTCCCTATAACGCTATAATTAATACTTAATATTATCTTGAACTAGAATGAACGTTTAAGTTGAATGTTTGTGATGTATTTGTCCAAGCAATTAAAAGATTTTCAGAGGAAATTCCCATCCTCCTCATCTACAAACATTGTTTTGGTTTTAAATATTGCTTCGGCTGGAAAACACTTCAGTGGTCAGACAGGCTATAAGAAAGTCTAAAGTGAGAGCCCTTAAGACGTTGATTGCCGCGGCAATTTTCAGAAAACTTGCCAAAAAACGACAATTAGTTTTTTTCACATTAGTGAGTACGAGATAACTCGTAGTTTGGCGCCCTAGAAGGAAACGCAATCTACCACATATCTCGTAGTCGGCAGTCAACGTGTTACTATGTATAAAGTCCATTGGCCAACATTCTAGTGCCATCGGTATATACCTTAAGGGGGCTCTTCGGTCGCCACACCGTAAGTTCCCATTTGGAATGCTAAAATTAACTTCCCTACATGTCCATAGTGCAAGTTGGACCAGGAATTAATTGCATTCAGTCTTACTGTCACTAGATCCAATTGCCATCATGTCCAATTCAATGTAATAAATAATGTCCAACATAGTGCATTGCATGCATAGGGGTCATCCCCTAAGTGTTAATCGTAATTTAAAAAATTCTGTGAGTTAAAATCTGAAGACCAAGTATCTGTTCAGGTATAGCCGAATCTATAAGGCTACCACATTACTGTAGCGTTTTCCAGGCGAAGATGTTGACAATACAGGCTGCGGTTAAGATTATTTGGGATTCGAATGTCCCCAATGGAAACACCGCCATACTCTCCGATAGCCAGGCGGCTACAGGGCTCTGGGCTCCAATATGATGAACTCCAGGACGTCTACGGCTGTCGAAAACACCTGAACAGGGTGGCCAAGAGGTATAATGTACACATCATTTGGGTTCCGGGACAGAACGATATCCCGGGCAACTGCAGAGCGGATGAACTGGCCAGACTCGGCACGACCATCGAACTTCTCTCCGACAAATTCTTGAGTATTGGGGTCCCTTTGTGGACCTGCAAGCTCATGATTGACAGCGAGATAACGGGTCGAGGCTGGATGGAAGGCGCACTGCAAGGCTGCTTAAACTCCAAAGAGGCGTGCTCAGTACGGTGATTGGAGTCGTGACGGGTCATTCCATTATCGGTGTCCACGAGGCGCATTGGTCTGGGACACCTCGCAAATGATTTCTGTAGAAGCTACAGGCACGAGGAGGAAGAAGAGACGATTCTTCATTTACTGGGAACATGCCCGGCACTATGTCAAAGGAGAAAGAGATCTCTTGGTGCCTTCTACATCGATGATCTGGGTGATTTGTCGAACATTGACGTCGGCAGTTTGAGTTGCTTCATTATAAGCTCTAAGTGGTTCCAGGACTAGGTGATTGTTGACATGAACTGTGGTATCACAATGGGCCCCATTGGGCCTAAATGCGTCCATCCGATTCATTTGGTGGACGGCCACTTATACCTGCCTGATTGCTGATATATTCTGTTCTCCATTGAGTTAAAAGCTGAACATATACAGCCGGGTTATTTTTTTTTAAAGGCATTCAAAGACTTTCTGCCTTTTTTTCTTCTTCTTGTAACCTATTTTCCTTATAATTTACTCGAGTGGCTGGCTGGCTTGTCGTTTACCCATGCCCTAAATAAATACTTTATTGGCTATTAAATCGATTGCCAATTAAAGCGATTGGCTTGCTGGCAATATATTATGTTTTCTTCTTGTGCTGTGTTGCATTGAATTCAAATCCGCACTTAAGTTGTAACTTTGCTGGGCACCACTTGAGTTTTCTATTTTATTTTCTAATGAATTTTCTTTCTTTCTTGTTTTAAACAGTTTTAACCTAATTTTTCCTTTTTTCTGTTCTCTTTTTAGGTAAATAAATATCCCTTTTTGTTGTTGTTGATGCCAATATGGAAAACAACATCAACTAACTTGCAGCAACATGGTTGCATGTTTGTTGTCATCATTGTTATTATTGCTGTTGTTGTTGTTGTTGTTATTTTAACCCAAATAGACAACGTGGCAGGCGAGTATATAAAAGTACAATATGTAGACACGTTTTCTATGTCAATCATGTTTTCTTGTTTTCTTTTTCCAAAAGGAAAAACTAATGAATTGAAAGCAAAAAGAAAATGAAGGAAAATAACCGGGTAACTTTGTCCAAAAGAAAGAAAATTTATTATACACGTTAGACGTTTGCATTTCTCTCTCTCTCACTCTCTCTCTCTCTCACCTTCACTAGTCTTAGTTGTACTTGCATCCACTGGTAGTGGTAGTGGCAGTTGTCCATTGATTAGTCCCAGCTTCTCTATTAAAGAGCGATTCCGATGCTGTGGTGGCATTAAATGAAAAATTGCTTTTGAAGAAACATGAAAACCTTTTCTAAACTTTTCTTTCATTTCGCATAAAAATAAATAGGTTTTAACATAGCCAGAGCCGACAATGTATGAAATCTTATAGAAATCCCTATATTAGCTTATTTTGCGTTAGCACATGAGGAGCCTCCCGTACATGGAAAGAAGTTTTATTTACAATCCTAAACTAACATATTCGCCAATAATATTGCACATGAGTTTAGCCCATGAGGAAGAAGCCCCTTCTTACATGGAACGAAGTTTTTTTTTAATTCCGACAAATTTTTTACAATTCTAACCTCACATATTCACTAATAGTATTGCCTTAGCGCAGGCGGAGGAGAAAGAAGTTTTTTTGTGTTTTAATTCCGACGAATTTTTTACAATCCAAACCTAACTTATTCGCCAATAATGTTGCGCTAGTACATGAGAAGTCTCCCGTAGGTTAGAGGACGTGTACTTGTCAGTTAAGACAAGTACAGTACCCGGAAGTCGAAATTGACCCATTGTACCAAAGGAATGAAGGAACATGGAATGAACTTTTTTCTTTAATTCCTACAAATTTTTTTACAATCCTAACCTAACATATTCGCCAATAGCACTACGGAGTATTTTGTACATAGAAATGTATGTACAGACGTGTTCGAAATAATAAGAACATCCAAAGCGAAACAGAAGATAGTTTTAAAAAATTTTTTGAGAAAGATTTGAAAATATGGCTTTCTGTTATTTTTATTGTAGGCATCTTTAGCTTTTTAAAAATATTCAAAGTTATGTTCTAACTCATTTAATTTTTTTGTACTGGCAATAATGTTGAACTAAGTCGAAAATCCGCTGTTCGAAAAAATAAGAACAAATCATATTGGTCCCACTTACATTTCTCACATGAGAGAAAAAGTCCAAAGTTTTGTTGCAAATATAATCGTTGAGTAGTCGTTGATCATTTTTTGTGCAGAATATTGACTTATTTTGGTGAAAAATTCTTTTAAAATGGGCAGAAGCAAGCATTGCTCTATCGACCAGCGTAAGATAATAAAAAAATTGCTCAGCGAAGGGAAAACTTTTGATTTCATAAGAGAACAGCTTGGAATTTCCAACGGAATGATAACAAATGCTAAGAACTGGTCACCGAAGATCGAAAGTCGCGATAGGCGCAGGAAAACTAGCAAAAGGCAGGATAATGCTATCACACGGATCGTTAAAAAGCACCCCTCTATAACGTCTTTACAGATAAGAAACGAGTTAGATCTCCCAATTGCTACATCGACGATAGAACATATCTTCTGTTTCGCTTTGGATGTTCTTATTTTTTCGAACACGTCTGTATATTAAACTTTGCTGGAATAGGGAATAGGATTCGGTATTGCATACAGGTCACCCTGATGTTATTCACTATTCACTACGAGCCCACAGGCCAGCCTTCGCAGGCAACACTATACGCTACGGTTATGAAATCAACTTCAAATATTTTGACGTCAGTACCTTGGCTGTAATGCCTTAAAGGCTTTTTTAACTGCTACAATGAACATGAAGTCGCCGTAGTCTAGTAGGTAGTGAGGTCACGGTTCAAATCCCAAGTCAGACATCTTCAACAAAACATAATATGGATAGAAATCGGCGACTTCCCCTCACCAGATTTCTGGCAAAAACTCTGATGGTAAATAAAATTGCCATGAAAAGTTTCTCAAAACAATCTGTCCTTCGGAGTCGACCTTAAACTGTAGGTCTGTGTGTATAAAATTAACACACACAACATAAGTGGTATGGAAACCTAGGTTGTAATCCTGACTGAAGGGTTGTGGTGACCAAATATGTATGTACGTATATATGTTTAATGAACATGATGTAGCATGTTCTCCAAGAACTTCATTTCTCACTTTATTACTTATTAATTCGTCCATGCCCATTATTATAAGTGTTTTCGCATTCTCTATTATGTGCATATAAGAAATCAGGGCTTTCCTCCTACCAGTGCCTAGGAATCCAATGGAAACTATTTCTATTCGTTTTAAAGATCCTTAGACGAATCCTGGCAGTCTTGTACAACTTACTAGTTATACCAGAACAATCATATCGCATTTAGGGGCTTGGTTGATAATTCCTTCGCACAATAAACATTCATCAAAATCGTATGGCCCGTCAGTTTTGGCTTAGCCACCGTTGACACAAGTGACTGGCATTTTATCACTTTACGCTTCAGAAATCCAGTAGTGTTGATGCTTTTCTATGCTTCAGCAGCCATTCAGCTATATTGAACATGATGCTGCGTAATCTCCAAGAACTTCATTTCTTCATCACTTATTAATCCGTCCAAACCTACTATTATAAGTGATTTCGCATTCTCGTCTGTTCTTATTATCTGGACATTCTTCTACCAAATGAGAATAGTACCAGTGCCACGGACTCTATTTCTGTTCATTTTAAAAATCTTTATATCTTTGCAGTCTGGTACCACTTGCTAGTTACACAAGGTCCGTCTTATCATAATCAGTGCTGGATGCTTGATTAAAGATTCGTGCCACAGCATACCGTCACATTTGTGGCTCAACCACTGTTGACAACAAGTGACTGACTTTTTATCACTTTTCGCTTCAGAAATGCGGCGATTCGCTTTCCGCAAGGACGGCACCCCAACCAAGGCTCTTCAAAGCTTTAGCTTTCTAACGTGCCCCTTATGGAACCAAGCAGGTTCGGTAAACATATTTTCTTTAAGTTGGTGGCTATTTTTTTAAAAAGCTTTGAAACCACACTGAGGAAACCAAAAAAATTTTAACAATCGCGATATTCAGATTACTGAACTATTTTTATAAACAAAATTTGTTAGGTTCGAAGGACCACAGACTATAAACACAAAAGCAACCATTTGTGCTCCAGTTTTTCCTTGTAATTAAATTTTATTTTTATTCACAAAACTATTTCCATCCAGCAAACTTCAAAGCAATAAAACAGAATTAAAAATTAAAACAAAAAAAAAAAACAAAAAAATAGAAAAACAACAGAGTGAAATAGTTTTTAAATTGGCATGGAAATGAAAATCATGCACTTGGCACTACTGGCCCGCTTTACAACAGCCGCGCACAGTAACGGTGTTTGAAAAAAAAAAGTGTTTGAAACTGAAAAACATTTTCAAAAAGTTTTTTTTGCAAAAAAAAAAAAAACAACTTTTAATAGCTTAAATTACAATTAAGCTCATTAAATAGAAAGAGAGAGGGAGAGAGAGAGCAAGATATAAAGACGGAATAAATCCGGTTTCTGTTTTTTATTTCATGAAAAAAAATGAACAAAAAATAGAAAAAATTAAATAAAAAATAAAATAAAAAAAAAATGCATTTAATTGCAGAGGTTTTTAGCTTCAAAAGCTTGAAAAGAAACCAAGAAATTCAATAAAAAGCAAAAAAAAAAAAAATAATGGAAATAAAACGCCTGTAATAGTGGCGCTGTTGGTTTTTTCTTGATTTTCTATTGTTTTTCAATTCGCAATTCGTTTATTATTTTGCCATGAATATTAATGGAAATTATAAAGGTTTTCTTTTAACACAACACACACAATAAATCAATTTTTTTTGTTTATTTTTTGCAAACGCCATTTAATAAATAAAAAATTTTATATTCAAAAATAAAAACGAAAAGTCTGACTTTAATGTTTACATGGAGCAAAAATTATAATAAAAAAAAACGCAAAGAAAAATCTTTCAATATACAGGTAGTCCCCGACTTACGACCGTTCGACTTACGACTATTCGCACTTACGACCATTTTTTTTTTCTAATTTTTTTCATAGAAAATACTTAAAGAATACAAATATGTAGTTGCGAGGAATTCCTAAAATATAAATTTTATATATGTACTAGCAGACCCGGCGAACTTCGTCCCGCCCAAAATTGATTTTTTTTATTGCCCAAAACAGGTCATATTATATATTTATTGTAATACGCTGCATAAAAATAACTAACTTACTATAAGTGTATGGATCTATATATCTAGTTCAAAATTGAAAGTCGGTACGTTATTTAGGTGAGGCATACAAAGAATAACAATAAGAGGTCCAAATCATTAGTAGCGCTAACGAAGTTGTAGTTTTTGTACTCCCTCCAAAACAAAAGCTAACAGACATACATGTTATATATGTAATGATAAAACATCGAATTAGCCGACTTATAGGTATCTTTTAAAGGGGGAGGGTTTGCCACGACCATTTTTGGTGAGTTTGTCGATATTGATTCTACGAACTTATCTACCAAACTGCATTCGTCTACGATCACTATGTCCCTAAATATTAAATTTTAAAGGTTTGCCACGCCTACTTTTTGCTATATCGAATTTTTTTAAACCATCTAAACCTGATAAGCTTTCGAACAAAAAAAGAATGGTTAAAATCGGTTCAGTAGTTTAAGAGTTATAAGTATCACTTGAACGGGGAGGGTTGCGACGCCCATTTTTTGTGAGTTTGTCGATATCGACTTTATGAACTTACCCACTAAATTTTTTCCGTCTACGATCAATATGTACCTAAATATTCAATTTTTAATTTGCCACGCCCTCTTAACATTTAGGGATATGAAAAATAGATGTTGTCCGATTCTCAGACCTACCCGATATGTACAAAAAATTTCATGAAAATCGGTCGATCCATTTCGGAGGAGTTTAACCACTAACATCGTGACACGAGAATTTTATATATTAGATATAAGTAAATATAAATATAAATTTTGGTAGTTTCATTTCTATTGACCCTCAAAGTTAGTAGTACAGTATGTAATTTTTTTCTTAAATTTTTTTTATATGAAATTCGACTTACGAATTTATCGACTTACGACCGATGACCAGGAATCTATCTCGGTCGTAAGTCGGGGACTACCTGTAGTTCCAATTGCTAAGGACTATGTGTTAGTGGTCATTCCAACCATTTAGTCAGGACTACAACCTAAATCCCCACACCACCCATGTTGTGTTTGTTAATTTTTGCCATAAGTGTTGGCGACCTGTAGTTTAATACTGCCACCAATTTAAAGATTTTTTCGTAGCAATTTTAAATACTCGCAGAGTTTATGCCATAAGACTATTGAGAGGAGATCGTCTAAAGACACATTCTTTTTATACTTTTCGTATTGTTTGAGACGTCTGAGATGGGGTTTAAACCACAGGGCTGTCGTCTAATAAGCCAATGCACTACCTACTACTATACTCCGGCGACCGTTCAAACCCTTTAATTAGGATTACTTCCTGCTTTCTTACAACACCACTCCAAGTCATCTGTGTTAATTTAATGCATGAGTAGCGGATGCTACAATTTAACGTGGACCCCGTACAACAGATTTAAGGAACTTCTTCATTGTAATTAGTTTACACTCAACTTACATAACATAATTGGTTATTACAGTCCTTGAGCTAGGATTACGACCTAGCTTCTCACACCACATACATATGTATGTTATGTGTGTCAATTTTATACATGAGTAGCGGTACCTCAGAATGACAAATTTTTTGTAAAACTTTTCATGGCAATTTTTCTTTTATTTACTCTCGAAAGATTTTGCCAGAAATCTGCTGAGAGGCAGTCACTGAAGAAATATTTTTTCATATTTCGTTTTACTGGAGATGAGACCTGGGGGGCCCCACGTCTAATAAGTCAACACACTACCTACTAGACTATGCCGACTACACTCAAAGTTTTTGTTAATAAGCTACTGAAAGAAATATTTCTTTTTCAAAATATTAAAAGTGAGGTTTAACATCACCATGTCTGTTCTATAGGGTCTGCCATCAAGCGCTTGCTATCTTTATATTGAAATAAAACAAAGTGTGTGTGTGTGATTCCATGATTCTGGCACATAAATCAGACTGAATATGACTGATAGTGTGGGTTCTGTTGGCTTTGAGGACCTATGCGGTTTATGACCTATTCGCATACAACTTCGTCTTAAGAAAACCCCACAAGAAAAAGTCTAAAGGGGTCAAATCGCACGATCTGGGTAGCCAGTTCACATTCGGTAGATAATGCATTTCGTTGATGTACAGATGATGGTTGATCGTATACCGAACCAGCGGACATAAATTTATACCCCACATTGCGAATAGTCCACTTAGTTTGGCGATTATTGCGAAGCGTGCGGTATGTTGCCCGAACAGAACACCCATTTTCATGAAAAAATTGTTGTTTGCACGTGTTGTTTAATGCTAGGATTTGGCAAAACAGGCTGAATAAGTGATAATTAATTTGACAGATGAAGTTTCAACAATTGAAAGTTATCAAAGTTAGGAAGAAACTGTTGGAAGACCTTTAATTTGTTAAGTAAGGGACGATTTTAGTGATTCTAAAATGGAAGAAGCGTTCGGTACGATACCCGTATAGAACACCCATTTTAAGTGACAACTAATTTCATAGATGCAGCTTCAATAGTTGACAGTTATCAACTGTCAAAGTTCGGAAGACCCTGTTGGAAGACCCTAATTTTTTTTTTGTATGTTTAGTGTTTATTATTCTTAAATGGTTTTCTTTCTGTTTGCACAAACCTATGAGTTTGTTCAACTGTGTCATGTGTCCTCAAGTAGATTTGTTTAAATCTAGCCATGCTGAGCAGGGCCTGACTGATATTTTCATTTTTATTCGATATAGAAACGTTAAAAGAAAAAAATCCTTTTAAAGAATATCCGCAACTTCAAATTAAATTTCATCAGTTCAATCAGTTTTACACTATGGATGGCTGGAATGTTTACTTTTTGGCATGATGAACTGAGTGAGTAAATGAATGAATATTTTCATTTCGTTTTAATTTCCTGTGCCCTGGACTCTGGTATATTATTCCAAAAGCCGGAAAAATAAACAGTTGCAGCACACAAGCGCTAGGTGCAGCATCATCATCACCAACTCCATCAATTTGAACAGCAACATTCGTCAACATGTTCTGGCTGGCATGCCTTGTAGAAAAAATAAACGTTTGAAATGAAAATTTTTGTATAAACAAAACTTTCCTCTTTTTTAGCCAATTTAAAGTATCATCTGTTGGCAATTTTTATTAGCAAAGGGCTACCGGAAGGGGGGAGGGATAGGTTTCAATAGGAAAACGTAAATAAAACTTTTGAATAAATAAACCCGAAAAAAAATTCGGTACTTTTAGTTGACTTTGTAATGCGCGGAAAAAGAAATTTAAAAGGAAAAGTGCCAGGGAGTTGAATGTTTTTCTAAAGCAAATACACAAAACGGCAAAGAAGCAAACTAAAATGCATACACTGAGAGAAATATTTTTAATCACATGACAATGTTGATTCAAACCCTCTCACTTCTAACTCTATAGCCTTTAATCAGTGCCAATGAAATTATTGTCAATATAATGGACATGATGTGACCCTTCCATAGTTTTATTATATCATTGCTCTCTCTCATTCCCTTTTGTTTCTTTTCCGCATTTCCTCCATACATTGGAATATAAAAACCAAATGATTGATTGTCTTGGCTGCGCTTGTTTCCCGTGCTTTCGGTTTTAAAGCCTTTTAAACTCTTCAGAAAACATAATCAACCAGCAACCGGCATTAACTGTTGTATTTTAAAAGAAGGGTCGGAGGGTTAATTCTCTCATCAATATGAAGAATTTTTGCAATGGAAAAATTAACAGCATAATGCCATGTTTTTCTTTCATTTTTTTTTTTTTTTATAAAAAAAATCACACGAAAGCCATGGTTTAAATTAACTACGAACCGCTAGTCAACTCTTCTTACGATGGGAACAGAAATATTCTTTCGTTCATTCATTCTTTCTATGCTAATTTTCTTCTTTTTTTTTGTTTTTTTTAATAAATTAAGCAGCTATTTATTCTTTCTTTTTGTTCCCTTCCTGCTTTATGCATTAAATTGTAAGCAAAAAAACCCATTACTGGTGAGGTAATGAAGAACTAAAAAGTTCCCTTTTTCACAGATTAAAGCTTAAGGCTACTCAGCCACAGTTGATGAACTTATTACTCATCACACTACGTTTCGAATTCGTCCAATAATTGACATCAATTTAGTCTCCTTCAGGGTATTAGACTCTCACATCTGTTGTAGTTAGTATTCCCCACAATTATTGGGAATCTTTAGGCTTTTTTTCGTGGATTGTAAAAGTTTTAGTTATCGACAATGACCATTGTCATCGAATTCTAATGAAATTATCAGCCGCCCTTAAAAGCATAGCTTTCTTCGGCCAGTCCTTATTGTAATGCCGTTTGTATCTGTTTAGTCTCACAACCTAGCTCCTCTCTTACTTAGCTTACTTCGGTCGGTCCCTATTGTAATGCCGTTTGTTCCCCGTGTGGTGGCGGGAAGAGAATACTACCACAGTGATCACCATACTTGTCGTAAAAGGCGACTAAGGGTGCTGCTACCAGTCAGGAACTATTTGGGGTTCAACTGGTAGCAGTCTGGTCTTGGCTTGGCTGCGAAGTCTGACCAGAGGTCTTTAATCTGGTACCACGGGTGTCAGGAGCCCCAGGGACTTGTCCCTGCCTGGCAAATGGTGAGGCCCCCTTTATGGGAGCACGTGGTGGCTGTGGTTTAGACCCAAATCGCGGGGAGTGTGTCAGTACGGTGTGGCGTTACATTCTTAGCGCATTAAAGGGGTTTAGATGGTCTCCGACCCCTAAACAAGGGGTAAGTCTTTTCCAAATTGCATGATTTTGAATTGGTACCCACATGTTGTGTGTGTTAATTTAATCCTTGAGTGGCACGACCTGTAGTTTAAGGTCAACCCCGAACGACAGATTATTTTGAGAAACTTTTCATGGCAACTGTTAAATTACTTTCAAGAGGTTTTGTCAGAAGGCTACTGTCGCGAAGTCGTCCGTTTTGTTTTGTTCAAGGTCTCTGAGAGAGACCTTTGAATCACGAGCTGCCAACACGCTATTTGCTAGACTACGGCGACTTCTGCAGCGACAATCATACTAACATAATTGATCTTAACAAACCATACTACAGATTTCGATCTGCCTTCACATTTCCTTTACTTCGTATGCGCCCTCGCCAATTGGTCCTTCCAAAACAGGTAAGGTTGCCGGCTTCCACTAATCCTCTCATCAAATACTCATCTCGCTGTCTCATCCTTTTCATCCACAACAGCGTCCTTATTGTTGAGGAGGTTATACAGCATATTTTAAGTTTTGTTGCAGAAATTATTGCCAACTCGTACAGAATATAAGATCTTGCGTAGAACTTCTCTTACGAACTCTCCCAAAACAGTTGCATCCGTGCGTAACAGTGTCCACGCTTTTGCGCTGTAAATAAACATGAGGAGGGTGATTTGTAAATACAACGTGTGTTATGACAACCGGACCAGGTCAGGCTTGAGATCCTGCAGAATCCGAAAGCCCTCCTACTACCCATTCCAAAGAACAGTCGAGAATACCTCTTAATCAACTCGATAGATAACGCCATCGAAACCGGATAGCGTTCGAACGAATCCGTTGTTGTACATCCGCTAGTTAATTTACATTGAAACTCCGACTGCTTGGACTTGTTTTTTTAAAGGGTACTTCCTCTCAACAGTCTTCTGGTAAAAACTCTGAGAGCAGATAAAATTGCCATGAAAACGCTTCTCATACCTAATTTTCGGAGTCGAAGTTAAACTGCTTGTAGGTCCAGCCACTCATGGATAAAATTAACATACACCACATGGGTGGTGTGAGAAACCAGGTCTTAATTCTGTAAGTAACAGACCAGAGTGGCTGATGGGAATCTCTTCCACTGACAAAATAGCGCATCGACCACTAAACTATGGTCTTTTGCTTCACTGCAGATGAAAATAGCACTTTCAGCCGAGTATATAGTCACATTGGATGGTGTGGCTTCAAAGCAATTTTGAGTTAAGAAGCTGACCTGTGTGTTCGGTCCTCTTTCAACCGAGCATATAGTCACATTGGATGTCGAGGCTTCATATCAATTTTGAGTTCAGAATCCAAACTAAGTGTTCGGTCCTCTATTAACCGATTTGAAGTCCTCTCCAGGGAAGTGGATATGTACAGCCTTGTACATCCCAGTGATGAATTTAAATTTTAATTTTAACAGATTATTCAACAACATGCCTTGCTTTACGGGCTTCAACATTTAATACTACCGCCTGTAGGGTATATCCCCCTTATAGTTAACATCACTTAAGAATAGTTTAAGTAAATAGAAAATCATTTATTTGATTTAGAAATGAAATAAACGACAGAAAAATAGAAGAAAAAAAATCAACAGTTTTTCACACATGACTGCCAGAAGTAAAAGCAATGAAGAGTCCGGGTCTGTTGTGCCTCTCAAGTCTCCGACTGTAAATTAAGTTATAATTTATAAGGCGAAAATTGACTGACTTCTACTGTAGTGGAAGATCATAAATGCTAAGCTAAGCTTTAGTAACGCTTTTTCAAATTTAATTAGAAACATTAGCACGAGCATGTTTAAAATCGCACTGCAGCGACAACGACGGCAACAGCCAGCAACTATAACTGCTCAAAAAAAAAAACTCAGTTGTCTGAGAAATTGTGATGGTGAGGGTGTAATTGGGGAATATTTTCGTTTTTTCTTTTCTTGTTTTTCTTTCTCGTTAAGCTAAGCTGTTTAACTGGCTGACTGACTGACTGACTAGTTGGCTGCATGGCTGACTGAATTTAACGAAAAAAAAAATTGTCTGTCTGTCTGTCTCCCTACAGCTTTAAGCAAAACTCCAACTTCATTTCATTCTCAGCAGATAAGCTATACGGCCCATAGCCATCATAAAGCCGTTGTCGTCGTCGTCTTGGTCTTGTACAAATAAATGCATTGAGAATTGGTGGGTCAGTTGGTTGGTTGGTTGGTTGACTAAATGGCTGGCGTTGTTGCTATTGTTGTTGTCGAAATAGGAAAATAACGCTTTAAAATAGATGCAGTAACACAGCCTGAATAAAATCATTCACTCACTCGCTCAGTTACTCATTCATTCATTCTGTTTTATAAGCATTGCTGGGCTCTCATCGCGTTTAAATGCCCGGAATGTAATAAAAATTCTGTTTTAAAGTGTGGGAAAGTTTAGAAATTCTTTGAGAAAAAATTTACTTCAACTGCTGCTGTTACTTCTTCTCCTCTCTTTCTCTCTCCTCTCTTTATCTCCACATGAAATAAAAGAAAATCTTTTAGAATTTATTTAACGCTGGTTGGCTGATTTTTCTCTACCATTTGCCAGACATTTCCTTAATTTAGCCAGAAAAAATGCCTTTTTTCCCCATTTCTGTTTTTTTTTTTTTTTCCATTATGCAGTGAAAAACCGACAGACAAGGGCCATGAATTCAATTTTCTTTATTCCCTTGTTTCCTACATTTTTCATGTAATTTTGCATAATTATTTGGCCAGCAAATGAAATGCAAATGGAAGCTATGGATTGGAGGATGGGGGAGTATTAATCCTATGAGAAGTTGTTTAAAGAATGTTTAGAAACTGTGTGGGAAAAGAAAAATAAATTCTAAGAAATATTTTTTTTCTTTTGGTACCAAAAAGGTACTTTTTGTAAAAAGTACTTTTAATTAATTGTTAAATTAGATTAATAGAAAATTAATGATTTAATAGAAAATTTCATACAAAAAAAAATTCATTTCTTTAGAAAATTGAAACAAAAAGTTAAAAAAGTACTTCTTATAAAAGGTACCTTTAATTAATTTTTAAATTTAATATACTTTCAAGTTATAATAGAAAATTTAATACAAAAAAACATACATTTCCATTACCTTTCTTAGATTTGTTTAGAAAATTGAAACAAAAAGTTAAAAAAGTACTTTTTATAAATGTACCTTTAATTAATTTTTAAATTTAATATACATATTTCAAGTTTTAATAGAAAATTTAATACAAAAAGACGTACATTTCCATTACCTTTCTTAGATTTGTTTAGAAAATTTAAACAAAAAGTTAAAAAAGTACTATTTATAAAAGGTACCTTTAATTAACTTTTAAATGTAATGCACTTTATTTCATTTATTTAAAAAAAATTTTTTTATTTAGAAAATTGTAACAATTTTTTTTAGAAAAATTCTATAAAAAGGTACTATTCCAAAAGGTACCTTTGAAGTTTAAAAAAAAAAATCGTATCAAAAAAACTAACTTAAAAAATTTTTAGTTCTCTTTCGAAATTATAAGAAAAAAGGCTACCTTTTAAATATTAGTACCTTTTATATTTTTTGTAAAGTACTTTTTACAAAGAGTACTTTTAACTAATTTTAAAATTTAATACACTTTAGGACACAAGAAAGTACATTTTCATCACCTTTCTAGGCTTTATTTAAAAAAATAAAATAACAATTATATAAAAAGGTACTTTTTCAAAAGGTACCTTAGAAGATTTAACAATTTAACAAATATTCGTACTAAAAAACTAACTTTAAATAAAAAAAAAATCTAACTTAAAAATAAAATAAATATTGGTACCAAAAAACACCCATTTGAAAAAGGTACCATCTCAAAAAAAGTACCTTTTAAAAGAATTTTAAATGTATTCTGCAAACTCTAGCAACAGAAAAATTTATTAAACTTATAAGAAAAAATCTTAATATGATAATAGTACGTTTTGGAAAAAGTACCTTTTGTTCGAGACTACGGCACCTTCCTACTAGACTAGCTTTGGTCTTCTCATTATTTATCTCAAGTCAACCAATTCAAGAAGCTTATCTTCGCAATTCTAGTAGTTATGCCCTCTAGAGCAAGCGTAGCTTTCTAAACAGATTTCGATTGCGAAATAAATTTTTAGGAGATGTTCCCTATTAAAATACAATATGTTGTAATACCGTAAAGTAAGTTATAGAAGAAGGGAAAAAGCGAATAGAGTAGTAGGAAGCAGTTCTTGTTTACTAAAGGGTCCGCCAAATAACTTTTTTTTTTTTTGAAAATGCTTAAAAAAAAAACTACTGAATATTTTCTCAAATTTCTTTTTTTATTTGAAAGTACAAACCTTCCGATTAATAATGGAAAATAATTTCATTCAAATGGCTGCCTCGGCTGGCCATGCAGTAGCCTACATGATGGGTCCAATTTTTAAGCACATTATTGATTGTGTGCAGCTGTATTTCAGCAATGGCTTCACGAATATTGTCCTTTAAAGCGTCAATTGTCTCTGGTTTGTCGGCGTAACACTTATCTTTGACGGCACCTCACAAATAATAGTCCAACGGTGTCAAATCGCCGCTCCGAGGTGGCCAAACGACATCAGCTCTGCGGCTGATAATGCGATCTTCAAAAACAGGGCGCAAAACATCAAGTGTAGCTTCGGCTGTGTGGCACGTAGCGCCGTCCTGTTGAAACCAAATGTTGCCAATATTCTCCTCTTCAATTTTTGTGAACAAAAATTCGTTCAACATGGCCCGATAACGATCGCCATTGACTGTAACGGCCACTCCTTGCTCATTTTCGAAGAAAAATGGCCCAATTATGCCTCTGGACCAAAATCCGCACCAAACAGTGACTCGTTTTGGCTGCGTCGGTTTTTCAATGTATGCGTGCGGGTTTTCTGTGCCCCAAATGCGACAATTTTGCTTGTTTACATACCCGTCAAGATCAAAATGAGCATCATCTGAAAAGATGATTTTTTTTTTGCCAAAATTTGCCATGATTTTCAAAGTAATGTCGCAATATTTCCCAGAGTTGTTCAAGCGTATACACAACCATATTCGTTCAGCGGAAGGATAAAACTAATTATCTGTCAAATCAGACATAAGCTAAGTGTTACCATTCACGAAATAAGCACTAGTTGAAAAGAAAACGTTAGATGGCGGATCCGATATAAATAAAATCCTTTAAATTAATTTTATTGGTCCACAAAGAGCGGAAGGACCCCTTTACTGTGACCCTAAATTATTAACCGAATAACTCTTAATAACCTTTTAAATTATTAAAGAGTTTAAATGCATCCACGTTACACTTGGTAACGAAATTAAAGAAATAAAAACAATTCCTTTCATTTTCACTCAACTCCACGGGGAATGATGGATGCATATAATGACGGCGACGCCACCAAGTGTTTTAACTCACAAAGGGGGAGCACCAACCAACCCATTCTTAAGCTTTGGGGAGTTTGCATATTTTAATTGTCGAAAGATCCATGGAATGGAATGTGATGGTGGAAATAAAAAAAATTTACAATTTCATTGCATAAATGGCGAATAGCTAATGAATGGAATGGATATGGTGGCAGACTGTAATAATTATGACTGGAATAACGCGACAGCAAAAAACCTTGACCTCTTCTTCGTCTTCTTATGAAAAAGAAAACATTTCGAATGGAAAAGAAAGAGAGAAGAAAAAAAATCGTAAAAAATCTTTAACAATGCATATCCATGGGTAATGATGACAAGTTTTTTTATTTCTTTCAGTTTCTTTTATTCCCTAACAATCGATTACATTGTATGGGATTTTTCCTCTCCACTTTCCCTCCTCTTTATCTATAATCAATGCCGTATTTTTTATATCATCAAAATGGCATTGATTATCCATTCATATTGTCGTCGTCATTATTACTTTTTATTTTTGAATTTTTTTTATTCAAAGTCAAGCATAAAATGTTAACGATATTGTAATCGTTGTAGTTGTTGTCATCGATATCTCAACATCATTATCATCATCATTATCATCTTCATCATCTTTGTTTCCATTGTTACTCGTTTAATAAAAGTACCACAAATGTGGCGTCAATTTTACTTTAAGGGGAGTGAGAGAAACCAAAGAAACATCCTCGTCCCACTAGCGCCCTTTTGTAAGTGTCAGTATCGATCACTTTATAGAAGACAGAGAACAAAGCATGCATTTGCATATGCAAATATGCAATTTAATGCATATTTTTCTATCATTTTTTTTATATTTTTTCTTTATTTAATTTCAATAATTATTGAATATCGAACGATAAAAACTGACTTACACTTTAAGTTATTTGAATAGGGCGACAATTGATCACGATTCTTTGTCATTATAATTGATGAGTTAGGTGCCTTAATACTGCAACCATACCTTCTATCTTCTGTACTTCCCTCAAATTTTATAGGATATCTCTGTAAATCTCTATAAAGCCTTTTCAATCCTATTGTCCTGACAAACTTCAGACTGCTGTTCGATATCAACAATGGCAATTCCCTGCGTAACAACTGATATGTACACTGGTGTTGCCTTCTGGGAGGCATTACTGTCCCACAAGTTTATAGAATCTACATGTTAGGGTAGAGACAACTCCCACTCTAAATTAGCTCACTCTGAGTCTACAGCACCATATCAAAAGCTTGGTTATCAATCTGAGGTTATTTCTTCCAGTGCATGACGCAAAGCTTCTCTTATTTTAATATAACAACAAAACTTTTGATTGCCTGAAACCCATTTGGTTGGAGAAGCCTTTGCCTCTCTTTATCTTCACTTACGCTGAGCCTCTCATTCTAAACATCCGCTCTCACTTTACAAAAGGTTCTGGTCACATCATAGGCGTCGAAGCAAGTTTGTCTTCTTATTCATTGTCGAGTATTCCCACATGACCGGAAACCCAGCAGATGTAACCTTATTTTCCCTGCCTAACCCAACTAAACTTCTTCAGACAATCAATTTAAGTTCATAAGACATAAGAGCGCTTTGCCAACTTCACTCCTAGAAAATTTGTCTTTTAAGTGATACCCTTAAGGCCAGAATTCAAATGCCACCTCAATCGTATTTGACCGAACTCACAGAGCAGTCATAAGTGGTCCCGGAATTGAACATTGGTTCTACGTTAAGACAATGCTGAATAACAGCGCTGGAGGCTTTCGGGTTCTGTTGCTTATACACTTGCGTAAGACGCCGTAGTCTAGTAGGTAGTGTGTTGGCTTATTAGACTGAAGGCCCGAGTTCGAACCCCAGGTCAGGCATCTCCAACTAAACGAAGTTTGAATATTGGCGGCTTCCTCTCAGCAGATTTCTGGCAATAACTTTGGGAATAAATAAAATTGCCAAAAAAGTCTCAAAAAATCTGTCGTTCGGAGTCGACTTTAAACTGTAGGTCCCGCTACTCACGTATAAAATTAACGCACACAACATAAGTGGTGTGAGAAGCTAGGTCGTAATCCTGACTGAAGGGTTGTAATGACCAATTATGTATGTTATGTAAGACTCCCACTTTTAACGTGAGGTTAGAGTGGGCCAATTAAGGCAACGATTTTCGGAATCAAACACAGGTTTTTGGAATATTAGTAATCTCAAGCTATTCTTGGATAGTCTGCTGCAAAACATTAATCTTTCCAATCATAATTGTTTAGCAAAAGTTTAGATTGTCACAATCTCGCCTTTCTCTATTCTTACTTTGGACAAGTATGTCCTTCCAAACTATTCTCTCCAGTCCGATTCTCTTTCTGGCAAACTCATTTGCTCGATCGTTGTCTTGAATACCCAAAAGATCTCAGTGCTCAGATAACGGCCTAATTGCCCCATGGTTTATCTTCTGTCCAACTTTAATTGAGGACAACTGTTGTCAGCAGAAACCTTCGCTGGGGAAATATCCGGGAGTTTCCCTAGGGACTTCGACTTTCCTGTATTACTACTAGTCTACTTACACCACAGAATAATCTCTTAGCCTATAAGTTGTGCTATTCACCTTCCTTATTCGGATTCGTTGAGAACCACTTTCCAAAATTATAAAGTGCACTGGGTCTGGCCAGGGAAAATTCAAAAGAAAACTGATAGTGGTGTGATGTTACAAGTGTCCGTGGTTCATACCCTAGACTTCAGGCATTTCAAACAAAGCGAAATATGAATACAAATTCCTCTCGGCGATTTCCTTTCCAGCGGTCTTCTGGGAAAAAAAAACTCTTAAGAGCAAATAAATAATATAAGGTTCTCAAAAATCATTCATTCAGAATCGATGTTAAACTATAGATCCCAAACTCATGGATAAAATTAACTTACACAACATGGCTGACGTGCGAAGCTAGGTCGTAAATCTAACTAAGAGGTTGTGATGACCAATAAATAAATAAATAGAGAAGTACCGCGCCCTCTATTTAGAGAATACACAATAGAATTTAAAAAAGTGAGGTTACCTGCCAACGATTTTTTCTCTTTCTCTATTAAAATGTTTTACAGTGTTGCACAGAACCTCTCCTAGCAAATAGTATGTAAACTAAGTACTAAAATATAGAAAAAGAAGAAGAAAAATAGCAATAGGGCCTTTGCCATCATATAGCAACAGTTAAATCGGGCATATAACACAGTGAGTAGTAAGTGAGTGAGTGTGATCGTGAGTGTATGAGTGAGCCATATAAACCACAACAGTCAGTTACTCATCTGGTATATAAAATGTAGAAAGAAAAAAAAACCGAAAAAATAATTACACGAGTGACGCCAGTTTGTCGTCATGACAACCTTTAAAATATTTGTTCAAATACCTCTCTACACCACACCACACCACACCACGTACACACAGAGAGCAGTCACGTTAGTGTGTATAAAACTATGTATGCACATGTCTAGGGGTATTTGCCACATTTTTATTGCAAAAAAAAAAAACAAAAAAACGAGAATAAAAAATATTTGAATTGATGGTTGAATGGATAGAGAAAGAGAGAATGCCTTGAGTGACAGTAAATGCTTGTGTGGATAAAATGTATGGATGGATGACACTTTTTACAACACACTGTGACACTCTGACAACTGACTTCTCTATACTTTGCTGCTGTTGCTCTTGCTACTACTACTTACTACAAACAGCACACCCACTAAATTATGAGAAAAAGTAACAAAAACAATGCGAGAAAAAAAGATATTGAAATTGAAATATTTGTCTCTCTCTATGATTGACAGAACTGGGACGCCAGCAATAAACTCGAGTTGTGCTACGAAAAAAAAACCTCTATTGGGGGTTTTTTCGTTCATTTAAGTTGTTAATGCTGAGGTATTAACCGCCACCAAATTGTTGTCAAAGATTTGCATCGTATTGAGAAATTAAATGAAGCGTTTAAATGGCAGTTTTTTTCTTTTTCTTGGTTTTTTTCTTTTTTTTTTTTTAATTTCGGTTTTCAGATCGTATTTCCTTTTCTTTGAGGTTTTTTTTTTTTTTTGTTTTGTTTGCCTTGCATGTAAAGCGCTTAAGAAAAATGTTGACATTGATCACAGGCCTACTCCTACTATAAATCCAAGATTTATGAGCTTTTTTTTTTGATTGTTTAAGGAAAATAACGGTAAACATTTGGCCAAGGGAAATACCAAATTAAAGTAGGTCACTCAAGAGTTTCTTGGGCAAAAGATGTGATAAGAGATTTTAAATTTATTCCGCAAAAAAGGAAACATAATATTAAAAAGAGGCTCCCTCCCCCTCCCTTGTGCCCGCCATAGGCGAAGTCTCTGAGTCAGTATTTCATATCAAAAAATTACTCGTGTTTGCATTTAAAAGTTTACTTTAGAAATGAAGACGAAGTCGCTGTAGTCTAGTAGGTAGTGTGTTGGCTTATTCGACGTGAAACCACGGTTCAAACCCCAGGTCAGACATAAAAACAATCACCCTTATTCTGGTTGTCGTCGTCGCCGTCGTCGTCGTTTCCAAAAATGATGTCGATAAAATCAGAGTCGACACAACACAATATCGACGGCGTATTGACTCACAGAATACCAAATGTGTGTCGACAGTCATCTATAACTGTCAATAACGACAAACAGAATACCAATTTTAAACTGTCGACGCAAGACGACGTCGACGACGACAACCAGAATAAGGGTGAATATTTCTTCGGTGACTTCCTCTCAGCAGATTTCTAGCAAAAACTCTGAGAGTAAATAAAATTGCCATGGAAAGTTTCTCAAAAAATCTGTCCCACCACTCACGTATGAAATTAAGACACACAACTTCAGTGGTGTGAGGAACTAGGTCGTAATCGACTAAAGGGTTGTAATGACCAATTATGTATGTATGTAATGAAGACGAAAGGGGGGGCCTTATAGCTCGCATCGTTGCATCGTTTTCTATTGGCATGCTATTCAAGCAAAATTTCCGCAATGGTAGGCGAAGCTAGGTTGTAATATTGACTGAATATAGACTGATGACCGATTAAGTAAGTAATCGCAGTGTACGTATCATTCGTATTATACGTATCATTCGTATAAGTGATATAAGGAAGGACAAAAAACTCTTTTTGCTTCGTTTCCAAATAAAAATCTTTTCTCCAGGGTATAGCACATTTTTTGTTTGCCACTGTTTTGCTGTCATCATGTTATGACATATTTTAAGCAGAAATTTTTTAATCATTTTTCTTAAAAAATTCAAAACATAAAAGGAAGATACAAAATCCAATGTAAACTTCTGTGGTGTTATGACTTTCAAAAATCAGTGTCACCATCATTATCATTAAATTGTGCGATTTTCTTGATTATTTTTTTCATGAAAATATCAAGCAGGCATGCTGTGGCCATCATCCATCCAATCATCACAGTATAAACATACAAAAAAGAAAGAAAAAAAAAAACAATCAAAAGAAAACAAGAGAAAAGACAGGAAAAAAAGGGTGAAAGTGATGCAAAATTTTTAAATGTGTCTGAGGCACTGGCATTTCGCTGCGATTTACTGAAATTGTAAATCGTCTGTCTGTCTGTCTGACTGCTTTACAAGCAACATAACATCGTCAACCTCATCTTCACTATCACATGGTCTTGTTTATGTTGTCTCGCTACCTAAAAATGGCATAAAAAGTAAATGAAGCCGCATTTTCTGTAGTCACTGACTTTGTTATTCGCCTAGTAATGGCCAGTCGCCGTGGTGGTAGTGGTGGTGGTTGAACTAACAAAAATAAGCAATTTTTGGAACCCAAACTACTGCCACTAATATTGCCAATAAACACAATAAGTTTTTTCTTTCTTTCGCACCACTTACTGTTTTTAATACTCCTCACTCCTCTCGTTAACGTCATGCTTGTTATCGACTTTGCCGGCCAGTTACTAGCCACGATTAAAGCAAAGTGGGGAAAAACAGTTTCAGTGTGTAAATTATAAAATGGGGGGAACGGGGACATTCACTTAATGAATGAAAATAATACAACAAAAAAAATTCTCTCTCTTTTTTTGTTAATCATAAAGCCATCATGACAAAATGTGTTTTCTCCCCGATATAATTTTCTTAATCATTTCATTTTTACATCAATCTTGATCAAACTTATTATATTTGTTAAGAAGGCCATTTTTATTATTATGATTCTCCTTATCACATTAATATGATCAGTTTTTAATTTAAATTTTTTAATTAAAAAAAAAAATGTTTTTTTTTTGCAAATTTGTTAACACTTTAACGCACTAGCCCTCCATATACATACGTGAAGTGAGTGGAAGGTGCTGTTGTGAATTAAATTTTAAATTAAATATATTTACTCTGGTCATCATTGTTGTTGTAGCATTTTAAATATAATTTATCATCATTATATTGTTGATTGGAACCCATTATGAGAAAGATCACAAGAAAAGTATTTAAGAAATCCTCTTTCATATGTCTTATGCAAGGACAAGGATACTGCCGCCTATTTACTCAATTTATTCGTGGATTTTTTTGCATCCCATTAACTCAGATAGTCAGATGTAATTAAATTTGGGCCTTTATAAATCGACGCCTCCATTCTATAACGTTCTAAGTGTACTTAGAACGTTTTGAATGTTCTTGCATTTTTAAATTTTACGTTCTCTAACTTAAATACTGTCAAAATTTGGTTAAGATGCGCCGATCCGTTCCGAAGTTATAGGGAAAAATCTACTTAGAATACACATATAGTCATATGGCGCGTGAAAACTTTGAGAGCTCATAACTCAAAACACACTTTTTCGACTTAGAATGTTATAGAACGGAGGCGTCGAAATATCTTTGTAACTGTCACTTGCCTATTCTCTTAATTCTTACAACCCTTTATTCAGGATTACAACCTAGTTTCTTGCACCACTCATGTTGTGTGTGTATATCTGCAGATTTCCTTCTTGACCACATTCATAGCAAAGCAGAAGCCTG
Source organism: Sarcophaga caerulescens (assembly GCA_927399465.1). Lineage (NCBI taxonomy): Eukaryota > Metazoa > Arthropoda > Insecta > Diptera > Sarcophagidae > Sarcophaga > Sarcophaga caerulescens. The sequence continues at coordinate 107,435,537 of OV656873.1, forward strand.
AGGAGTTTCCGAATAAGTTGAGAGTATCCTAATATTCTATCGTTCTATCATTTTTAAAAATATTTCGTGTGTGCTGGGGCACCCATATATACTATGCTTAACACCCTCATCACCTCTTTGCATCCGAAAAACTTCAAATACTACCAGCAGAACTCTGAAGATTTTACACGTCTGCAAAATTGCTAAAAATGCAAAATATTAGATTGTCATCGGATGTCATTTTGGATTAGAACCCGTAAAAATCGTACTCTTTCTCCATTCTTTACTTCTCGAAGTATCCAATAAAATCTGAAGTATCCAATGCTACCAGAGAGATACCTTAATATGCTGCTACGGTCACTAAAAGATTACCTTCAGAAGACCAATGCTCTCACAAACATTGCACCCAGGGACAAAAGCGAAATCCTACCTCTTCACTACTCTTCAAAGAAAAAGTGATTGGTGTATCCCACAAATGGTCCCAGTGGTCAGGCTAGGTCTGGAATAGCTTCCACCAGAGACAGAGTAAAATTAATTATAATTATACGGGAGCCGGAGTGAGATGCGGCTACGGCCACTGAGAAATAGCTTCTCTCTCTTAGTCCCATTGCACCATAGAGTCGACAGCGATAATATGTGCAGATCAATAATTCAAATATCTGTGCTATACAATCCTTAAGTCAGGGTTACAACCTAGCTTCTCATACCTCCCATATTGTGTTGTGTTAATTTTATATATGAGTGGCGGAATCTATAATTAAACGTCGACTCCGAGCAACAGATTTGATGAGAAACTTTTCATGGCTATTTAATTTATTCTCAAATCTTTTGCCAGAAAACTGTCTTAAAATAGAACAGCAATGGAACTGGAACTGCAACTGACCCCTGACCTCCAACGGAAAATCCGTTTCGTCCCTTGTTATAGAACGACAAATGCCTCAGTAGCAGTTTACAGATTCCACATCAATGTGTCGAAAATATCTTAATAAGTTCATCCGTTCTTTCATTTGCAACAATGTTTCGTGTAACCTGGGACCTATATCAGCTCTTTACAATGGAGAAACTTCTAATTCTACCAGCTGCCTCATTCCTCGGCATTTTAAATGCCTATAAAATTGCTAAGACTGCAAAATATTAGAGATCTTCGCCCAAACCAAATGTCATCTTGTATTCAAACCCGTAGATATCGTACCCCTTCCCCATCGTTTACCTCTAGAGTGTACATTATTGGTGCATCTAATTAAATCAGGGTTGTAGATGATTAAGTATGTGCTCTCAGCCCAATTACACCCGGGAAGTAAAACAATCTCCTACACTTTTAGCATTCTTCACTTCTGGGCAAGAAGGTCTTGGTGTATCTCACAAAATCCTGTTTGTGAACTACAAGGTCTGGGTAGGTCCTATTATGGGTATTAAGAGATTACATCCAGTACACCAGTCGTTGCATATGAAAGCTATATCCTATCCAGAAAAGAACGCCCTAATGTATATGTACAGCAAAATATGGACGATTAGGTTTGTAGCTGATTATATGGCAGACGGGGCCATACGGGGCCTGATACAGCCACTGAGAAATATCCTCCAACAGACCACTTCTCTCAGCTGTATTGCACTTTGAATCGAAAGCGATAATATATGACGTTGTGGAAAAAAAGATCCCTTCATACCTAACAATTGGAAGGACCTGGAGGTTGCAGAACCAGTACACCAATTGTTGTTTGAGTTCCCATTTTCGGCCGAACACAATTAGGACTCTAGATGCCACTTGCAATCAAGTTTTGAATTTAATATCACACTTGAAAAGTTTTAAAGTAGTAACGATTGATTATACAATCGGGACCTTTTAAACAACTTCGGTAGTTTACACTGCACTCAACAAAACCAAGTAGTCTGCATAAGCTACCCACCCTTATCACATTCTTTAAAATCAAAAAGTGCCACGAACTAGGTGTGACGACAGTAATGGTGCTGTTATTTGACTGACCTTTGACCTTACCACTGATTGTTGTAAACTGAAATAGTATTTTAAAATAAAACTTTAAAAAATTTTCAGGATGACCTTTGACCTTTATCATAGGTATTTAATACTATTCAAATAAAATAATAACAATGATTTTCGGCATCAATTTAAATATGTTCAGTGATTTATTAACAATTTTTTTCTTTTCTTTGCAGGTATGTTATCGTGTTCTTTATGGTATCTTATCCTTTTTTTTTTCTTCAATGGGTCATAGGGGTGAGTAGCCACTAAATTTATATTAAAAGTAAGAACTTTTCCAACAAAGTATTCTTGCATGCAAAATTTTATGAAAAAAAATGTTTTTTTCTTCTTTTTTATCGTAGAAAGATTGCTTTGGCTATTATTATAGCCACAACTGTATGTTTTTGTAACGAAATTTTCATATTTTGTTCAATAATTTTCCCGCTTTAAAGAAGGATTTTTTATGTAAAAAAAAACTTATTTTTCATGGAGAAATTCCATAAGCAGTTGGCAATCATTTCTTTATTTTGAAACTCTTCTTAGTTACTCCTGTCAGTTAAGCCGACGTTTATTAATTGTAATTCAAGGTTTTGCATCCATCAGCGTAGGAGGAGAAGTAAGAAGACTTTGGCGGCGCGACCGGCCTTGAAATTAAAGGTTATAAGCTGCCCTACAAAAAAAAAAAATTATTTTTTACTTTCATCCTTGATTATGGTGTTTATTTTCAAGACATGATTTCTTTTCTTTTTCTCCCTATAAATAATTTATTTTTAAAGATTATAATTTAATTAAAAGAAGTCTCAAATCAGATTCATTTTTAAATTTTCTTGAAACCTTCAAAAAACAGGGAACAAACATTTCTAATTGAAACCCTTGAATTTCTTAGAATTTTTAAGCGTCTTTTAATGGTGAGATGACTGACTGACTGGTGTCCCAAGAAAAATTTTCGGTCTTCCTTTTTTCAAAACCATGAATTATACATTTTAAACCCCGTCTCTAGAGGAAAAATTCGCCCAAAAAAAAAATTTTTTTTTATTTCAACAGCCATGAGCTGAATATTAAAGTAAAAAGCAAGAAGGGAAAGTATCCCTAAATATTTGGTGGCAAATGGTGGCAGTTTTAACACGTTCACTGTCCAAGGTAAAAACTGGGGAGTGACCCACACGTCCGATTTTTTTTTTTTTTTTTTTTGCATAATCGGTGTATTTCGGATAAGCCCCAATAAATATAAATATCTACATCTTTTAAAATGTATATAAATAGCTAAAAGGGTGTTTCTGTTAATAGCCCACATATGGGCTGTGGACTCCATGAAACAAAATCTTCTATAAATCGTCTTCAGAGTCCACAGACCACATGTGAGCTGCGAATATTTTTAGCTTTTATAATACATTTTTGGTACACAAGTCTATCATTGGCTAACTATTTGCTCCAACGTAAAACCAATCTTTGAGAAAAAACCGTAAGGACTTGCCTTTATTGGTTAAAAACAAGAAACTAAAGAGAGGCGAGCAAATCGCTGCTCAAAAAAGCCATGTCACTATCCTAAAGTGGAAGGATAAAAGGGATGTCCTTATGTTATCTACATGCCACGCAAATGAACAAACGATGTCCAGAGGCCGAAACCAACGTCTTAAACCGTCCCTCCATATTGAAATACAGCCAAACTGTCAGGTCCACGTCAAAAAAACAAGATTTCCTCCATGTCCCAGCACATATTTTGTTTTTTATGGTCTGTTCTGTGAAGTCCAAGTCAAATAAACGATGTTCTCTCAACGTCCACAATTTTAAAGCTCTTTAAATTTGTATGGTTAAACAGCCCACATATGGGCAGTGGACTGCTGGTGCTTTCCGTTCATAGCCCATATATGGGCTGTGGACAGTGAACGTGTTAAAACTATAAAGTGGTTGTAAATATTTTACGCCGGTAAAGATAATAAGAATGTGCAAAGTAGAGTTAAAAAATTATGTAAAGGGCTTCATCCCCTCATCTCTAACCTACAAACCGCAGGCCACATAAAAACACGCTCTTATAAGAATCACTTGATCCATACATACGTACATATGTAATTGGTCATTACAACCCTTCAGTCAGTATTACAACCTAGCCTCTTACACCACTCATGTTCTGTGTATTAATTTCATACATGAGTGGAGGGACCTACAGTTTAATGTCGACTCCGAACGACAGATATTTTGAGAAACATTTCATGGCAAATTTTGTTTGCTCTCAGATTTTTTGCCAGATATCTGCTGAGGGGAAGTCCCCAGAGAAATATTAGTTTATATTTCGTTTTGTTGTAAATGTCTGACCTGGGGTTTGAGCCGTGACCTCATGTCGAATAAGCCAACAAACTGACTACGACGTCTTCTAAGATGTTTTTGTACGCATTTTTTGCTTTTCGAGACTTTTCGGGTGATCTTGTATCAGGTGGTCAAAAACTGCGCTTTTTAATACAAGATACACCGCGTTTTCGATTCAGTCGCTTTGGGGATATACCCCCAAATATATGGCGGTTGAACACTTTATTTGAGATTGATTGAGTGCCATTTTTATACACACTCTCACAGCTATAAGTAAGAACTAATCAGTGGTCTTTATTTACTTCTCTTCCTTTTCTCACTTCCGATAGCGAATCACCGCCAATTTTTTACTCATGTCTGTGTGATCCATTCGATTTTCCCACCGCTGGATTGCTTTATGAATTTCCTTTCCTACATCGGAAATAATAAGTCTCCTAATGCGAGATTGTTGGCTTCAAATGTGTCTGTAAAGAGAGTACTATGCCGCCAACACCGTGAAAACCATTTTCCGTCTAAGGATGACAGGAATACGGTCAGTGTAGGGATTGCGCTTAACTGATAAGCATTGCGATGAGTGCTTAAGTTAGCTTTGGTATTAAAGCTACCACTCCAACCTAAGGATGCTAAAAAAAAATCAGTGTGTTGTAATGCTTTCCCGACGTGCCCCAAAACTTCCAGTATCTCCCTTAAAATAGCACTGTTGTCGCATTTATTTCCCTTAGTCACTGAGGTATTCTTGTATAGAATCCAGCTTTATAGGTCTGCATAGGTCTTTAGGCCGATTTTGTATTTATCACACAGGTTTCATCCCATGAGCGGTTCAAATTCACCAAGCATATCTGCATACATCAGTGGCAACCAACCAAGAGTGAAAGCTTCTTAAGCTGCCTAGTTTCCGTATATCTAAGTTTGGGAGCAACAGGGAAGAGAATGAAGCTCCCATTTGCCCAGAGAAACTACTTCAAATCCTGGTAATATTTCTGTCATAACTACATATTCGCCTAGTTTTTTGTCTCATTTGCCCGACTTTGGGCAAATGTCCGTTTCGTGTTTTGGAAGGCGTCGGACAAGGCGCTATCGATACCACCAACCACTTTTATGACAAGAGATTTCTGCAATGTTGCCATGTGAGAAACTTAGTCGTTCCTCATCATTTGACTTCCCTCTATATATCCTATATTTTTATAGTGGGATACATTCCCCTTTTTAAATGGGCATATTATTGTAATGAAATTTTTGTTTGGTCTCTCACACATAATTTATGCTAACGGCTTCAGGGCACTTGCCTAAATCGGTCATATTAAGTAGGCATCCACATTAACGGCCAACGTTGTCATCATCATCAACATCATCATTCAAGGCAGCCACCACTCGTAATTCAGGCCAAAAGAATTATAAGCACATGAGCATACATACAACCAGCTATGCATGCATAAAAATTCCAACAAAAAGAAAAATAAAACATAACCACAATATGTCTTTCTGTATGGCCTACAGTTTGTTGGCTGTCAAATAATGAAAACTGCTGTTAGCCAAGGGCGGGCGTGGTGTCCTTTCTTGTTGTTGTTGTTCTTCTTTTTTGTGTGTGTGTGTTGTGTGAGTGGCCTAATGTATCACGCGTTATGGTATCATACTTTTATCGTTCTCTACGTTCTTGTATATCAATTTACTGCTCAATGTTTGGGCATTTTCATCTTTAGCGGGCAGAGTCATTGAATATTATCGTTCTTGTCAAAACAGAAAATAACACAAAAAGAAATGGAGAACACGGACAATGTGGTCAACAACTTGTTGCTGTTAAGAAATCATAACGTTTTTATGATGATTCATAAACTTAAATTTACACTGTTGGACTGTAATAATAAGTAATGCATGGCTTCCAGCTCTTTGTTTTTGGTACTCGGTTTTTTTTTTTTTTTTCATTAGAATACAAAAAATATTAAATGGGGAAAGAAAGTGAAGAGAGGGAGAGCATCCTATAGAGCAAAAACATCTTAAAGTTGACTGTGTTGTGGAAATGTCCGTTAAAAGCGTTACAATCCAAATAATTGGTTATGAAAACTAACTGGTTAGGATTATTAGGCGTGTGATCCCTTTATAATAAAACTCCATTTCGTTGATCAATGGACGGTCCATAGATCAATTTATTTCATTAAGAAAACCACCTAACCCACTTGATTCTTCGCTTCTAGTAATGTCAAACAATGTTTACTCTCCCTTTTTTCTTTTTAATTTTTTCCGATGTCCAGAGGGGGCACCCTAGGCCGTATAGTGAGAATTTATATCAGTCTCAAGCACGATAGCCCCCTTAGTATAATATGAATAGTGCGAGGGACATACTACGTCTTTGAGAAATAATTTGGAAAAACCTCTGTAAAATCTATCGTTCGCATTTAACTTTAAACTGTAGTTCCTACACTTATGGTTAAAATTAACATACACGCAAAGTGGGTGAAAATCTAGGTTGCGAACCTGGCTAAAAGGATAGTAACGGGCAATAATGTATGTAATGTTTATAAAGTCGCCGTAATCTAGTAGGTAGTGTGTTGGCTTATCAAATCCCAGGTCAGACATCTCCAACCAAACGAAATATGAAAAAATATATTTTACGGCGACTTCCTCTCAGCAAATTTCTGGCAAAAACTCTGAGAGTAAATAAAAGTGCCATGAAATGCTCTCAACATATCTGTCGTTTGGAATCGACTTTAAACTGTAGATCCCGCCCCTCATGTATAAAATTAACACACACGGGCATAAGTAGTGTGAGAAGCTAGGTCCTAATCCGAAACGAATGGTTGTAAAGACCGATTATGTATGTCAAGCACTTGAAGCTCCTTTCCATAATCTATTTCAATGCCTCAGCTGCCTTTTTGAATGATTGAGCCATCAAGTGACGACAATCTAATGTAGTGCCAACATCTTTACCAGTGAAAAGTTGACCAGAACCACCGACTGATGGAATATTATCCGTCGGTTCTAAGCTAGATACTGAGGTTAGTCGCTTTCACACTAAAACAAGCTCAGTTATGTCCACCACAAGCCAGTGCGAAACACAGAAACAGAGCTGAGACTCCTCTGAATGTGTGCATGTCACCATGACATACAGAGTCCTGGTAAATTGTTCCGATCTTCCGGGAACTTTGAAGATATGAAGTTAGGTATTGCTCTGCAGCTCATCTTTACTTCAGTCAATCATCGTGCCAAGTTGTGACTATCACAGTGCAACGGGATGATCCCAAATGCGATCCAATTTCAGAAGTTATTCCCATATATCAGTGTTAAACAAACCAGAGAGAATATTCATAACCTTCTGAATTCTCCGTACAATCAAGTATGGTCAGAGCAGAGGCAAAAGTGAAGATATCTACTCCATCACAAGAGCCTCTTCAAATTCGTCAATTCCTGATAAGATTTTTGCAACTGTGCCGCGTAGATTTCTACTTGAACCTTTAATTGACTCTTCTTTTTTTTTTTGTCTAACTGAAAAGCCTACATCATTAAAGCTCCTGACACTTCGTCACGTGGAGTCGAGGATGGAATAAAGATTTACTCTACCACAGGAGCCTTTTTGAATTTCTCATAAGATTTCTGAAACCGAACCCTTAACACGGAACACTGTTTTTGTCTATCTTACCATCAGTTTTCCCGGTTGTTTGTGTCAGTAGCCTGAGCTATCACTTCTTCATGGCCTGGAAGTAATATGATAGGAAATATATTTTCCACATTATTAATGCCCTTTTACCGGGACTAGAATGCTTTTTCGGGAGTAGAGGTGTGCCCTTGTGATGGTCTACTAAGAAGTGGAGAGTGAGGGAGTGAAGTAGCCGCTTCAATTTGACAACTTCGGGGATTTACCACCACGTGAACATTACAATCTAATGTGGGGTAGTATAGTGTGATTCTAAAACAAAATAAATGTTTGTGGGTCTCTTATCTTAGCCCCAATTACAGTTGATGCTTTCAGAAGCCTATTGTTATTGCGTCACATGAATAGAGCATGTTTAGGAACGTTGGGTTGTTATTGTTGTTGTGTTTTAATCTTTTTTTTTCTTTTCCGTTGGAGCGTGTTTTTTGCATTTATTATTTGCACACATGCCTTACTGGCTGATAATATCTTGTAATCAAACACTTCTGCCTCTACCCTCGTGTCTCTCTCACTCTCTCTCTCTCTTGCCTCTAGTGTTGCTTTTAGCAGCCGTTTAGTAGCTGATGTGAGTGACTCTGTTGGCCAGCGATTTCATTTTTATTTTTTCAATGAACTGACGTTGGTGACTGGCGGTATTACTATTCTTTGTTGTTGTTGTTGTTGTTGTTTTATCTTTTACAGTGTTGTTTGATGTTGTTTTTGTTGTAAACATTCTAAAGGTATGAGTAATCATTTTGGAATGATTTTGTTTTCGTTGTTGTTTTGTTTTTTTTTTTTTTTTTAAATAAAAAAAATTTCTGTAACAAAATTTTATCGTCTTTACTGAAGTTTAACGTTTAAACGGTTTTGTATTCGTTTGTTTTTCATTCTTAATTTGTATGGTAAACACACTGCTTAAGTTAGGTTAGGTTAGCGGGTAGGTTGCCGTTCGCAGGCAAGTTCACTCAGTTGCCTATATTGAATTCCATGCTGCTTTTTTCAATTGGGCAAAGTATTGCTGTAAAAGCGCATATATTCTCTCTATCGTTTCATCCTCAGGCATCTCCGATCCCTTCCGTGCCAGTTCATCCGCCTTTTCGTTTCCGTCTACGCCACAATGGCTCGGAAACCAATAGAGGCGGGTATTGTGTCCATGTATATGGTGTAGAGAGTCCATGCAACTTCTGACTTCCTATGATTTGACGCGATGGGTGCCCAGCGCTTTGAGTGTTCACACATTTGATCAAGTTCAATGGGAGGATGTAGGTCTCCGGTTTCAACCATGCGTGCAGCTTGTTCATTATAAAAAATCTCCTACTGAAATACGTTGGCTGGGTACAGGGGCATTTAAGTAATGTCCTCTGGATTGTTTGAAGCAGTAGATACTCCTGAGGTAGTTTTCGATCCTTTTTTTGTACTTTTCGAGCGATATCACAGCGGTAACTTGAACGTTGGTTTTCAATTACTCCAACGTTAAGGGATTATCTGCGTAGACACGGTCTTTGTTTAAAATGAAATGAAACTTCCAAACCGAAGTACTCACCACATAGTCACATTTTCCAATTTCTACTAGAGAAATTTCTGATACCCTATCGCATAGGCATAAATCTGTAAATGAAGTCGTCTGCAGTGTATCCTGATAGTCTGTAGTGTACTTCCAGGTCTTGAATTTATTTTTGAACTTCCGCAAACTGTCTGGTTCCAAACAATACTTCCAGACGCCTCGTCTGGACTCATTTGATTGTCTTCTTATTCCTATTGTGGGTGATTTCCGTGCGGTTAGGACCCATGTTAGAAATCCGCTCTTCTTTTTTCAGACCGCGGGTGTGGTCTCTTTATCGAAGAGATTGGACATGTTCCGCAGAGTTTTTAGTACCAAATATAGCATTCTTACCTTGGTCGGATCCTTAGATACTCTGCTTTATTGATTTCTTTTCTCAGAATGTATGATTTCTCACGACGACCGGACAACAATGTCACCTTATCATGATCACAAAGGAACTGCTTTTCTATCAAAAGTTTCGCCACTTGTTCACTGAGAAAATACTGATCTGCTAGGTGTCCTAGAATATATTTCAAGTGTCAGAGCCATGTCCAAGCTTAGTCTAAACTCATTTGATCGTCTTCATCACCTTTTCTATTATGCTGCTATCGTCCATGTAAGCACTGTCGACATCAAATTTTCAGACTGCGGAAATGGTATCTTTTTCACTGAAATCGGAAAGATTGGATTGTGTTGAAGCTTTTAGCAGGTTAACAGGCTTTGTTAATCTTACATTGGTTAGATGCTTAGATGCGCTTACGTTCCATCCGTGGAAGTCCCTGTAATTAATTCGTCATTGATTATTCCTCTTTCTAGAATGAATGGTTTCTCTTGTGAGTGTGACGACAATGACGACACGTTATCAGAGTACCAAAGAAAGTGCATATTTATCAACATTTTTGTTCAATTCTTGGTCTTTTGAGGCAGATATGCGACAATTTTGCTTGCTTACGTAACCACCTAATGAGAAATTTGCTTTTTATCGCTGAAAAAAATTTTATTCGAATAATCAAGCCTGGTGCTCTAACACCCAATTAGCATATCTTGGGGCTTGTGAAAGTCGAACTCATGTTGCTTCATCGTTGCTTTAACTCCAGACCTAAGTAAAGCTCGAACATAAGGAAAACTGTGTTGGTATCCATGATACCATGCCTATCTAGCCCACTGGCACCATTTCCCCTACAACTCCAATTTTTTAACCGATTTAGCCTGATTTATAAAGAGCACCTTCTTTGCTCGCGTATAAAAGTTAGCCTCGTGACCTTTATCTCCGGTCTCAAAGGTTACCCGACTGTAATGAAAACTGTGTTGGAAGCGTTGATACATTAGCTATCCAGCCCAATAGGTTGGAAAACCGCAGCTTTTTACATATAGAATTTTACCCAATTTATGGGTTTTCTAGTATAAAAAAGGTAGCTTCGCCGTCCATATTTCCGGTCCCGATCGTAATGTAAACTGTTTTCTAATCCTTGATCTAATAGCTATCCAGTCCATTAGGTTCGAACTCCGGATCTTTTTAATTTTTATTGAATTATGCTCGATTTTAAACTGTAAGTCTCGCCACTCATGGATGAAATTAACACACACAAGATATGTGATGTGAGAAGCTAGGTTGTAATCCTAATTAAATGCTTGCAACGACCAATTAAGTGAGTAAGCGGAGTATGGATTAGTCCAACATTTCGTAACCGTAAACTATTGATCATACAGAACAAAAGAGTGGGGTTTTCAAAGCAAATCGGCACTAAGGAAGTGACGACTTTTGAATCGTCATGTCTCCCTTCGTGCCAAAGTATTTAATAAGGATTTAAACACGATACACTAGGGCATTACGGAGGTACATACATACAGTAGCTCTAAGCGAAACTCGTACACCTTAGATTAATTTTTAAACTATCCTATAACATCAAATAAGAAACTTAAAAAACAAAAGTGTTTATATTTTATTAGTTCATTGTATAAGCAATTTGACAAAACATAAAAACTTGAAGTTAGAATTCAAAAAAAAATTTTTTTAACAAAAACATAAAATAATAGTAATTTCTATGTCAAAGCGAAACTCGTACACCACACTTAAATAAAAAGATAACTTTGTAATTTTTAAATATTAATATTTGGTATGCATGCCTTTATTTTTTATTACCATCTTCAATCTATTTGGCATACTGCCCACAAGTTTTTCGCAAAAACTTGGTTCAATTTTGCCCCCTTCCTCCTGAAGAGCTCTTTTCAAGTCATCCTTGGAACTTATTCTGTGATTTCGAATCTTACGATCGAGATAGCTCCACAGATTTTCTATTGGGTTTATGTCTGGACTCTGGGCAGGTGTATTCATAACATGTAACCATGACATCACTTTGTGAGCTTTATGCTTAGGGTCGTTATCTTGGTAAAAATAAAAGTTTTCACCAAGACAAAGTTTCTGCTGGCAAACTTTCTGCTAAAATGTTAAGATACATATGCTGACCTCCATGGTACCATCGATAAAGTGCAATATACCAGGCCCAGATGCAGAAAATGATCCCCAAACCATTACCGACCCACCACCGAAATTAACTGTGGGTTTCATGTTTTTGGCAAGCAGCTCCTCATTTGATCTTCTCCATACATAAGGTCTACCATCTGAACCAAACAAGTTGAATTTGCTTTCATCAGTGAATAGCACATCCTTCCAAAATGAAAAATCCTTTGATTCGTGTTCCTTGGCGAATCGTAACCTTATTTTTTGATTTCTTTTACTAATAATAGCACGTTCACATATAAGAAGGTTAGCAAGGTTATCGTGGTTATCGAGGTTATCTTCGTAACCAAGCCACAAATGTATGAGGTTAGCCATACAATTTGTATATGAAAGATAACCAAGTTCAGCTGTAGGTTACCTCATAACCTAGTAAAATACGCAGTGTTTCATTGAAAAGTACTCAATAAAATACTCAAAAATACAACGCTTATATCTATTGTGAATATATTTACTAAAATTTGACAGCAATAGGAAAAAAAATGTCCAATAACAATAATAAAAAAACAATAATAAAAATAAAAAAACAATAATAACAATAATAAAAAAATTCAAACAACTGTCAATTTCTGTCATTCTACCATATGTTTTAGGTTACATTTATCATATGTGAAGGCCACAAGGTTATCTCCAAGGTTAATTTTAGATAACCATAACCTTCTTATATGTGAACGTGCTATAAGAGGTTTAACTCTTGCTCTTCTACCATGGAAATCAGCCCTGTTTAATACGTTTCTTATAGTCTGTGGGGAACATTTTTTCCCTAAATCTTTCTCAGCAATTTCTGCGAGTTTTGGAGCACTTAAAAATGGGTCCTTTTTGATTTGACGTAAACTATATTGCTCGTCTCTAACGGACAAAATTTTGTTATTTGCAGTTTTCTTCTTATTCTCAATCCTTTTCTCCGTTTTATATCTTTTTATGATATATTGAAAGGTTGATCGGCTTCTGTCAACTATTTCTGATATCTCTCGGAGCGATTTGTTATTACTATAATGATGAATTATTAATTTTCTTACTTCAACACTGGTTTGTCCTCTCTGTCTTCCCATTTTATTTTATTTTTTTAAGTTTTTCAACCAAAAACTCTATTATATAAACAACAATAAAAAAAACCGATATTGAAATTATAGGGGAAGGCCCTAAATTTTGCTTTTTAAATCACTTTTACGAAGTAACCTGAAGTTAGATGCAAATTAAAAGGATGTTGCCAAATAAAGTAAGACTGTACGAGTTTGGCTTTGACGTCAAAAATTGCCACTTTTTAGAACATTTATCTTTATTTTAATAAATAAGGATATTTTTATAATTTTAGTGTTATACTAAAATTAAGAAAAAAAAATTTTAGCCTTTTAGTTTTAGACATATTATTTAAAGAAATATATTTTCATAGGTGTACGAGTTTCGCTTGGAGCTACTGTATGTCTGTAGTTTCCATCGCAAAAATCCGAATTGAGCTCTCAAGTTTCAAAACTTGAGACAGAGATTTGTCTTCAGCGTCAATATAATATTGCGATGGCGGCAGAGGCGGCTTATAAACAGGGCTCATGACATTCGTTTCACTAACACCATTTTTGTTTTCATTCCCAAAATATTCACAAAAGCGTTATTTTTTATTGCCAACCAAATATGTTTGTGTACGTACGATGAAAGAAAAACAATCTCCTCCTGTTATTGTTTTCTTTTACCAAATTTATTAAATAATCATCAGCAATTTGAATTTGAATAAATAAAAATAAAAATAAATCCAAGTATGAAAGGAAATCTACAACCCAAAGATAGACTGTCAAAATAATTTTAAAGATCGTCGTAAAGAAGAAGAAGAAAATATATGCGCTGCGAAATATAAAACAAGTGTGACTTGAAATTTTTAATTAGAAATGACGAGTGTTGGTGGGTGTTGAAATTTTTTTTTTTGTGAGGAACTTATTTAAATAAATAAACACAGAAATAAATGAATATTTAAATATTTATTTAATTAAAGATATGAGAAAAATAACAAATAAATAGATTCAGAGTCCATTTCCATGATAAAGGAAATATTTTTATTGTCTTTATTTGCGTTCTTAAAACATTAAGTGGCAGCAGCAGCAGCAGTTACTGAAAAAAGGTGTTAAAATTTAAGAACACCAATATAATCTAAGATATTTAAAGACAAAAAACAAACCATCCATTCACTAAATAAAGGTAGATGATATCACTTAAGTAGTTAAAAAATATTATATCCATACTTCCCCCCCTCCATCCGAACCTCAGAGCAGTATAATTTGGAAGTAGTATACAGTGAATGTCGTCAGTAAAAATCGTACAGTAAAGATCCCAAAAAATAAAATTTAAACACCGTTTCAAAATGAATCTTAACTACACTAAGCAACATTTAATTTTTATAAGCAACTAGAAGTTACCCTAGGCTGGCGTGCCTCTAACACCCCCTTTTTGAGCCCCTTTTGGTTCAACTTTAGAAACGGAACACCTCCAATAGCTATTTGGGAAACTTAACCAAGCTAAATCGTAAAAAAATTACCTATAAAACAGATAAAAAACAGCATTTATGCATAAAAGTACTAATTTTTGTCCATTTTTTCTCCCTTTGTCCCATTTTTTCTCCTTTTGTCCCATTTCTTATCTTTTTGTCTCATTTTTTCTCCCCTTTTGGTCAAAATTTTTGAAGCCTATAACCTGCACCGACAAAAGCTCGATAACTATCTCAAATTTCAAGAAAATCGGTCTAGGCGTGATTGGCTATGCACTCAATTTGCCCGTTTTTGGCCCGTTTCCCCCTTTTTGGACCCCTTTTGGTTCAACTTTAGAAACGGAACACCTCCAATAGCTATTTGGGAAACTTAACCAAGCTAAATCGTAAAAAAATTACCTATAAAACAGATAAAAAAACAGCATTTATGCATAAAAGTACTAATTTTTGCCCATTTTTTCTCCCTTTGTCCCATTTTTTCTCTCCTTTTGGTCAAAATTTTGAAAAGATTTATTGCCTATAACCTGCACCGACAAAAGCTCGATCTATATCCCAAATTTCAAGAAAATCGGTCCAGGCGTTCAGGCGTGATTGGCTAACAAACAAACAAAAAAACAGACTTACAGAAAGATTAATAATCACACTTATTCTGGTTGTCGTCGTCGTCGTCGTTACCAAAAATGATGACAATAAAATCAGAGTCGACAAAATCAGAGTCGACACAACACAATATCGACGGCGTATTGACTCACAGAATACCAAATGTGTGTCCGACAGTCATCTATAACTGTCAATAACGACAAACAGAATACCAATTTTAAACTGTCGACGCAAGACGACGTCGACGACGACAACCAGAATAAGGGTGAATATATATTAGGATGAGATAGGATCAAACTATTTTCTGTGTATAACACGGTGCGACAGTCAAAACACAATGACATAGTGTAGGTTGTGAGTTTTGTTGAGTAGAACACAAAAATATTTTTTTTATATTTCTCGAACCCTCCAAACTTGTTTTATTTGACAAAAACGGTATTTTTGATCTTTTGATACAAAATTGTTGATTACCCAACTCGACTGTTAGACTCTTTAAATAATAACTACACGTAATTTTTGTCCGATTTGATCAAGACAAAACTGCCAAGCTCTTCACAAGATAATGCACTTTCAGAATGTCATCACTTATTTCATATTTTGCAATTAAAGTTTGCTACTATGAACGGACAAACTTGAAAAAATATGAAAAAAAACTCGCATTTGTCAAGTTTAACTCATCAAACCTCATAGCATATTATATCAAATAATATATATATGTATATCGTTTTAAAGGCCCTCTCTCTCTCCTTTCTAATAAGGTTTAAATTTTGGACATCAATTCATAAATGTTTGTGTAATCAATAAATTTGTGCATAAAGTCCAAAAAAAAAAACAGTTTTCGTCGAATAAAACAAGTTTCAAAGAGTTCAAGAAATATAAAAATTTATATTTTTGAGTTCTACTCAACAAAACTCACAACTTACACTATGTCATTAGCTGGGTGTATTTCATTTTTTCTTTTTCATTTTGTCGCATAGTGTAATTGACGCCATCCCTCGTGGAAATTCGTACTCCAATAAGCTATTGAAATCATAAATATTTTTGAGGCGATAATTGAAAGTAAATGATATCAGCTAAGTTGTTATCTCTACTAAGTTACATCTATACTTCCCCTATATATAGCATTTAATTATAGTAAACCATCAAACCTGCTGTCAAACTGTTTTTGTCAATAATTGACCCCCCAGCCGCCATGTAAATTCGTACATAAAAAATGATTTAAAATCACAAAATTTTTGTTGAAACAATTGCAACGCCAAGCCAGATAAAGAAAATAGTTTGACAGCAAGATGATATGAAAACCTGTTTACTACTATAGTCTCCAAATTATTGAAAGTAAATGTACAAAAATCCCTACTTTTCGTACCTATTGATTATACGGAGTCCCCTAACTATAAGAGCAAATGCTTATATTCCAAATAGAGAACCGGATTCTCCTCCAAATTCTGTAGAAATATACACGTTTCCACACGTGTTGAAAGTGTATAATTGGATTATGGTGAAGTGAATAACGGGAACGAACTTGGATGGATATCATCATACATACTCCCGAATCACTGTGCTATCTTCGACTTTTTCGAATTTGGATTTTAAAGCGAGTTGTGGTAATGTGGTATATCGACGATTTGTATATCAGATGGTTGTACTCATTGGTGACCAATCACTAAAATGCCTTTCGCAGTCTTGAAGTTGGATGAGAAAGCGAGTTGTTAATGTATATACATATATACATACATACATAATTGGTCATTACAACCCTTCAGTTAGGATTTCGTCCTAGCTTCCCTCACCACTTATGTTGTGTGCGTTAATTTTTATACATGAGTGGCGGGACCTATAGTTTAAAGTCGACTCCGTATGACAGATTTTTTTAGAAGCTCTTCATGGCAATTTTATTTACTCTCAGAGTTTTTGCCAGAAATCTGCTGAGAGGCAGTCGCCGAAGAAATATTTTTTTTTTTTTCATATTTCGTTTTGATGCCTGACCTGGGATACGAACCCTGGCTTTACGTCTAATAAGCCAACACACTACCTACTAGACTACGGCGACTATATATCGAGGACTTAAATATTAAATACTCGTATAGAATCACAACTTACTGTTGTGTCTTTCAAACGGAAGTCGGGATTATCGCCATATCCATAAAAAGCCTACTCAGTAGCGACAGGCACTGAGAAATTACTGATCTGCCAGGTGACCTTAAATGTACTTAAAATGTCATACCGACGTCCAAGCTTATCGACAATTGTCACCTATATCTCTGGCAAATGGCGGGTTTTTATTTAGGTTGTGGGCGAATTGATTAGAACACAGGTAACATACTGGAAAGTCGAATTTGTCATCCGCCTATTGGCCACAATTGAGCTGAAAATTAGAAGAAAAAAAATAAAAAAATTTAAAAAAAAAATTGTATTCAATAGTTAAAGAGAGAGATCAGCTTATATGTTAGAGAGGCAAATACATTCTGTGACGATAAGACTGAATCAACTGAACCCATTTTTTAAATCTGTAAAGCATTAATGCATTCCAGAATGAGACACCAAGTCGAGGCATCAGGTTCTAGGCAGGGAATTGTCATTGTTGACACCGCGCAACAACCTTATGTTTTTTTTTTTTTTTTTGTGAAACCAGCACTCAGGGGATGGCCCCTACTCATGCAGTGCAGGTTTTAGGAAAATGGGTTATAGAAAGGTGGAAGAGAGGGAGTAGTGTTTTGTGGACATCTCAAGATGCGAACGGCAAGGAAACGAGTTGCTGCTAGGTGACTATAGAATGGCCAGTGCTATACCTTCACCATTAGACAGTCTACAGCAATCGTCCCCAAGAAGCCCGCACCCTTCAGTCCTAGCTTCTCACACTACTCATGTTGTGTGTGTTAATTTTATACATGAGTGGCGGGACCTACAGTTTAACGTCGACTCCGATCGACAAATTTTATTGAGAAGCTTTTCATGGCAATTTTATTTACTCTCAGAGTTTTTGCCAGAAATCTGCTGAGCGGAAGTCGCCGAAGAAATATTTTCGTTTTGATGTCTGACCAGGGATTCGAACTCGGGCCTTTAGTCTAATAAGCCAACACACTACCTACTAGACCACGGCGACTACTGTTTGTTAAGGCAATAAACTTAAAGGAGACATTGTAGGAATACCCTCTAAAGTATGAGGGGAGTACAATAGATCGCAGTACTGGCTGCACTTGGGTTTAAATATCTCCCGCCTGTTTGTATCGAATGCCTTATTTTTAAATTATTTATAACAGAATAATAATTTTTGTTTGTTTTTAATTAGTAATGCTTTTTAGCTAAACAGTGCTGTAATTGATTAATTATAATAAATTTTAGGCGTGATCAGTTTCTTATTTATTTTAATTTTGTTTTGAATACTCTTGTGTGTGTGTTTTAATTTATTCTATATTTATTGGTGCTAATTAGCTTATCTCTGCTGTCTAATAATGGCTTTGTTTATAAGGCAGAACTTCCTTACAATTTATTATTGTTTTTCGAGTAATTAAAGATTTTATTGTTGTTTTTGTTTAAACAAAACAAAACAAAAATGAAAAATAAATTTTTGTGAGTGGCACTGTGTTTGTTGACTGACGTTTAAAGATTTTTGAACTTTATAATCCCACTCCCTTACATGGTGTCAGCATTTTGCGCATTTTAAAATTGAAAAAAAAATTAAATTTTAATTTTGAAAACACAATCAAAAACGATTTCAATAATTAAGTATTGATTTAATTATTAACCCAAAAATGAAAAGAAAAGAAATTAATGCCGCTCTGCTCTTAGTATTGTTTCTTTAAGGAAATTTTGCAATTATTTTGAAGATTTCAAAACAAAACAAAGAACAAAAAAAATTTTTTTTTTTTCAAATATTTTCTGCAATTTGTTTTGAATTTTCTTTGTTTATGTTTTTTAATTTTTTTAATTTTTTTTCTTTTTGTAAACATTTATAAACAATTCAATTGTGTGTCACCATATTATTATGATTGCTGTTGTTGTTGTTGTTGCCATCAATTATTTGGTCATTATTTGCGTGTTGACAAACGCTATACAACGCAACGCACCGCCTCGTATTATTGATTGTGTTTTTAGAGGCACTAAATTCACTTAATTTTACGTTTCAAGGTTTCTTTTTTTTTTTTTGTTATTGTTTTTATTGTCGAATTCAATTTCAATTTTTATTTTCAATTATTTTTCAATAATAAGAACGAGAAGAGAGAATTATTGCTTGATTACAACGTTAATGATTATCGTAATAAAGTTTAAGTAGTCTGGGGTCGCTATTAAATTTTGTTTTATTTTGTTTTTATGGAACTACGATTAAATTTGTTATAAATTTTATTAAAAACAATTGTTAAAAAACCAATTAAATTTTAAAATTGATTTTGTAAAATTTTAAATCAAGTTCTCGAATTTGTTTTTGTAATGCAAATCAAGCCCCATTAGTTATTACATGCCTTCAGTCAGGACTACAACCTAGTTTATTGCACCACCCACTCGTGTGTGTTAATTTTATACACGAGTAGTGGAACCTACAGTTTAACGTCGATTTCGAGAGTTTTTGCCGAAACCTTGCTTGCCAACTGATGGACAGATAATGCAGGCAGTCAGCTAATCACCAGTTGGCTCTGTTCTACTCCATCTAAGCCATTGTTTGCTATATTCAATTGTCTTCCCTCTGACCTTCTATTAAAACATAGGACTGAGTTGGTTTCAATAAGACTGAATACAGTTAAATCCTAGACCAACCCCGACTCTGTCTTCTGGGAAGGCAAAAATACTTCCGAGCCGAGTATGTGGTTCCTTACAACTTTTTGAATAGAACATTGAAGTGTTTTGGTCTAAAGATCTGGAGGTTCGTAATGGAACCCTAAAGCCCCAGTTATGCATCTGTAACGGAACGTAACCGCAACAGTAAGAAACAGCTGATCGTTTTTGTTATGTGTAAAGCAATACGAATGGTTATAGAAATGTAATGTAACGTAACCGGAACGTAAGAATCTGTAAAAAATAGAATTTTCTTACATTTTTACGTGACATCTGTTAGCAGTGTTAACAACATGTCAATATAAAAAACCATCAAAACTGAAAATTGAAATTATAAACAGAATTTAAATTTTCTACTTATGTTATGTTTGTCTGTATATGGTATTCACTTTAATTAAAACTTCACGTATTTTAAAAAACCAAATTATAATTTATTTCATTATTAACGTTTATTATTTAAAATAAAAATAAACACTATTTTACTATTACATTATGTAGGTGGTGTTTATTTTTATTTTAAATTTGAAAAATATAGTTATCGATTTTTAACTAATTAAACTAATTATTTAATTTGCATTTAACTTTTACTAGAGAAGATAAAAAGGTTTTAACATTCGTACAAATTTGGTTTCCGAAATACCTGACCTGTTTCTGTAGGATAAACAATTTCACTTGCTCGTCTATTTATATGCAAAATAGAAACAAAATCACTAAATTTTGTGTTTATGTTTTCCTCAACAAACAAACACAAACTAAATTGACTGTGTTTGTGTGAAAATGAAATTGTTTGGCTTACAGAAACAGTACATAAAACTTTTAATAAGTATCTTTAAATAAATAAAAAATCGTTAAATTGAACCTAAAAAGTCTGTAGTGATGACACTGGTTAATAGCTGAAATAAAGCAAAACAAAAGGCGCCATATTGAAAGTGATAAAAGAGTGAAAACAAAGTTTTAAAATCTGAAATTAATATTAAATTTGTATAAAAAACAATAATAAAATAAAAACTCAAACCCAAAAACATGACTTCTATATTAATATCTGAATTTTTGTCTTCTAGTTTTTGCAATTTTTATTTCTTTTTCTTAATTTCTTTTTTGTTTTGTTTACATAAAAACATATGACACGTATTTACGATCTATAATTGCACTTACATTTTTACGTTCCGTACACGTTACATTACGTTACTGTTACATTCCGTTACGGTAGCATAACTAGGGCTTTAAGCTTTATACCGATGGCCCTAAGTTGCGTGACGGAGTGATATAGTTATTAAACGCGTCTGATGTTAAACATTCTTATAGGTAGCCTGACCACTGCAGGCAATTTGGGAGATGATGCAATGCTCGCTTAATGGCGCGATTTTCTCTAAAAATCTCTTAATGTACTCGAACAGCCAGGCAGCAATTAAGCCGCTGACAAGCGTATTTTCAAAATATGTTCTTGTCCATGAATTCTGAGAATTTCTCATACGAATTTCGAGTCTAACTCTTATACAGTAAAACTTCGATATAACGAACCTTTTTATAACGAAAAACTCAATATAACGAATTATTTTCTGACTCCCTTCAAAAAAAAACCTCTTTACTGCAAAGTTTTTCATACAAAAATGCACTATAGCTATAACGTAGAAATACTGAGCCATAAAACCTCTATATAGCGAATAATTCGTACCAAAGCCTTTACACAACGAATTAATAATAAAGCTAAATCAGTCCCGGCTGTGCAAAGCGTCTATATAGCGAAGTATTCTTTCAAAAGGCTCTATATAACGAAGTGAGAATAAAAAAAAATTAAATTTTGAGTAATGTTAGTCCCGTTTCAAAAAATAGTTTCGAGTAAATAGAATTTAGAGAAAAAACTATAGTTATAACGAATTTTATTCGTATATCTTCTAATTTCGTTATACCAAGGTTTTACTGATACATATTTATAACGAAAAAGTAGCTATAACGAAGTATTTTGTGATCCCCTTCAGTTTCGTTATATCGAAGTTTGTCTGTATTAGCTTCAGGTCATATGGATATCGTTGGAAATTGTTTTAGTGATGAGCTAGCTAGGTTAAGTTAAATTGGATAGCTTAGTTAAATTGGATATATCGACTCTAACAGCATGGGAGTACGTGAAATATTGCAAGACTCTGCTAGATACGTATGGATAAGAAGAGGACTGACTCCCTTAGGTTCTTCAACAGTAAGGCGATCCATGGCATCCTTTTGTTAGGCAGCCGAAAGACTTGACATTCCATCAAATCAATTCTACAGGAACTGTAGCTCGAAGGAGGAGGAAGCGACTGTATTTCACCTCATGTGTCAGTGCACTGCGCTTGTCATAAAGAGACGAAGGTTTTTGACCTCTCACTGATTGAGATCCTTGACTGAGCTCTCTAAAAAACGATTGCTGCAATAGCAAGACTTATTTTGTACTAGGTACTGTTTAACCCCCCTGGTTTAATATTAATTATGATGTCACAATAGGTCGTAAGTGGGAGCACTTTTCTTCAAGTAGATTTTTTAAGAAACTTTTTGTGGTAATTTTATTTATGGTGTTTTCTTTTCTACCAAAAAATGTGCATTTTATTAACGCAAAATGCAATTTTGCGTTTGTTTCTTAAAAACGTTTCGCCCTTTATAAGGGTGGTATGTTTTATTCTAAATAACTCGCGCTTGCCAATGGTGGAGGGCATTGCATTTTATGCCCTGTATAAATCGAGAGTGCTGATAATGCCCTGTAAAGCAGATGACTTTTGTTTATTTATAGGGCTACCAGATGAAATTTAAAAAAAGTCGCCTGGTATTGTTATCCAATTTGAAGTTAATTTTTTCATTGTTTTGTGGAGTAATCTTAAGGAAATATTACATTATTAAAGCTACATGGTCAGCAATATCAAAAATTTCATTCAATGTTAGAACAGTGTTAAAATATTTTTTTTTTATTATAAAAAAAGCGTGCAAAAAATGAAGTCGAAAAATTATCGATCTGGCAACACCTTTGAACAAATTGGCATTTCCTCATTCATTTTCTTAATAAGTGGTAAACACAGGGCATACCCTTTTTTAATATTTGTGTTATGTTCTTCTCAAATAAAAAATGACATTACAACAGGGTTGGTCAATAATTTTTTTAATGCGCCTTGTAAGAGGGTGACATTTTCTTTGTAGAAAAGAAAACACCATTAGTGTCAGAGCTTTTGCGAGAAATCTACGTACAGGAAATCGCCGCAGAAATATTATTCATATTTCGTTTTCTAGGAGATATCTGACCTGGGGTTTGAAGCGTGGGCTCACGTCTAATAAAACAACACACTACCTGCTAGACTATGGTAACTTGACAATCTTATAGGTTTTATAAACAGATGTGATTGGCTGGGGAAATATCTCAAGCTCAAGGGAAACTGGCATGAAAAATGAATCTATTTTCTATCAAAAACCTGTGTGTTTCATTTAAAAAAATCGTTGATTTATTAATTTCAAACATTTATTTAAAATTCTTTGCATACTTTCAAACGCCATTAATTTAGTTTTTGATTAAAATAATGACAAGTTTGTCATTCAAAATAGATTTTTTGTGATTATTGTGTGATAAATTTTGTCTTGTTAAAAATTCTCTAATAATTCTCACGATTTTCAAATTACTTGGTTAAAACACTACTACTGCTGATGGATGATATCTTGAAAAATGCCAATAAAAATTCAATTTCTTTTAACACTTTAATCTTGTTCTAAACCTTGAACTGCATGGATTGTGTCTGTCTGTCTGAGAGCTGCTTAAAAATTAATCACAAAAAATTGTTTGCAAATTGAGGTAATTTTTCAATTTTAAAAATGTTTTATTAAGTTTATCAGTTTAAAACAGAATAATAAATAAATAAAAAAATAAATAAAAAACATTGTAATAAATCCCTCTTTAAACATTATTAATCACAAGAAAATAAAATTAAAATAAAATAAAAAAAAAATTCTTGAAAAATAAAGAAATAAATTTTTTTTTATTTCAAATCAGAGAAACAGAGAGGAAAGGAAAGAGTGACTGTATAAGTCTGCATAGCAGTATTAAGGAATTAAAATTTAACTGAAAAAAATTTAAAAAAAAAAACAAAATCGAATTGTATTTAATGGCTGGAGTTTGAGTTTCGGTCATATATCGCCTATAAAAAATATGCGGACTTAAAATATAAAAAAAAATGTAGAAAAAAATTCTCCGCTTTTTTGTTTCTTTTTTTTTTTTTTATCAAAATCTGGGTGTGTTTCTCAAGCCAAAGAAATAAATACGACAGAAATTCTTGACATGTTCATATATAAAACAAGAACAACAACAAAAAAAACTATAATAAAAAAACCGAAACGTAACGAAACTGTTAAACTAGACAAATCTTGTTGTATTTATATTAACATACCCTCGTATATTTAACTGCAATATTATTTTATTTTTTTTATTTTATTTTCCAAAGATTTAAAGGCACAAAAACCTTGATTCCCGGGATTAAGTATCAATCATCGTATATGCATGCTATGTATGTATGCATGTTTACATAAGTATATACACACTGCCTTATATAAGTTGCCATACACATTGATTTGTAAACGTTAATTTACAAAAGTTTTTGTGTAGCCACCTAGTTTAGTGTTTAGTTATGTTTTTGTTGTTGTAATCAAATATTGAAATATGTTGTACGTACATGAACCCTATAATCTAATCTGTTACATGTTCTAGTGCGCTGTCACACTAGCTTCGATATTGAAAAGTGCACTTTGCACCACCTATTGTTAACTGCTTGAACTCTATATAGCAGCCTTTACACAGACTTTGTCGAGCACAGCTTTATTTATTAGATGTAGTAAAAAGAAATCCATCCAATCAATCCAAATCTTTCCATTCTGTTCGTTTTGATGAAAACATTCAATAACCGATTATGGTAGTGTGACTCTGCCATCCGCATAGCGTGCGAATATTCCACAGTATTCCTATGGTTGTTGTTGATCGCTTTGAAACCAAAATTACCCATTGTTTGAGATATTTGGCCAAGGATAGTTTTGATTGGGTGACATCACCACACATAAAATTATAGTTCTGACGTGGCCTATTTTTTTAAGTACACTATGGAAAAGTCCTCTAGCCTAAGGTACCCAGATTCACTTACTTGCCGGTTAATGTTCTTTATCCAAAATTCAAACAGTTCCATCAGGGATACCATCCATTCACGCGATTGTTAGACGTTTCTCTCCTTCCTCCTTCAAGCTCCACTTTAGCAGAAGCACCACAACGTCAAATCGGAAGAGAAACGAGCTTATTTCCACGCCAATCGTGGCCAAGTGGACTTGTATTAGCGTTTAATATGTAGGTTGGATGTTGTTCAGTTCGGTGGCTAGTCTAGTCATATCGCCGGCAATAAACTTTTCTGATACGTCCCACGGCTAAAGATCCAAATAATTCATCGATATGACGGTAGATAGGGTCTTTGTGGCTGCCTAGCTATCCGAGTAGATCAGTGTATTCTCAGGGACTATTGAACAGCCATTTAATCCTAGAATCTCGTTAACACAACATATTTTCAATAAAGCAGTGCGAATTGGGTTCGAGGGTGAATCAAAAGTTTTCGTTGAGATGTGAGGTTCACAGTTGTTTGACCAATCAGTCAGTCAGCCTGACTGGTGAGCATCTTGGTAGCAATATTACAACGTCGGGTATCTTATTTACCTTTGAAGAATTTCTTGAACGGACTGTGTGCGTTATATATGCGCAGATGTAGTTGTCGGAGCCTGAAAAAACACTCTGGCATAGTGCTGTGATATCTATTCGCCTACATCTCTGGTTCCAAGTAACGCTCGACCGTAAGGAAACCTGTTTTGGAATCCCAGATACCACGGCTAACCAGCCTACTAGATCCGAAAACCACACCGTTTTAAATTTTAGCAAATTCTACCCAGTTTAAGCCAGTTGCCTTATACGAATCCAAATCGTGATATCAAACTCCTTGTGGCTTCAGGGAAAATACAGATTTTTATCAACCAAAATCTGAGATGGATCCAGGGGAAGACAGAAATGGAAGTGAGTCGGGCATATTCTGCACTGAACTTCTGGACTGAAATTGTTTGAAATTATCACAGCGGACCACGTAGAGGATACACCCCTGACACCGATAGCTGGAAATAGAGTCAGTGAAGCTACATAAAGAACGGAATGAGCTGAAGACTTTTACAACGGAAAGAAGAGAATGGAACAGTTTCGTCTTCTGGTACTGAACCCTTCTCTTAGTTCAGCAGGCGAATTATTTATTTATGCTCTTAGCGAGCGGTACATGTATCCGCTGCAACATTCTGATCCTTAATCTTCTGTGATAGTTTTGGCTACTGATACCTGGGGGGCATGTGTCAGATTTGTAAGTCCATTGTGTCCTATATAGGGGCACCAAAAATGATATCTTGTGTGCAACAATAATTCTCTTGTAGATCTTAAGGAAAAAGGGCAAAGCCCAAACGTCTTAAAATGCTTGCGGCTCATTGACGAAATAGAAAATCTTTAAATGTGATTTCAATATCATCAGCTGAAGTCACATTTCCAAAGTAGTATTTTGAAGTGTTAAGTTAAGTGTTGCAACTCTGCTTGACTCAACTGCTTGCTGTAACCATCAATCCACCTCAGAAGCTGTTCTTTAACGGCCAGTGGTCAGTGTAAACCGTTTTTGGTAGGAGATTAATGCTGTTTTAGCAAATATGTTGTAAAATAATGCTTTAGAACAAGAAAAAAAATTGATTTTTTAAAGAAAATTTTTACAAGATTTCTGCAAGAGATTATAAATCGTTTCATGCACAATAAATTTTTTTTTATAATGCCAAGTGACAGGGTATTTATGTTTTACAAACGACTTCAAACCACCAACGATTTTCCATAGGAGTTTTGCAAATAGAATTGAAGTAAAAAAAATTATTTTTTTTATAACTTTTCGTTGTTTTTTGTTGCTGTATTCAATTTGTAAAACCATAAAGTTTTGTGTAGAAAATATTTTATGCGGACCAGGGAAATGCAATGAAAACGATAACAAACGATAACGAAATTTGAAATGACAGGCTTAGTCAACAGAGAAAAATTCAATTCTCTTTTAATATTCCATAGAAATGGAGCAATAAATTGAAAGAAATGTTTTTATGAATTAAATTTCAAATTAAAAAAAATTTTTATTTTTAAGAAAATTTCAAATTAAATTCCGATTTGAAAAACATGATGAAAAATCCTTGATTTTAATGAGAGATTTATGCCGCACTTTTTTCAATCTTTTATTCCCATGGTTTTGATGAAAAATTCATTTATTCTTCTGCCATAAGCCCAGATGACATACTTAAAAACTTTTTCTTTGTTTGTTCTATAAATTGCAAAAATTCTTGTTCAAAAAAAAAAAAATGCGAAATGCGCACTGAAAAAATGTCACATTCATTTGAAAAGAATTTCTTCTGCCTCTTCTGTTTGCTGTTTTTCTATTAAAAACAAACAAAATAGCGGGATTTTCTTTTTTCATACACAACATACATATATGGCAGCCTATTCTATAAAAATACTCATACAAATAAAAATAGAGAAAGAGGAGGGCGGAACACAGTGTGTATGTGTGTTAGGAGGATAGGTGTAAATGTGTGTTGAAGTCTTTTTCAAAAAATAAATAAATAACGAGGAAGATACACAGAGAGAGTGTGTGTGTGTGTGAGTAAGTGAAAGAGAAAAGCTGTAACCGTATGTGTGTGTTTTCACCACAGTCCTCTACATTGTGATTGTTTTGAAGTCGGATTTCCTGGTGGGTGAGTGTTAATTTGGATTGCAGGCAGGTCTCTTGAAATATTATTATTATTAGGTGTTGGAAAGTGTTTCGTTAGAAATTTTAATAGGTTAGGTTAGAGGACGTGTACTTGGCAACTGTGACAAGTACAGTACCCGGAGGTCGAATTGACCCATTGTACAACGTCCTAGCTTCTCACACCACTCATGTTATGTGCGTTAATTTTATACGTGAGTGGCGGGACCTACAATTTAACGTCGACTCCGAACGACAGATTTTTTTGAGAAACTTTATCATGGCAGGTTTATTTATTCTCAGAGTTTTTGCCAGAAATCTGCTGAGAGGAAATCGCCGAAGAAATATTTTTTTTTTTTCATGTTTCTTTTTGATGCCTGACCTGGGTTACGAACCCGTGCTTTACGTCTAATAAGCCAACACACTACCTACTAGACAACGGCGACATCTAGAAATTTTTTTTTTAATAACTCTGGTAATATTAATCGGATCTGGCTATACTGTAGCTTGTTTGAAAGGCTTTACTTTCTTCAAAAGATTGTTATTGTTTTGAAGTCGTATTTCCTGGTTGGTGAGTGTTAATTTGGATTGCAGGCAGGTCTCTTGAAATATTATTATTAGGTGTTGGAAAATGTTCGGATTAGATATTATAATCTCTCTGGTAGTATTAATTGGATCTGGCAATGCTATAGCTTGTTTGAAAGCTAAAATTTAAGGCTCTCTTCAAAGAATTATTAAAGTCATATTATTCCGTGAAAATTTATCGAAACATTGCCATAGCGGTAAACTATTTATAACAGAATGACTCAAAATTTTAATTTTTAAGCAAAATAATGAAATAAATGGGTCGTTTTTGCTCTAGTCATCTTTGTGTTAAAGGTACAACTGGCTCTAGCTGATTATTGACTAAAAAATATCGAGAGAGAGAGAGAGCCGCGTAAATGTTGCTATGGAACTAGGCATTTATTGCCAAACATTTAAAGATATATGGATATACCGAAAACTTTTCTTTTTTTTAATTTGTAATCCACTGATAAATCGTAACAAAATCGCGCCATTTCTGAAGCTAAAATAATTACGGGCGTTAAAAAGTAGATTACGCTCGATAAAAAATAGCATAGACGAAGATATATAAAGGATTGACACCAAGTAAGGTAATATGTACTGTGTCTCTAGTGGGATTGGAAGAGAATTATTTATAATGGGCTTCTGGAATTTGGTCAAATGATTGATTCCGGCCTCTATTAACAACAATTAACAAGATTAAGACAAGCATTTCCCTTTAAATGAGAAGAATTGATGAACAGATGAACATGTCGTATTCCATTATAACAACGCCAGACCACACACATCTTGAATGATTCAGTAGACAGAGAAATAGTGTTGAATGTGTTGTTTGGTGCAATGTCCTGAATAATAGCTTTCAGCGGAGGATGTTGGAATATCACCGGAGTAAGAAAAAGTTGTCGTCCTCGGGCTGGTTTTGACAATTTGCTCTGCTTTGCAGCACTTTATCGGGGTGTCAAGCAATGACCGACACGTAGTGACATACACCTGAGACAATTGCGCTACTGGAAACAGTGCCCAATTGCCGGAATATATATATGTATAAGGGATCTGAGACCATAATTGGCTCAGCATCTACAAATGTACAATCTTTTGTGATTTTCATTGACAGACAGGCTACCCTTAGGGCAATTGGGTCGCTTATCGTGTAAGTCAATAGGTTCGTGATTTTAAGAACCTTTGGAACAAATTGAATTCGTCTCGGGTAGTAGTATGCCTGGGTACGAGACAGGAAATTCTTTCGCTAGATTGGATTCATATTCTGTATGGGCGACTTGGTGATATAAGTTTCAATCCTGCAAACTGTTACCTCTATGGACTTGTTGGAAGATGTGTGGTCAGGGAAAAGGAGCGGAATCATTGGGAGGATAGATCGGAATGATGTGTCTTTGGCCTCCTATAGGCGATGGTAAACCGGTTTGCTGCTGGGGTTGCAGAAGTATTGCGAGGTTGGATGGCTGACAAGGGTCTGGGATAGATCCCAGCCGGACTATGGCTGTGATAAGGGGAAATTCAAAATTATAGAACACTTCCTCTGCAACTATTCCGTCTTTGGTAGGATAAGCGTGAAAAGTCTAGGCCCAGGATTCTTCGATGGTTGAACTCTCTTTCGGGAGGCGAAAGAAAATGTTTGATTAAATAAGTATCGTTTCAATATAAAAAATCGGTTCCTTTTATGGTTAAATTTGTAAGCGAATTTTCTGGGACACCTAACATTTTTTAATGATATTTTGTTGCTTTTGATGTCATTGC
This sequence comes from Sarcophaga caerulescens, assembly GCA_927399465.1. NCBI lineage: Eukaryota > Metazoa > Arthropoda > Insecta > Diptera > Sarcophagidae > Sarcophaga > Sarcophaga caerulescens. The sequence goes on from OV656873.1 coordinate 107,465,433, forward strand.
ATTGCTTTTGCTGTTGTTACTGCAATTGCTTCTGCAATCTATTTAAAACAAAAAGACATTTTTAACCCATATTTCAGTTACTGGCTGTGACTGACATCTTCTCCCTTGTAAAAATGGTTTTCATTACAATAAATTTCTTTAAAAAAGTTTTATTTTTTACACTCCACATGACATCTTATTTCGTTCGTTAACTTTACATAAAGTCTTCAACAGGCTATGAGGGTCTATGTGTTACACACACATGTCACACAGCAGGAAGGAAACAAGGAAATGACTTCTCTTTAAGTATTCTACTGTCGACAGACATACATATAAGAGAGGATTGCAAAAGATTTCAAGTGTTATAGAGACACACAGGATATGTTTTGTTAAGTTAACATAGGATAGACTAGGCTTTTATTATTCATGCAAAGTGTTTATCCTTATAAGGCTTACTTTTATAATGACGTTTAAATATTAAAAATAATTATTTTTTATATCTCTTTATAGAATTAAAAAAATTCATTTAATTTATTTTTTCTTTTCTCTCTTTTTAGGTAAATTCTTGAAAATTTTTAAACTAAAATACAGATTGTAAGTATTAAACGCTTATTTAGATTCCAATAGGAAGCTTTTTGTCAATGAAAATATTTTAGAAAACCTTAAGAAAACATATTTTTTAAATAAAAATTTATTGAAATTTCTTCTTAAAAAGCCCCCTAACAAACAGAATCCATTTCAAAATGTCCTTCAAAACTTAAGCGAACCATTAAAAAAGCTAAAAAACCCGCTATTTTCTCAATAACGGTAAAACCTTCTCCTTGGTTTAATGGCTCCTTCATATTATTCATATTGATATGGATACTACACCTACCACATATACATATGCATATACGATGTATCGAACTCTCTCTCTGTCTCCCTCTCTCTTTGTTCTCATTAATATTTCAAGTTGTTGCTTAAAATAATGTCCCTTAAAACAACAACAAACACGCTGAAAACCGTACATTGTTTATGTCTCAAGAGTAGTTAACACTCATACGCCTAATGTACACATTTAAGCACATACAGTAGCGGACAAAAGTAAAGCGCGTAAATATTATATTCCGTTAATGAATTTTATAGGGGTTTTAAAGTGCTTCCTACCTTTAAATTTAATTAAAACAAAGTGCGTGCGTGTGTGAAATATGATCGAAATTTTTTTATTCGTTTAAAAGACCTGCTGATGCTGATTACGTGTGGAATATGTAATCGTTCAAATGTCCGCCACGACTTCTCTGGCCTGAACGCATTCGAAATATCTAATTTGCCATGAATCATGTACGTAAATCAGCCTAAATTATACCGATAACATGGGTGATAATGTCTTTGAGGATTGCTGGGATTTATTGCTTATTCGCATACACTTGCAACTTTAAAAAACCCCCTTAAAGAACGTCTAGTCTAATCTAATGATCTCGGTGACTAGTTTACATTATCTCTACGTGTGATGACCATGCCCTCAAATAGTTTGTGCAAAATATCCAATGTGGCATGAGTTGTGTGGCACGTGAAGGCTTTCAAATGAAACTAAAGGTCGTTGGTGTCCGGATCATCCGATTCAGGCCAAAATCATCAAATTTTGACGAATTCGAATCGTCATAAATTCGACAATTTTGTTCGTTCACGTGACATGTCGTATGACTTGTGTTAATGCATAAAACCTCTGCAGACGAGCGTGCATTACTGTTCACTTTTCTCTAATATTAAATTTGCACAGCAGTCAGTTTAAATATTGCTGCAGAAATCGTATATCAACTGTTCCGTAAAGATTCCAAATTCTATTTTGTGACACGATCTAAATCTGTCTGTGGGGCGTAACCATTACGTATTAAAACTTCTGTTTTATAAAATACATTCTAAGCCTTTTTCACCATTTACCACTAGAAGAGTGTGGAAATATTTTTACAATTATCGCGTAATATTCTTAGATCTAGAATTTCCTTTGGATTCTCTTAGGCAAACTGCATTGGACGCTTCAAGATTTTGATTTGGATTTGTTTTTGGACTGGTTATGGAGTTAATATCGCTACTTAATGGTGTTTTTCTCATCTGCATATGGAGTCATAACGGTTTATTCTATGTACTGAACCAATATCGCGTATAGAAAAACTTCCCACTAAACTTTCCATTAAATTACGTGCTACATGGTTACTGTACCTTTAATGTTTCTTGAATTAAAGGGCAATCCTTTTGAACTTCGTATCATTTGGTAGTTCGCCCAGTTAGTGTTTTTCTTTTTCGTATAAGTTTACTTGTCTTTTTGTATAACTTTAAGCCTCTGTCTATAGCTCAGTTTTAAACATTTCTAGTTCCACTATAATATTAAAAGCTTTTTTATCCACATGGCGGACCAAAATGTATTTTTGCATTGTATTAGGTATTTTGCTAGCTTATAGGAATCCTTGCTTTAGTTTTGTGTGACACTGTAGTTATAAGCAGACGTCGGCACAAAGAGAACATGATAAAAATGTGTATAACCCAGAGGAAAATTGTTAGTAATATTTTTAAGTTTAACCTAATATTTTCAAGTGTAAACTAATAATATCTATATGTAGTGGAAAATATAGAAAAAATTTACAGCGCCAAATCCTTAAAGCTACGTATTTAACTTGACAAATATTCTTCCAAAAATCGAGATCATTTCTAATTGTTATTAGTGAATCTCATTGAATATTAGTGAATCCTACTGTAATATTTCTTTGGGTGTATAATTCAAACCTCAAAAAAAGCGACATGAACCTTCTTCTTTCAAAGCTGACAAGCAACTGAATGCATTTTTACGCTTTTTTTAACGAATATTGTTGATGTTCGTGTCCTATGTGTGTAAAAAGCCGAAGATGTTCATCCCCCGGGGACTATTGGTGCCGACGTCTGGTTATAAGTGAAGAAAAAACCGTACTTTGGCTACTGCCTTTAACAAAAACAAATACTCACACTATTTTATTGTTTTCAGTACACTTTTCTCTCTCTTTCTCTCATCAGAACAGCAGATGAAATAAAAAAAAAAACATTCTTTTCCCCATTTATTTTTAAGTTTTTTTGTTATTGTACCAAACAGTACTTATTTCTAAAAAAGCAACAATTGTGTAAAAACAACAACAACACGGAGACAACTACTAACTAAACCACGTAGGGGAAAACATCTGTCTTTTGTTTTCTGTTTTTTTCTTAAAAGTATTTTAACTTCTTCTTCTTCGTATTTTGTAAGTAAAAAGGTAAAGAACACAAAAATTAGTAGAGAACAACAATAACAACAAAGAAGAGAATAAAAAAAAAATATTAACAACGTTTCTGTTATTGTTTCGAGTACGAAAAACAACCGGGGGAGGTTCATTGAACTTGTTTGTCGTCTCAGCATTCGGTATAAACAACACAATTTTGTTTTTTTGTATTGTAGTGCGACTACTACAACTACTACTACGAATACTAATATTTTATTAAGTTTCTGGTATGTATCATCTTAAAAGCTGTTGCTGCTTGATAGTTGTGCAGGAGTTTCATTTAAAAACAACAACAACAACAACAGCAACAACAACTACAACATAACATAACAAAAAGCGGAAGTATGGAAATGTAAACAAATGTAGGATTTTTTTGTTTTTTTTTTCTTTTTATCTCATTAAAGAAGAAACCCTTGCTCATCATGTTCGCTCTCTCCTTCTCTCACTCTCTCTCTGTTGTTTTTTCATATATTAATGCATAATGCAACAACATAATGTTTTATTACATGTCGTGTTGTTATTGTTAAAAATGCATATGAAATGAAATGAAATTATCATTTTGATTGTATTTTTTTTTTTGTTTTTTCTTTTCTTTTGCTCTTTGGGTAACCACCATTAATGGGTGTTATTGTTATTGTATTATATGTTATGACCCGAAGAACAGTTTTTAAGAAATATGGTAGTGGTTTCGTTATAATGTCGTTCGTGTGTATTTGCTTAAAGCACAGTAGTGTAAAGGGGTTATGAAACAGTATTGTAAACAATAACACCATAACTGGGAGATGTGAAGCACTTGAAGTTTTACCTGTTGAAAGTGCTGTTGAAAACTTTTATTCTTTATAAAAATAAATAAAAATCAACCTTTAAATTTGTAATTACATACTTTCATAATTATCCACATTTAATTAAATACACAATCAAATACTATTTATTTCCATGGCAAAAATTACAAACATCCGAAAAAAATATATTTTTTATGTTCTTTTTTTTTTTCTATAATTTCCTTGTATCTCGTTTACCAAAATTGGCTAATTGAAAATGTTAACAACAACACCCATGCAAAATTCAAACAATATTAAACTCCTCTCCATAATTAATTTTAAATTTAAAATACAGCACCAGCAGCCATTTAATTCAAGCCGTAAACATTTCGTTTAATTAGTAATTGGTTTTGTAAACAACACACAATAATTTAAACAAATACTCATAATTATTTTTATATTTAAAACTTGTTGACACCGCAAAAACAGTAAAAAAAAAAAACATAAAATGGCGCCTTCAATGTTCATTATGATGTTTCAATGATCATTACACATCCACAATGATGAGGATGATGTTTTTGTTGTAGGCCAGAAAAATAAAAACAAAACTAAACGGTTATTGACATTCAAACAACAATTTTTGATTATTTTTTTAGTTACAAATGTTTTAGAACGCAATACAACAAATATAATTTTTTCCTTTTTAAATATCTAACAAAACACAGGGTGACCCAACTGAATGATTTACTTTTTTTTTATAATTAATCATTACAACCCTTCATTGCACTTACGTATATTGTGTGTATTGAGTTTTATACATGAGCAGAAGTCGGCACCAATGTCTCCCGGGAGCCGAACAAGTTCGGCTTTTTACACACATAGAACACGAACATCAACAATATTCGTTAAAATGAGCGTCAAAATGCATTCAGTTGCTTGTCAGCATTCAGTGAAGCAGGTTCTCGTCGCTTCTTTTTGAAATTTTTTTGTGTATCAATTATACACCCAAAGAAAAATTCAATTAAAATGTGAAGAAAAACTGGGAAACATAATTTTTTTGCTTTAAATATATTGAATTTCAGGTACCTGAAATATGTACCGATGACTCTTGCTGCAAATCCATAAAAACTTGTACGAAAAATACCAATGGCATAAAAAGCATAATATTTGTTCGAACACTGTTTGAAACAAAAATTAGTAACAATTTTCCTCTGGGTTATACACATGCTTCTCACAAATACACTCACATTTTTATCATGTTCTCTTTGTGCCGACGTCTGTACATGAGTGACGGTACCTACAGTTTAAAGTCGACTCCAAACGTTAGATTTGTTGAGAAATTTTTCATGGCAATTGTATTTACTCTCAGAGTTTTTGCTAGAAATCTGCTGAAAGGAAGTCGTCGAAGAAATATTTTTTTATATTTCGTTTTGTTGGAAATGTCTGACTTGGGGTTTGAACCGTGGCCTCACATTTAATAAGCTAACACACTACCTACTAGACCACGACGTCTTCAGTTCATGAACAACAAAGGCAAATTAATTATTGAGTGCACTGACAATCGCTGTTGCCTTAACAACATCGCTGCAGTATTCGTTTGATAGGGAATGCAACGACAATCTGGTCCCAAATTCACAAGGAATAAATTTCTAAGCGATAAACAAGTGATTGGTTGTTGTGGTTACTCAGCAAAGTTACTCAGCGTCTAAAAATGCTCAGAAAAAACGTTTTAGTGAATAACACAAACGCCTCTTAACGCCTCACATTCATTTCGCCAGCCTAACGTAACTGATGGTAATATTCACATCGAAACACAATATATTCGCGATGTCTGCCTTAACCCAGCAACCAGATTAGACAGTATGCCGTAGTTGCCGTTGTATATTGGCTTATTAGTGATTCAAACCGCAGCTATCAGACATATTGAACAAAACAAAAATTTCTTCGGCGATTTCCTCCGAGTGGTCTTCCTGCAAAAAGTCTAATGGTGTTTTCTTTTCTACAAAGAAAATGTCACCCTCTTACAAGGTGCATTAAAAAACTTTTTGACCTACCCTGTTGTAATGTCATTTTTTACTTGAGAAAAACATAACACAAATATTAAAAAAGGGTATGCCCTGTGTTTACCACTTATTAAGAAAATGAATGAGGAAATGCCAATTTGTTTAAAGGTGTTGCCAGATCGCAATTTTTCGACTTCATTTTTTGCACGCTTTTTTTATAACAAAAAAAAAAATATTTTAACACTGTTCTAACATTGAATGCAATTTTTTATATTGCTGACCATGTAGCTTTAATAATGTAACATTTCCTTAAGATTACTCCACAAAACAATGAAAAAATTAACTTCAAATTGGATAACAATACCAGGCGACTTTTTTTAAATTTCATCTGGTAGCCCTATAAATAAACAAAAGTCATCTGCTTTACAGCGCATTATCAGCACTCTCGATTTATGCAGGACATAAAATGCAATGCCCTCCACCATTGGCAAGTGCGAATTATTTAGAATAAAACATACCACCTTTTTAGAGGGCGAAACATTTTTAAGAAACAAACACAAAATTGCATTTTGCGTTAATAAAATGCACATTTTTTTGGTAGAAAAGAAAACACCATAAAAGTAAATAAAATTCTTAAATCCGTCGTTCAAAGTCCTTGTTAAATTGTACGTTTCGAAACTCATGCATAAATTTAACACACACAACATGGATGGTGTAAGAAGCTGGGTTGTAAGGCTGACTTAAGGTTTGTTTAGTAAGTAAGTTTAGTAACTCAACATTTTATGTATGAAGACGTTCATCATAAAAGCCAAACCTTTATGTAACTAAATTCGATCGATAAGGCATCTTAAACGTGGTCATTCCTTATTTCAATATTTTCAAAAATAAAACCTCTAAACAGTTTACCCTGCTGTATTTAAACTTAATTTAGCAATAAAAGATGCAATAATTAAGCAGTAGCTCTCTGACTAGATAGAATGAATGAAATAGAACGTAATATTTAAGAGTCATATTTAGACATTTAAAATCATTCAATCGATTGCCTTACAATGGTTTTGAATGATCACCCAGGCGGGCACCCCCGCAGTTATTTTCAAAATCGTTTGCGAAAAACAAACGTCATCAGACACAACCGTACAAAAATGAGTGTGTTTGTTGTTTAAGATTCATTAATAATTCTAAACAAACAAAAAACAAATAGAAATTGAATACAATTTCGATTTTTTTAAATGCCAAATCGTATTTTAAATTTAGCAACACATTGGGATGAGATTTCAATGTTATTTCCTCAAAGTTTTGCAATCAAAATTGAATTGTTTTTTCTATTTTTTTTTTTTTTTTTTTTTTTAATTATTAAAAAATTGTTTAACAAGGTGCAAATTGCTGGCAAATTACAAAATAAGTTCCAACTCAAAACAATTACTGTATCTGTCTGATCTTTACGTCATTTTTTTTTTTTTGGTTTTTTTTTTTCTTCTGTAAACTGATCGCGCAATTACTGCTGAAACTTAGGTTTCGCATATGTAAACTAGTGTTATGCGGGTGTAAATTCATTCGTTCAACATTGTATGGAATAGAGAGGTCAGTTTTATTATATAGTTTCATTGATCTTATTGTAATTTTTTTTTATTATTTTTTTTAAATTTTTTATTTTTTTTTTTATTTTTTTTTTTTAATTTTATTTTTTTTAATTTATTTTTTTTTTTCTTGCTGATATTGCGAAAAAAAATTTTCATACATACTAAGTCAGTAGTAGTCCGTATATAAATAAGTTGCATAATTTTTTTTTATTTTTTTTTTTTTATTATTTTTTTTCAATTTTTGCAATGCCCCTACTGATGCTGCTGCTGTTTTTTGGATTGTTTTTTTTTTGTAATTTTTTCTTGAACAAGGTCAATGTGAATGCAAAAATAAATAAAAATTTCAATAAACCAAGTTTTAAAAATTCATTTAAACTTTTTATGAAGTGTTAAAAAGTTTTGAAGTTAAACCGCCTCACAACAATAAACTCCAAAAAGAAAAAAAAAACACGGCTGGCTCTAAAGTTCAAAGCCCTTACACTACAAACGATTACAATCGGAAATTGAAAGTTAATAACACTTTAATTAAATCACAAAAAAAAATTATTATTAACCCACGCTCTAAGGGTTAATGTGTTTACTTCTCTGATTGAATTTAAATTCTTCTTCTGTTTTAGAACAAACCAAAAAAAAAAGGAAAAAGAAGAAGAAGAAGAAAACTTATTTAAAATTCATCTCATTTTCGTAAACATTTGTTTATTATTTATTATTGTTAAAGGGTTACCAAAAAAACAAAAAAAAAGCCAACCACTTCCGCCTTAAAATTAGCTTTTTAAACGTAAACCACCAAAGTGTAGTTTAGTAGTTGTGTTGTAATAAATTTAAAATGAAATTTTATTTGTAATTTCATCGCCCCCACGATTTTTTACAAAAACGTGGTCAAGGTTCATTGGCTTATGTAAATGAAAGCATTTCTTTCTTTCCTTCTGTTCAACTTTAAATTATAACCAGGTTTTTAAATTTTCTTCTATTGTTATAGAAATTTTGAACAGAATTTTCCCTTTAAAATTCACTGTCTATTAACGTAAAATATACAAATTTTAGTATAAAAAATGTTGTTTTTTAATTTCTAATCGTTTTAAGTACCAATTTTCTATTTCAATTCATTTTAATCTCGTACCAAATGAGTCAAATTGCTGTTTTAATTTTCCGCAAATTATAGTTTCAAAAAAAAAAAAGAATCTTTAACTGGCAACACTATTGCCGTTAAGCTACACTCTGTTTACTCTCTTACATTATGCATAAACAAACGAAAATACCGTCACCCATATCTGGGAATTGTGAATTGTCATGTATTTGCCTAGTAAAGGAAAAATTCTAGTATAACATTACACTCTATCTGTTGCCGTAGTGCAGTAGGTAGTCTAGTGTTGACCTATAAGATCTGAGACCACGGTCTAGTGTTGGCCTATAAGACGCTCTCTCACATTATGCATAAACAAACGAAAATACCGTCACCCATAACTGGGAATTGTGAATTGTCATACATTTGCCTAGTAAAGCAGAAATTCTAGAACAACATTCCACTCTATCTGTCGCTGTATTCTAGTAGATGGCCTAGTGTTGGCTTATTTGACCGGAGGCCACAATTCAAACCTCAGGTCAGACATCTCCAACAGCTTCCTCTCAGCAGATTTCTGGCAAAAATGGCGAGAGTAAATAAAATTGCCAAAAAAAAAAACTTTTCTCAAATTTCTGGCGTTCCAAATCGACTTTAATCTGTATGTTCCGCCACTGTCGTATAAAATTGACACACACAACATAAGTGATGTGACAAGCTAGATCGTAATCCTGTCTTAAGGTTTGTAATGACCATTTATGTTGTGTATGTAGTATGTATGCTTCTCTGTTTACATTAAAATTTTCTATCACTCTCTCTTCATCATTATGCATAACAATGCAACACATCGTAATTCGCAACTGGTTATTGTGGATTAATAAATTATTCACCTGTTAAAGCAGATTTTCCAAAAATATTCTATTCCTGCCTATTGCCGTTAATCTATGCTTTGTTTTTTTGTTCTCTCTTTCTCTAGGACCCTCTGCTGGGTCCTAGATCATAAGGGAATTCTCTGCAAGAAGTAAGCAGACAAGCTTGCGAGGAGAAAATTTTCCACTTCGCTGATGAGGTCAGAACATTTCTGTGGAGTGGTAGCGGATGTTTGGAAAGATATACTCAACGAAAGGGAAGATAAGGAGAAGCAAAGGTTCTTCTCAAAGCAAGTGGATTTGTTGCATTTGTTGTCGATAATGCAGAGATAACCTAAGACTGCGAACCGGTCTTTTGAGAGGGCACTGTAGACTCAGAATACACTTTTTCGAGCTCAACATATCGATGAAAATGAATCTTTGAAACACATTCTTGAAACCTGAAGGACATTATTAATTCATCCTAAAAATAAATACCAGAGTGTATATCAGGTGCTGAGCAGAGAATTGTTATTGTTTATAATCAACAGCATTCTGAAGTTTCGACTTGAAGGATACATTATAGTTCCCTACAAAATCTATGATGATGAAAATAAATCATCGCAACGCATTCTTGAAACGGTATTGCATTCCAGAAGGCAACACTACTGCTACGCTGGAAATTGTCATTCTTGCCAACAGGCACCATTTTGAAGTTTGTCAGGGCAATAGACTTGAAGCAGACATTATAGGGATTTTGCTATAAAGTTAGAGGCAGTGGTGTTGTGCTAATTTTTCTTTTACCGGAACGCGTATTTATAATTATATAGACAGGGCCGATCCTGTGCGGTCTCATGTCCCAAACTTGACGACGGGGGGGAGGGAGATTTCCCCCAATTTTCGCCCGTCGCCAGGATCGGCCCTGTATATCGCATAAAAAGGAAAGGAAACGAAAATCATTACGAAACCCATTTTGTGTATATGTATATACGTATCTATATGGTCACGTATTTGTTTCGGTTCGGGTCGAGTTCCGGTTCAGCAGAAAAAAACGTTCCGGACTCCGGTTCACGGTTCGGAAAAACAAGCCCCAGGCCAGACATCAAAAAATAAAATAAAAATACAAAAAGTATTTTTTCGGCGATTTCTTCTCAGTTTCTCAAAAAATCTGTCGTTCGGAGTCGACTTTAAACTGTAGGTCCCGCCACTTATGTATAAAATTAACACACACAACATAAGTGGTGTGAGAAACTGCGGGCTTCTTGGGGACGATTGTCTGTAGACTGTCTAATGGTGAAGGTATAGCACTGGCCATTTTATAGTCACCTAGCAGCAACTCGTTTCCTTGCACTTCGCATCTTCCCCCTTTCCACCTTTCCTAAAAACAAAACCTGCACAATGGACTGCATGAGTAGGGGCCATCCCCTGAGTGCTGGTTTCATAAAAAATAAAAAATAAAAAAAAGTAAAGTATGCGCCTAATTTTTTAATTTTTTTTACTGTTACTCTGTTCATAAATACAAATTTTCCCTAGAGATTAACCCAAATTTTCAATAACAAATGAAAATCAAAAAAAAGAAAAACTTGTTAATTTTTTAAGTAAAAGTTTTACATCAAATGGATGGTGTGTGGTGCAACAACTATTTCAATTGTTGACATTATAACACAAATTAATTTAACACACACAAGAATAATAAATAAAATAAATTGTAATACTTTTTTTTTTATCAAAAAGAGATTAAAATATTATTTCGTCAAGAGGATGGATGGATGGCCTCTTATGTTAAGCACTGTACATAATAGTAATTACTGCATCGCAACTACCACACTTCACTTTACTTTACTACTTCAATTTTTCATACACTGTGATGCATAGCAAATAATTACAGTGTGCAGAGAGGGATTTTGTATTGTTTGAGTGATAATGCAGACAAGAGAAACGAATGTTTACTTAAAAAAAAAAAAAAAAAACACCGTAAGAAGCTCTTCTCTTTGTGTGCTGCTTCTTCTTTTATTGTTGTTTTTGTAATTATTAAAGAAAATATGAAGTAATAACCCAAAAAGAAAATAAATACCCCCACTTGTTGTTGTCATTATACTTAATAAGATTTTCACACACTCACACTACATACTTTAAATAAAAGAGTTTTGTAAGTGTAACTATTGTTGTAATTGCTCTTAATATTGTTATTGTTTGTTTGTGTGATGCTGTTGAAATATAGTGGGTTTGTGTTTCAAAGCATGCATGCATGTATGCATGCAGTCATGCATTTTTTAATGTAAATAAAACAGGATGACTCGAATATCTTTATATCTGCTTGAGATACAATAGTAAACAGAATTTTAATGCAATTTTAAATGTTGTGTTAGGGAGATTCAACTTGTTTATCTACCAAATCGAGACTAAAAGCGAAAAATTAAGAAAAAACTAAACAAATTATTATTAAATAAATTCATACTGCATAATCCAGTGCGAAAATTCTTGATTTTGTTGTGATCTTTAACCAGACTTTATGTCATCATCACTAGTAGTCGTGTTATAATGTTAGAGGTTTTAAAATTACCCACCTGGCAACGCTGTAAACTGTAAAATAACTTTCATCCTGTCACTTATTTAGTGAAACAGGACTGTCATTTACGAAAATAAGGGGTGATTTTTTAAGAGCTATAGGAAAATTTTTCAAAAAAAAACACATAAAATTCAGAAAAATGCATGAAATCTTTATTTGAATCGATAGTACGGTCCATATAATTTAATGTTTGAAGATTATTTCATGCAAATGTTGACCGCGACTGCGCCTCAAATGGTCCATCCGCATAGTCCAATTTTGGCATACTCTTTCCAACATTTCGGCCGGTATCTCACGAATAAATGCTTCAATGTTGTCTTCCAATGCGTCAATTGAAGCGGGCTTGTCTGTATAGACATGAGCTTTAACATATCCCCACAAAAAATAGTCTAAAGGCGTTAAATCGCACGATCTAGGCGGCCAATTGACCGGTCCCGAACGTGAAATAAAATGTTCACCGAACTCGCCTCTCAATAAGTCCATTGTTACACGTGCTGTGTGGCATGTGGCACCGTCTTGTTGAAACCACATGTCATGCAAGTCAAGCTCTTGCATTTTGGGCAAAAAAAAGTTGGATATCATCTCACGGTAGCGCTCACCATTCACAGTTACGTTACGAATCGCAGCATCTTTGAATAAGTACGCATTTTGATAATAAAATTCAATGATTTGCAAGCGTTGTTCGTTTGTAAGACGATTCATGGTTAAATTATAGACCAAACTGAAGATGTTTGACAGTGAAACAAACACGAAACGTGCGTGAGCTGTTTAAACCAGTGTTGCCAAAAAGATAATAGCTAAAAAATCACCCTTTAGATTCTTTAACTACCGAAGAACGCTTAAAAATTGTTGAAACTGCCCGCAAATAGTGATATTAGAAACATGGCCACTTTTAGAATATTACAATGTGGTTATGGCTGTCATAATCGATCTACAGTGCAAAAAATTTACAAGATTTGAAAAAAGGAAGGATTAATGCTATGGTCTGGCTGGTGCATCATTAAATTGTATGCACTGTTGAAAATATTGCTTCTTTTAGAGAAAATGTGGCAAAAATCGAATACGAATTCGAAGATTCCATAAATTTCTCAACAATTGGGTCTCTCTTATTACGGCGTATTATTCATTTGCATTTCCAGTTCTTCCAACAATTAAACCCTGCCAACCATTTATAACTCTGTAGATATTTTCGTTGAAGGCTAGGGCATCAAGCTTTCAAAGCTGATTCTTCGAACAAAATTTTATTCAGCGCTGGAACTGATTTCACACTCGGTGGTTACGACAATTTGTAAAATTGTCTCATATGGGCCTCAGAGAAAGCAAAAGTGATTGAAAAAGGCGCTGTTTACTGCATATTATACTTTGAAGGTGGCATTGAGCCGTATTTTATCGGAAAGGACTTCCGAAAAACCATAACTGTCAATTCCTAGCTTTATTGCCGTATGATAATCAATTTTTTTGGTCTGCATGTGAAGATCATGAACCACACGGCGTATGGCTTCAACAGGACGGTTCCGCAAGGTACAGAACACATCTGATTTTGGTTTTATTGTATGAGAAGTTTCCAGGAATATAATTTCACGTTTTGAAGGATTCAATTTGTTACCAAGATCATGTGATTAGACGCTGTTAGACATATCCTTTTTGCGGGGCTATGTCCAGATTATGAACTACACGGTGAGTGGCTTCAACAAGGCGGGGAACCACAAGGCACAGGAAACATCTGGTTTTGGCTTTATTGAAGGAGAAGTCTCCACAAAGAAAACCAACCAAGATCATGCGATGTGACAAGATTATGAACTACACGGTGAGTGTTTTCAACAAGGCGGTATCACAAGGCACAGGAAACATCTGGTTTTGGATTTATTGAAGGAGAAGTCTCCACAAAGACAATTTAACATTTTGATGATGTCAATTGCCAATCAATATCATGTGATGTGACGATGTCTGAAATATTTTTTTGGGGGGCTATAACAAAACCTAAGTCCTGGATATATATACCGACGGCTCTAAACTCGATAATGGGGTTGGAAGCGGTGTCTACTCTGGGAAACTTGACCTGAATATTTCTCTCTGTCTGCCGGACTACTGCAGCGTGTTTCAGGCGGAGGTGATAGCAATTTACCGGGCCGCTCAATGGATCCTCGTCAACGATGCTCCTTTCACTCGCGTCTCGGTCTTTTCTGATGGTCAGGCCGCAATAAGATCTCTATCGGGCTTCGTGAATAACTCTAGGATCGTTAGGGAATGTCGCCCCTGTCTCGACCTTCTCTCGGGGCGCTTCACCAGTGTCTCTCTGGTGTGGGTCCCTGGGCACAGTGAAATTCCGGGAAACTGTAGGGCCGACGAGCTCGCCAGAGCTGGTACGCTCCTTCCGAAATCCTCTTCTGTTGAATTAGGTATACCACTTGCCTCGGTCAAGCTGACCATTGTGCGGAAGTTCTTTCGGGACGCCAATCTATCCTGGGTCAATGAGGAGTCCTGCTCCACCGCTAGACTCACCTGGCCCAAGATGGATAGAAGGCGAACCAACCAATTACTTGGTCTCGATCGTGATGTCATCTCGACTACAGTGGCCGTGCTTACAGGTCATTGCGTCATGGGTAGACACGCGGAAACAATGAGGCTCCCTTTCAACGACTTCTGCCATGGTTGCAGGTCCGCTGAGGAAGAGGAGACTGTTGTTCACTTTCTTTGTCAGTGCCCGTCTCTTGCTAGGTGTAGATATAGGTTATTTGGCTCCCCATTCCTTGTCAGCTTAACGGAGCTATCATCTATTGACATCAAGGATATAGCTTCGTTCATCAAACTTTCTGGCTGGTTTTCCAGTGCGGGGTAGTCGTGCTTTTGTTGTGCAGCCCTTGCGCTGACCAACTTCTTCCTTTTCCTTGATTTTGGTAGAACTTGGTTAGTACAGGGACTGTGTTCAACCGTGCCTATGCGTGCTCAAGTGAGCTTTGTGATATCAAAGCTACCACTCCGACCTAAACCTAAACCTATAACAAAACCTTGTCAGTACAGAGGCAGTCATTTAAATGATTCTGTATTTCATACATCATGACAAGGTCTTGGCGTTGTGATGAAAGAAAAGTTTCATTGAAATCATAGCTTCATGTGTGTGATATTTGACGTTACTTTTCAATTTCTTTTGTTAATAAAGCCTGGTTTGATTACATTCTCAAACAAACCTTTTTGTTGTTTTTTTCTTGCTTCTATTTCATGAGATTCCATATGTGGATTGCAAAATTCAAATCAAACAAATTATTTAACATCTTGGTGGTGGTGTGGTAGTGGTGGCATTTAAAAAAGTGGTTTAGTGAGATGAAGAAAATGAAGAAAAAAAATAAAATAAAATAATAACAAAATAAACCACATTAAAAAAGAGCAGATAATAAGACGATCAAAAACTAAATTAAACCAAAAAAAAAAAAAACAAAAATTCAACACACCCACCACCTTCCTTTATTTCTTGATTTCTTCTCAGGTTTTATTGTGTGGTATTTAATCTCTGCGCTTGCCATTAAGTGTAGCAGCAGCGAAGCGGTGTTTGGTTAAAGCCAAAGAGAAAAAAAAACAAAAACAATAGATTGTTACCAAATTGTATAGACAACATTAAATCGATTAATTTTTTTTTTTTTTTTTTGTTATCTCTTACTGCTGCTGCTATTGTTGGTGCTCTTTGCAGAAATCGTGATTTATTAAAATTTTTTTTTCGCCTTCCTTTTTCTTCTTTTCTGCACATTATTGGGTGCGAATTATTACCGAAACTTGAAACAATTTCTGTTGATTTTGAATTTAATTTTTTTTTAAATCATTTTAATACATGCATACATACATACGTATGTAACGGGTGATTTTTTAGCTATTATCTTTTTGGCAACACTGGTTTAAACAGCTCACACACATTTCGTGTTTTGTTTCACTGTCAAACATCTTCAGTTTGGTCTATAATTTAACCATGAATCGTCTTACAAACGAACAACGCTTGCAAATCATTGAATTTTATTATCAAAATCCGTGCTCTGTTAAGAAAGTTCATCGCACGCTTCTTCCATTTTATGGTCAGTTTAATCGACCCACTGAAGCGGCTATTCGGGCTATTGTGACCAGAGATCAGCAATGAATCGTATTTTCGCTACTCATAGGTACTTATGAAATTTTGAGTATGAGTAAGTCAAGAGTATTAAAATTCAACTACTCTGATTCATTCGTACTCGCTACAACATTGATTTATAAGTATAGGTTGCAATGAGTATGAGTACAAAGTTGACATCAAACTCACAACATTCGATTCATTGTTTGATTCATACGCCTACTCATTCAGATTCATAAATTTAGAAAAATACTTATAATACTTACGAATGACTCGAGTCACTCGAATCATTCATCAAAATTTACAGTAGTAGTTATTGTTGCATTTACAAAAGAAGAGAAAAGTAAAGACAAAGCCAAAGACAGCAAGCAAAGCACACACACAACCTTCTAGTGAGTATTGTGGTGTTCGTACTCGAATCATACTTATTTTGTGCTTCGTGTATATGTTGAATCATGGAGAGTCGAAATCAACAACATCGTGCGTATTGTTAAGTATGAGTACGATGAGTATTTCTAACTTTGAATATGAGTAGTATGAGTATGATATTAAAATAAGTATGAATGCGTATAAGTAGCTGAAATTATAAGTATGACTCGAATCTACTCATCGTTTTGAATACGCGTTGCTGATCTCTAATTGTGACTAAATTTCGCACCAAATTTACATTGTTGGACATTAAACCAGCAACACGCTTACGTAGAGTGCGAACTGAAGAAAATATCACAGCTGTATCGGCCAGTGTTAATGATGACCATCAATTATCGATTCGTCGCCGTTCGCAGTAATTGGGCTGGGCCTCTGTTACTCAACAACGTGGAAAATTTTGCGGAAGGATTTAGGTGTGAAACCTTTCAAAATACAGCTGGTGCAAGAATTGAAGCCGAACGACCTACCGCAACGCAGAATTTTTGGTGATTTAGGCTCTTGGAAAGTTGGCCGAAGATCCACTTCTTTATCGAAAAATTGTGTTCAGCGACGAAGCTCATTTTTGGCTCAATGGATACGTAAATAAGCAGAATTGTCGATTTTGGAGTAAAGATCAGCCAGAAGCATTGCAAAAGCTACCAATGCATCCAGAAAAAGTCACAGTTTGGTGCGGTTTATGGACTGGTGGCATCATTGGACCTTACTTCTTCAAAGATGCTGCGAATGGTAACGTAACTGTGAATGGTGTACGCTACCGTGAAATGATATCCAACTTTTTTTTGCCCAAAATGCAAGAGCTTGACTTGCATGACATGTGGTTACAACAAGACGGTGCCACATGCCACACAGCACGTGTAACAATGGACTTATTGAGAGGCGAGTTCGGTGAACATTTTATTTCACGTTCGCGACCGGTCAATTGGCCGCCTAGATCGTGCGATTTAACGCCTTTAGACTATTTTTTTGTGGGGCTATGTTAAAGCTCATGTCTATACAGAGACAAGCCCGCTTCAATTGACGCATTGGAAGACAACATTGAAGCATTTATTCGTGAGATACCGGCCGAAATGTTGGAAAGAGTATGCCAAAATTGGACTAAGCGGATGAACCATTTGAGGCGCAGTCGCGGTCAACATTTGCATGAAATAATCTTCAAACATTAAATTATATGGACCGTACTATCGATTCAAATAAAGATTTCATGCATTTTTCTGAATTTTATGTGTTTTTTTTTGAAAAATTTTCCTATAGCTCTTAAAAAATCACCCATTACATACATTGAATGTGTGAATTATTTAAATTTATTAAAAATAACAACACAAGTAATCTTATAACGAACGCACGAAAACGAATTGGTAACCATAAAACCAAAATTATTGTTTTCAAATACAATTAGAAAATGAAACGAAAACATTGTATCACATAACAGTAAATAATATTACCCCAGCCATTACCCATAAAGGCCTTACATTTTGAAAAAGAAAAAGAGAAAGAGAGAAATTAAACGAAAATAAATCAAGTGAAAAATATCAAGTAAAATAGACTTAAAAAAATGCTTGAGGGGACAGCATCACATATGTAATATACTGTTAAAACCCATCAGTGTTTTGAGGTTTTTCAAAAAGAAGACAGCGAGAGAGAGAGAGAGAGAGAGAAATTAAATGACATCATAAATATTAAGCAAAATAGGCTCAAAAAAATGCTTAAGAAATTATTGATAAGTCAGTCGAGGTTAACATTACATAATCCCGTTAAAACCAATTAAACTGTATGTACGAGCAGCTGGTATTATCAAGAATGTCCAATTCTAATAAAGGTTCTAAGAACCAATATAGAGCCTTTTAAACACGAGTTGAAGCCGAAATCCGAGAAACGGAAATGGAGGTGGATTGGGCACGCCCTGCGAAGACTCCAAACCGATACCACCAGAAACGCAATAGACTGGAATCCACAAGGCAGCCGCAGGAAAGGTCGGCCGAGAGTCACACCTGACGTCGACAATTAGATATCGAAGCAGCCAAAGTCAACAAAACGTGGAACGAGCTGAAGATCGTAGCAGCAGATAAACATGAATGGAACGAAATCGTTAAGGCCCTATGCTCCTTATAGGAACAACAGGAACTTATATATATATATATATATATATTGCCCTACTGAAGCTTATTTCCTCATCAATTAGTGAAAGTTTGTCGTTTAAAGCCAATTGCTTCCTTTTGCCAGTTCAGTTTTAGGAAATCAATCAATAACCAAGAATTCTCTCAAGGACCTCCACCCAGCCTCCACATCTTGTACGGTTTCATATTTGGCAACTTAAGTGGTCTTTTCAACTGGCAACTCTTGTGTTTCCCTACAAATAAGGAATGGAACATCGTTCCTCTCTTTTTCATTCCTCTTATTTCTCTCTCTCTCTCTTTCTGTATCTTCTCTATGAACTCAAGGAGTTGCGCAACTAATATTGCTTAGTTCATCAACATCATCATTATCATCACATCACTGTTAACATCATTAACATTATCAGCGCTACCATGTAGTGTGGCTCTAATACTAGACCTTGTCCAATTAGATACAACTAGACAACAACAATAGTAACAAAAAACGACGACAACAACAACCATGTTCAACACAAGACAAGAATCTTTAGACGGTGGCAAGAAAACGAAAAAAAAAAAAAAAAACCAAGTCAGTCAGTGAGTCAGTCACCTTAATGTTAAGATGTCACTCATCATGCATTTGATTTGTATGTCGTACTCAGTACTCAGACTTGTGTCTTGTTAAACCTCCTCCCCCCGTCTCTGTTTCTCCCTGCTTCCAACTCCTACTAGTTGTTGTGTTTTGTTGTCATGGGTCCGTTCTGTCATGTCATGCTTTATCAAATCATTAATAAACTGAGACACCAAACACCATCAGCATCAGTAGCAGCAGCAGCAGCCAAGTTTAAGCCACAAGTAATACACCAGGATCTTTAACAGATTTGTGCAACCTTCATTTAACAAATGTCAGTCTGGTAGACAGACAGACAGCAGAGTTGCAACATATTGCCAACTCGTACAAGTTGAAAATTATAAACCAGTGTTGACAAACGTTATTGCAAAAGTGACAGCACAAACAGTTGAAAGTATTTGGCAAAGCGGTCGTTTATTTTGAATAGTTGCGCGTACCAAAACTGAAATCGACGACAAGTTTACAAACAACAATAAATTGACGTTGATTTAAAATACAAACAAGTCGTCTAATTAATTGGATTAGACTAGCCAAAATGGTTATTAAGTGCTCTCCCTGTAATAAACGTATATGAGGACGAATTCAATCTTCATTTATATCTGTACGTACGAGCAGCTGAGTACTATCAAGAGTGTTCAATTCAAGTAAAGGCTCTAAGAACCAATATAGAGTCTTCTAAGGCAGCGCAACAATAGTAACAAAATTCTGGCATCAGTCAAACTGGAATCGTAAATATATTCCAGAGATTCAAAAAGAGGTAAAGGAGAAAATGGAACAGAGGACACAAGACAAAAACTCTAAAGAGAACGATTCTGCTATACCAAGATGAACGAACATCACTCAGCCAGCCCAATCCTATTATAAACCTTACGAGAACCCAAATATCGGCTTCCGACAGAAAATTTCAAATGAACAGAGGATCCTGATCCTACCAAGAGCTAAACAGTTACCAACTCCTGCTCATTGCAACATATCCTGCAATATTCCACGCGGGATCTATCTTAGATCCTTTACCAGCGGCAACAGCTCACAATGCCGTGAAAGGAACATGGGGTAACCAGTTTACCGCTGAATTTATTCCAAAATCCCAGCAGCAAACCTGTTCTAACAGACCAAAAGACACACAACATCCCGATCTATATTCACAACACTTCTACTCCTTGTCCCTGGACCATCTTTCGATAACTCCGTAGAGATAGAACATCAGAGGGTTAGGACCCACCAGCCAGTCATACTCAGATCTAGTGAGAGCATCCACTATCTCGCTCCTAGGTATACCACTATAATCTGGAAACCAGCAGCGACTGAAGCTATCTAATCGAAAGGCTCTTATGAAGCCCTTACAATCACGAACCAGTCGTGTCTTACACTAGACCGGTCCATTTGACGAGCAGAGACAGATGCGATCTGATCCAAAGGGGCCTATGAAATCCTTACAATCACGAAGCAGTCGTGACTTACATTAGATCGAGCCAATCGACCAGGAGAGGCAGATGCGATCCGGTCTAAAGGTTCATATGAAGTCCTTACAATCACGAACCAGTCATAACTTACACTAGATCGATCCAATCGACCAGCAGAGCCAGATGCTACCTGGTTCAAAGACTGCTATGGAACGCTTACAATCACGAACCAATCGTGACTTGCACTAGATCGATCCAATCAATCTTAGGACATTCTGACTGTCAACGAAAATCATTATCATTAAGATTCTGCATTATAAGAGACTAGACGGCCTCAAGAACCTTCAAAATAACAAAAATCTCTGCTTGAAAGACGATACAGTCATCATTCAATCCAAAGTGAAGCTCCAGTTCGAGGTATTTACAGAAGACTTTAGCCTTAGCGTCCCCATCCTGAATAAGAATCTCTAATCCAGGTAGAAATATCGCTGGTGGCGCTATATTATCGGTGATTGTATCAAGAAGCAAGCCCTACATTTAATCAAATCTGTTTTGCCATTTTGACTATCATATCCAGTAAGTTGCCCAATGGCAGACATTTTGACCTACTTTAGTCACGAATGTCTACCGTTACCCAAACAGAAAGAGGATCATGCCGAAAGCAAAGTGTCCAAATTGCCACTTTTCTGCACTCAATGTTGAGTAAATTTACAAAACACAACTCCGAGCTGTTGCCGACCAGACACGATTACCCCGAATACAGAGCCAGGGTTTGTAGTGCAGCTTAAGTCTGATTTGCTCCTCTGCGTACACAGAAATTGCAAGAATCTACGCTGGAAAAACACTGTCACTTGACCATAGGTTTGCAGAACACAACTCCAAGCATTTCACAACCAGATTCGATTCCATCGAATACCGAAACAGTGTTCTTCGTGTTGCTTGAGTCTGATACCCCTTTGCCTACACTGAAACTGCAAGCACAACTCTGAGCATTTCCCTACAAGATGCGATTCTATCGAATAGGGAACAAGTGCTCCTCTGCGCATGCTGAAATTGCAAGAATCTATGCTTGAAAGATAATTTGCCAATTGCCCTTAGGTACAGAGACCCTTGTATTAGATCCAAACACTTCTGGTCCTACACTAGCAACAGTCTTTAAATCCATTTATAAACCACTTTAGTCCTCTTCTGCGTTCAACAGAAAGGTAATACGATCTCTGAATGTTTGATCGTCCACTAGGTTCGAAACCAAAACCCACACGATCTAGGATGCCTTCCAAAAATCCTCATGAGACGAAAACCCATTATAAACGTTTAAGAGATGGTTCAGGAGTGATAATTTTGACAAGGTTATCATCATCGTCTTTACGACAGTGGCCAGTGCCAGTTAAGAAACTTTATTGCGGTATTCATAGCAGTTGTACATACAGGCAGTGTATGCTGCTTGAAGTTGGCCGGAGTTTGTGCTGTCGCTTCAAATTTTCTCCAAGTGTCTGTCTATTGTATGTTACATTATAATCAAATCATCAGTTATTCTCTTCTTCTCCTTATTCTTGGTCAAAATCAATAACGGAGGTTTTCTGCTTTGACTGGCAACACCATCACCATCACATCACATCACACCTTTCAACACAAGACGTGACAAATCAAAAACATCTTTTGGCTAAAGAACCTGGGGCATATATTGCAAGCACAGACGAAATGTCTGTCCTGTCTGTCTCTCCATGGCCATTATTAGAATACATAATGATGACAATGCTAATCATAATGATCATTAATAATTAAAAATAAAAACAAAGAAAGAGGAGAGAGAGAGAGAGAGAAGAGCAAATAATGAAACGCAATTTTTGCGTGGCTGTGTTTATTAGATTGAGTTGAAGACACCTGATAACACTGGTGGTGGATGGAGCGTCTTAATTAACTTCTTCTTCTTTTTCTGAGTTTAGCATAAATGTCAATGGCAATTGCATTTTCATTATTATTATCCATTATTAACATCATCATGCAATTGCAGTGTCTGTCCATCTCTCTGTTTGCCTGTTTGTCTCTAGGTATTCATGTAAGTGCTGAAAAATCTTTATTTCTTCTCTTATGCTTTTTCTCAGTGTCTAGAGAGTGTTCCTTTCTTCAAAGCCTTGGTTTGGCCCAAAAGATGTCTGCTTTATGAAAGAAGAAGAAGAAGACTAGTAGCCTCTTTGGCAGACTTCATTTGTTTTTAAGTGGTAATGAGCCCCAGTAAATGAACGAATTCATCTCAGTACGCTCTGCGCTCTGTTGTGTTCTGGTCGGGTCTATTCAAAGTTTTTAGAATTTATCAGTGTCTCGGTGGCAAAACTTAAAGTCACGCATTTTCTTATTTCTATTACACTTCACATGTCCGTCTGTCTCTCTATCTGTCTGTCTCTGTGTTACTTTTTTCCTCTTTTTTTTAAAGTGTTTCCAGTCATGAAGTCACTCAGTTCTTCTTCTGGCAATTTAATTCTTATTTTCTTTTATTAAAACGAGGAAAATTAAAGTGAAAATGAAGAGAGAAAATAAGAAGAAAAAAAGAAAAGCAAAGAATGGAATTGAAATGAAATTAATTAAGCTGTTGCTGTGGCTTAAACTCTTGCCATGTGTCCGACTTTCTGTCTGTCTGTCTGCCTGTCTTTATAGCAGCATACACACAGAAGCTAAAGCTGTAACTGAAATTTATCACCTGGTTAGCATATAATTCTCTAATTGGCTTTTAAATAATACAAAATGGCTTAAGGCTGGCCTTAATGGCTGAATTAATTTATCAGGCCATTACAGAGAACACAAACATACAATCCAACCGAAGAACACAATCAGTGTATTCGTTCCTTCATGTACATACGAAGTTATAGTGCAGAACGCTTAAAGAAAAAGCATAAAAGGAAAGAACAAATGTTCAACTAACAAGTCCGGACCTTGAGAAGATCAAACCACAAAAAAAAAAAAAAAAAAAAATTGGAACAATGAAGAGTATTGGCTCCTCAAAGAAGTTCAAAACATCCACTCCGGAAAGTGTAGTGCAGTGCATCGTGCTTAACAGCTCCTTTCAGATATTCAGCTCATAGATTGGAAACATTACTCGATCAAGATTCGTGTCAGATGCAAGAGAAACATGTACAATCATTAGGCGTGATTCAATCAGCCAGTTTAAAGCGTTTAAAAGTTGCAGAATTTATTCGAAATTGGATTCCTTTTGAATTAACCGAAGTGACTTTGAAAGACGGCTTTGCATGCGTGAAATGCTGTTTGATCTCTGTATAGAGAAATCATTTTCGTATGGAATTATCACTAACGACGACATATAAATTCATTACGACAGACCTAATGCACGTATGATTGAAACCAGGAACCTGCCTCCTTCGAACTCGATCATATGTGTGGAAAGTCAAACATCAATCAAAGAGATCCCACCTCGTCAAATCGTAAAACGTCAAACCGTACAGGGTGGCTGATATGTATTGCAACCAACTTCAGGTTGTTATCATTTGTAAACCGCTCGTCTGACAGCTGTCAGATTTATTCCAGTGACAGTTCATTTTATTATTTACAAGCTTACAAAAGCATTTTGATCTATTGCATTCAGCAAAAAAGTTATTCGTGATGGAATTCAAGCGTGATAGTGTGATTGCTTTGTATTTGGCTGGAAAACCACAGGTGGGTGGCTATCGTTAGAGCCCTCCAGCATTTAAGTGTGAATAAATCTTTTGTTTCTTGTACCATTGCTCGTTACCGTAATACTGGCAGTGTTCGCATCGCGTCCAAAAAGTGGACGAAAAAAAACGGTAACAACACCAGAAATGATCCGAAAAGTGAAGGCCAGATTTGATCGAAATCCACGCCGCAGTGGTAGAAAAATTGCTCGTGAGCTGAAAAATGAGCTTGGACTAAAGCCATTGAAGTTCCAAAAAGTACAAGAGCTCACCGATGGACAAAAAAAGTTAGACTGGAAAGAGCCAAGGAGTTACTTCGCTTGCACGAAAGTGGCCAGTTACCGAATTTGGTTTTCTCCGATGAGAAGCCATTCCAAATTGAGTAGTTTGTGAACAAACAAAATGATCGGGTTTACTTGCCAAAGAGGTCAGCTGAAAATTTACACCTGCGATTGGCCACCAAAACTCAAGCGCCGCCGATGGTAATGGTGTGGGCCGCCGTAACGGCCGATGGTCGCTCCCCGCTCAAAGCCACTTTCGTGCAGCCTGTGATGGCTTTGTCGGCCGTTTGAAGGCCATAATTCGTACCAAAGGTGGCCAATTCGAACAAATCTAAACTGATTCTAAAATTTGTTATTATTTCCAACATTTTTTGCTTTTGAACAATTTTGAACTTTGTTGCATTATATATCAGCCACCCTGTATACGTAGACACAACACCCGTCTCTACTGGTTTCTAGGCCACTAAGGCATACGAGGAAACGAAAAGGCGAATGAACTAGCACAGAAGGGATCAGAAATGTCTGAGGAAGAGACGATAGAGGGGATGTATACGCTCCTACAAGGATACTTTTTCAAATTGGAAGAAACAACTTGGCATTTAACAAATCGTAGATGATCCAAGGTACCTGGTTGCCGAATTTGAAAACCCCTGTGTCCAACAGTGGACACCAGGAAAACTATGGAACTAGTCGAGTTCGACAAGAGAACGGTTCGCACTCTAAAAGGAATTCAAATTGGAGACTGTGCTATTGGAGGTTCCGCTGACAAGCTCGCTCTGTTCCACCAGAATTACTGCAGAAGTTTGGCAGGATGTGAAAGAAACGGTATCGGTACAACACTTTTTATGTGAGTGCCCTACATTGCAGAACAGACGTCATCGGTTTTTCGGTGACAGAACATTTGAAAATCCGAAGCTCTAGACGGTTCAAACCTCAAACCTACACTGGGCAATAAGGACCACCGAGTGAACTTGTCTGTGAATGGCTGTCGGCAATCGCACTGAGCCCTGATACAACCAACAGTCAGGGGATGGTCCCTATTCATACAATCAATTGTGTTGCCACAAGGAGGAGAAGTTTTTAGCGGAAAGAGAATAGAGAGTGGAGTTTAAGGACCTTAGATGTGAAACTATTTACGTTTGAGTTGCTGGAAAAACTTCTACAGGCGGGGCAGATATGCGAAAAAACGGTTGAAGTACAAATTTTCTGTGAAATGTTTTGTGAGATCCCACGGTCAATCGTGTACTATCCGGACATGCTCATCGAGAAAATTTTGAAGTTCTCTGCATTAGAGCAACCCATTTCAAGAACCCATTAATGCTTACTTACTTATTTGGCCATTAACAACCCGATTAATGGATTTCGGCCTGTATTAACACATCCTTTTAGGCGCCTCTGCTTCTTGGGCACCTTCGCCAATTGATAACAGGACTTTCTCGATTTGGTCCTTTCAACGCACACAAGGTCATTCTATTCGCCGTCATCCACAAATCCCAGCATCAAATACCAGTTTCGCCTGAGCGTCCTCCTCCATTCGAACGGCATAGCCGAGCCAGCGCTCCAGACTGACATCATTTTAGATGGTAACGAAGGAGCCAAGATATACAAATTTATTGACTATATGTTCGATATAGTTATCGGCCTGTGATCTGTCGCATGTGCCTACTTGTCGACAACATATACTTCGATTTGCCCTCATTTACTGACTGTCAGATCCAACTTAATAGACTCCTATTTAATGTGAGGAGTGGTGAGTTATAATCTATAAAATTATAAATATAAAAGAGTTGGCGGGCTGTCCTGAATTTCCTAGGGTTTTCTAAGGCTTGTAGGACCAATATACTGGATTACTATACCGTATATTTTTGTTCTTATTAAATATCTTGTGTGATGACAGTGACACCTGGTTCGAAATGAAATTTTTGCAAAAAAAAAAAAAAAAAAACTGCGGTCAACAAAAAAAAATTGTTTTTTTTTTTTTCTTTCACCACACCTTCCCACACTTTTGCGAAAAATTAATCTGGTAATGTTGGTGATTTTGTATTTTTTTTTTAGCACGTTTTACCATTAAAAGCAAATCATTAAAACAATT
The DNA here is from genome assembly GCA_927399465.1 of Sarcophaga caerulescens. Lineage (NCBI taxonomy): Eukaryota > Metazoa > Arthropoda > Insecta > Diptera > Sarcophagidae > Sarcophaga > Sarcophaga caerulescens. The sequence continues at coordinate 107,492,180 of OV656873.1, forward strand.
TACAAGTATAACAACACAATTTAAGATAAGACAATAGAAGATTTTGCAAACCATATAAGGTAATGGTGGTGGCAGAGTTTTTTTTTTTTTCTAAAAATTTTAATGCCATTTGAATTCGATTCTGTTTCTTCGTTCACTCTATGTATACCTCCCTCCCCCACTGCTCCCTCCGCCAACACCAACATTTAATAAGTGAATGAACGAACGAAGAACGTGTGATTGAAATATATTTTTTTTTTTTATGAAACATGACCGACCTGACTGACCATTTCCATTTGAAATGGAATTTATGGGCTCTTTTTGTGAATATGCGAGCGAGTGAGCAAGCGAGTACGTACAGTGGCGAGCAAAAATTTCCAATCTTTTATTTACCATTCTATGCATCATTTTAATAATTAGAAGCTGCCGGGAGCGAACTTTGAATTTAATTATCGTCGCTATTAATAGTTGGTCTTATAATATTAATAAAATGAAAAAAATAAGTGTTGAAATTGAATATAGAATTGTGTTTCTATCACACTACGTAGTCTTAAGTGTTTAAAGACGACGAAATGTGCAGCCAGTTACAACTAGAGTTCGACCAAAATTGCTCACCGATGGTGATCCTTGTCTTATGGAACGTCTTATGAAAAATAAGGACACAAAAACACCAAAGCTAGCTGCAAAAGCTATAAATAAAAATGTCAGCGAGTGGACAGCCCGAAGAGTCCTTCACAGAATTGGGTTGGTATGCGCCATTAAGCAAAAAAAAAAAAAAGCCGGCTCTATCGCATAAAAACGTCAAGGCTCGTTTAGAATTTTGCAAAACTTATGGTAAATGGACAGTTGACGAAAGGAAACGCGTGATCTGGTCGGATGAATCAAAAAAATTAACCGATTTCAATCAGATGGAAAACAGTCCAGCACCGGCCGCATGAAAGACTTCAAAGGCAATTAGGTAAAACAGACAATCAAACATGGAGATGGAAATTTGATGGTTTGGGGACTTGGTGGAGAGTTGCTCCGTTGGTGAACATAGAGGGTATAATTGGAAAGGAAAACTATCTCAGTATCCTTCAAACAAAATTACCAGAATTCATTGCAAAATGGGCGTACTCTGAAGAAGAATTCTCTTTCCAGGAGGATGACGAGCCGAAACATACCGCCAAAATTGTTCAAAATTGGTTGTCCCATCAACATTTTCAATTGATTAAATGCCCACCACAAAGCCCGGATTTCAAACCAATAGAAAATTTATGGGCAACAATTATTAAAAGAAGATTGGCAGCATATATGAAAGAGCTCCTACCAATTTAGAAGAACTTTGGACTAGGATACAAGATGAATGGAGAAAAATACAAAAAAAAACCATAGAAGGTGTACCCAATCGCATTAAAAGCGTAAAAAAATAAAGGAATAATGGAATAATCGAATTGTTTTAAGTTTTTAGCCATTTATTTGCTAAGTACATTTAATTTTTTTATATTGTTACGAAAGTGGAAATGGTGTTGTTAAAATAATAAACAAAAGCTCCAATAACAACACAATGGACTTGATCACGCATAAAAACAAAAGCTCCAAAAACAAAACAATGCAGTTGTTCACGTGATCAACGAATGAGTAAGCATATAGCAACAACAACAATAGGGCTTGTTTACAAGATCGATGAATAAACAAAAATATAGCAACAACGTCCGTGTATAAAAAATATAGCAGAAAGAGAAACAAACAAAACAACAACAACTCTGCCTGGACGAAAGTAAACAAGATACACGAACAACAAAAATGGAAACAAGTTGTTTACATTTTTGGATTGTTCCCGAAGGTCGTCATCATCCTTCAAGGGCATCCATCACACTGTTGATCCAGTGATATAAAAGGCAAGATAAAGCGAACAACGATGATTCAGTTAGAATTCAGTCAGCCGTGTATGAAGACACGTTATTCTCGGAGTTTGAATTTAATCGTGTAAGACGACGTCACGTCGGTGTGAGTTAAATCTATCGAGCTTTAATTCGGTCAGACTTGTGTGCAGACAAGTTGCGTTTGAGAACACAGTTGTTAGTGTAGTGCTTACAAGAAAAAGATTGTGAGCAAAGAGGAATAACTAATAAGTGTTGTTGCTTACAAGAAGGTTGTAAGCAGAGAAATATAACGAAAAAAAAGCACATATTGTGAAAGTTATCGTTGTATAAGTGGAAGAAGTTGAACAGTGGCACAAGAGTTGTGCAGATAATAAAGAATTGACTTAAAATTAAACACAGATTTATTTTTATTTTATTTGCAATCTACGAACTCATATTTTTAACGGTTTTTAAAAGGTAAAAACGTAACAATATTTATTTTTATATCTTCAAAAAATATATCAAAAAATGTAATATATACCTGAAGTTTTATAGTACAGTAGAAGTCCATTAGTCCGGCATCCAACAGTCCGGAATGGCCGATAGTCCGACACCGCAACGAAAAATTTTAAAAATTTTGGTTTTCTCCAAAAGTGCGTCTTTAAAGCAAATAAAAACGTTCGAGAGTTATCGGAAGTTTTCGGGATAGTTCGGGCTCAGTGGCTTAGATGCCGAAAGGGAAGAAAAGGAAAAAATCAGCTGGGCAGAAGCTGCAGATTCACTAAATAAGTTTATCTCCTTTGCTGAGGCTAGTACTAACTACAGTGCTTCAGAAATTATTGTTTTCCATATCATCAGAAATAAATTTTGTACTAAACGCCAAAAGTCAAGAAAACAAAAAAACATTCGTGACTTTTTCAAATCTAAGTGAAATATGTTGTTTTACAGTACGTGTACATACATACATTATATAAAATGTAAAATAAACTTTGTATGTATTTGCATACTGTATTAATAGTTTAATTATTAACCTAATTGTTCTTACAATTACCTCCCGATAGACTGGAATTTTCGGTAGTCCGGCACCGGCTCGGTGCCGAATTATCGGGCTTCTACAGTAGTTTTATTGAGAATGTGGCAGGATGCATCCATTTTTGCTCGCCACTTTACGTATACTTTTGGTATTAAGAGCTGCTGGTTGGTTGGTTAGTGGTGGTGTTATAATTTTAAATATTTTTGATTTTTATTTTATATTGTATTGATGTATGTATTCTATGGTAGGTATTTACATATGTATTGATAAATCCGATTGAAATTGTCTTAAAATGGCAAAGATAGATTTATTAGTTCTTTTTGATCGTTTATTTTTTTTGCCTGAATTTCTTAAACGTATTCTCTACAACAGATTATCACCATAATTGGCAAAAAGCTTAAATAAAAACATTATTGTCGAGAACATTATTGCTATTAAAACAAGTAAAAATAAAACTAAAATTAGAATATAATTAAAATCAAATCTTATTTGCAATTCTAGGTGACGTTTTCTATCATTTTTGTACATAATATCGGCTCTTTTATTAAGTAGTTTCCATATTTAAGTTTAAACAAAACCAAGTGTGTGTGAAATCGAAATATTTCAATGATGCCAGCAAGTGTGCATTATAACACCCATCAAATGTCCGCCACGGCTTCTCTGGATGGAGCAGGTTATGTTGGCCCTTGGAGAACCGCTATGATTTGTGGCTCATTCGCAAACACCTGCGACTTACGAAAACTCCACCAGAAAACGTCTAACGGGACTAAAAGGCACGATCTCGTTGTCTTCAAATCGATCGTCCAAAATAACCAATGTGGCATGAGCTGTATGACACGTAGCAACATCTGTGATACCACATATCGTTGGTGTCCAGATTATTCAATTCACTTCAAAAGAAGTTGGTAATCATCGATCTATAATGCTCGCCGTTAACAGTGATTGCCTGGCCAAGGCTACCCGGCTACCTGTGACGCTGGCTACATTGATAGCTTGCTACCTGGGACGCTTGTTGCATTGGTAGCTGGGAAGCTGGCTACATCGGTAGCTGGAATCTGGCTACATTGGTAGCTGGGAAGCTGGCTGCATTGATAGCTGGCTACGTTTGTAGCCGGGTAGCTGGCTGCATTGGTAGCTGCGAAGCTGGCTGCATTGGTAGCTGCGAAGCTGGCTACATTGGTAGCCTGGTAGCTGGCTATCTAGGAAGCTGGCTGCATTGATAGCCGGATAGCTGGGTACATTGGTAGCTGGCTACCTGGGACGCTGGTTACATTAGTAGCTGGTGGCTAGAATCGCTAGTATAGCTTCATTACTAACTAGAATAGCTAGTATAGCTGCATTACTGGCTAGATTAGCTGGAAAGGTGGCTATAATAACTGGAAAGGTGGCTAGAATAGCTAGTACAGGTGCACAGCTGGCTAGATTAATTGGATAGGTGGCTAGAATCGCTAGTATAGCTGCATTACTGCCTAGAATAGCTGCATAGCTGGAAAGGTGGCTAGAATAGCTAGTATAGCTGCATTACCGGCTAGAATAGCTGGATACCTGGCTAGAATAGCTGGAAAGGTGGCTAGAATAGCTAGTATAGCTGCATTACTGGCTAGAATAGCTGGATACCTGGCTAGAATAGCTGGAAAGGTGGCTAGAATAGCTAGTATAGCTGCATTACTGGCTAGAATAGCTAGTATAGCCGCATTACTGGCTAGAATAGCTAGTATAGCTGCATTACTGGCTAGAATAGCTAGTATAGCTGCATTACTGGCTAGAATAGCTAGTATAGCTGCATTACTGGCTAGAATTGCTAGTATAGCTGCATTATTGGCTAGAATAGCTGCATAGCTGGCTAGATTAGCTGGAAAGGTGGCTAGAATCTCTAGTATAGCTGCATTACTGGCTAGAATAGCTGGATACCTGGCTAGAATAGCTGGAAAGGTGGCTAGAATAGCTAGTATAGCTGGAAAGGTGGCTAGAATAGCTAGTATAGCCGCATAGCTGGCTAGATTAGCTGGAAAGGTGGCTAGAATAGCTAGTATAGCTGCATTACTGGCTAGAATAGCTGGATACCTGGCTAGAATAGCTGGAAAGGTGACTGGAATAGCTGGAAAGGTGGCTAGAATAGCTAGAAAGGCGGCTAGAATAGCTAGTATAGCTCGAAAGGTGGCTAGAATAGCTAATATAGCTGGAAAGGTGGCTAGAATAGCTAGTATAGCTGGAAAGGTGGCTAGAATAGCTAGTATAGCTGAAAAGGTGGCTAGAAATCTTGAAAGGTGGCTAGAATAGCTAGTATAGCTGGCTAAAATAGCTGGAAAGGTGGCTAGTATAGCTGCATTACTGGCTAGAATAGCTGGATACCTGGCTAGAATAGCTGGAAAGGTGGCTAGAATAGCTAGTATAGCTGGAAAGGTGGCTAGAATAGCTGGAAAGGTGGCTAGAATAGCTAGAAAGGTGGCTAGAATAGCTAGTATAGGTGGAAAGCTGGCTAGAATAGCTAATATAGCTGGAAAGGTGGCTAGAATAGCTAGAAAGGTGGCTAGAATAGCTAGTATATGGCTGAAAGGTGGCTAGAATAGCTAGTATAGCTGGAAAGGTGGCTAGAATAGCTGGAAAGGTGGCTAGAATAGCTTGAAAGGTGGCTAGAATAGCTAGTATAGGCTGGCTAAAATAGCTGGAAAGGTGGCTAGAATAGCTAGTATAGCTGGAAAGGTGGCTAGAATAGCTGGAAAGGAGGCTAGAATAGCTAGTATAGCTGGAAAGGTGGCTAGAATAGCTAGAAAGGTGGCTAGAATAGCTAGTATAGCTGGAAAGGTGGCTAGAATAGCTAGTATAGCTGGAAAGGTGGCTAGAATAGCTAGTATAGCTGGAAAGGTGGCTAGAATAGCTAGTATAGCTGGAAAGGTGGCTAGAATAGCTAGTATAGCTAGAAAGGTGGCTAGAATAGCTAGAAAGGTGGCTAGAATAGCTAGTATAGCTGGAAAGGTGGCTAGAATAGCTAAAAAGGTGGCTAGAATAGCTAGTATAGCTGGAAAGGTGGCTAGAATAGCTAGTATAGCTGGCTAAAATAGCTGGAAAGGTGGCTAGAATAGCTAGTATAGCTGCATAGCTGGCTAGAATAGCTAGTATAGCCGCATTACTGGCTAGAATAGCTAGTATAGCTGCATTACTGGCTAGAATAGCTGCATAGCTGGTTAGAATAGTTGGAAAGGTGGCTAGAATAGGTAGTATAGCTGCATTACTGGCTAGATTAGCTGGAAAGGTGGCTAGAATAGCTAGTATAGCTGCATAGCTGGCTAGAATAGCTAGTATAGCCGCATTACTGGCTAGAATAGCTAGTATAGCTGCATTACTGGCTAGAATAGCTGCATAGCTCGTTAGAATAGCTGGAAAGGTGGCTAGAATAGGTAGTATAGCTGCATTACTGGCTAGATTAGCTGGAAAGGTGGCTAGAATAGCTAGTATAGCTGCATAGCTGGCTAGAATAGCTAGTATAGCCGCATTACTGGCTAGAATAGCTAGTATAGCTGCATTACTGGCTAGAATAGCTGCATAGCTGGTTAGAATAGCTGGAAAGGTGGCTAGAATAGGTAGTATAGCTGCATTACTGGCTAGATTAGCTGGAAAGGTGGCTAGAATAGCTAGTATAGCTGCATAGCTGGCTAGAATAGCTAGTATAGCCGCATTACTGGCTAGAATAGCTAGTATAGCTGCATTACTGGCTAGAATAGCTGCATAGCTGGTTAGAATAGCTGGAAAGGTGGCTAGAATAGCTAGTATAGCTGCATTACTGGCTAGATTAGCTGGAAAGGTGGCTAGAATAGCTAGTATAGCTGCATAGCTGGCTAGAATAGCTAGTATAGCCGCATTACTGGCTAGAATAGCTAGTATAGCTGCATAGCTGGCTAGAATAGCTAGTATAGCCGCATTACTGGCTAGAATAGCTAGTATAGCTGCATAGCTGGCTAGAATAGCTAGTATAGCCGCATTACTGGCTAGAATAGCTAGTATAGCTGCATTACTGGCTAGAATAGCTGCATAGCTGGTTAGAATAGCTGGAAAGGTGGCTAGAATAGGTAGTATAGCTGCATTACTGGCTAGATTAGCTGGAAAGGTGGCTAGAATAGCTAGTATAGCTGCATTACTGGCTAGAATAGCTAATATAGCTGGATCTGGCTAGAATAGCTGGTTACATTAGTAGCTGGCTACATTGATAGAGGCTACCTGGGACGCTGGCTGCATTCGTAGCTGGCTACCTGGAAAGCTGGCTACATTGGTATCTGGGAAGCTGGCTACATTGGTAGCCGGGTAGCTGGCTACATTGATAGCCGGGAAGCTGGCTACCTGGGACGCTGGCTGCATTGGTAGCTGGCTACCTGAAATCTGGCTATATTGGTAGCCGGGTTGCTGACTACATTGATAGCTGACTGCCTGGGTAGCTGGCTACCTGGCCAGGTGGCTACATTGGCAGCTGGGTAGCTGGCTACATTGGTATCCGGGCTATACTGGCCAGCTTCCTAGCTAACCGGCTTACCAGGTAGCCAGCTTCCTAGCAAGCCAACTACACAGCTAGCCAGCTTCCTAGTAAGCCAGCAACACAGCTATACTAATCAGCTACTAATGCAGCCACCTAGCCAGCTACGCAGCTACCCATCTAAACTAGCCAGCTAGCCAGCTCCCACCTAGCCAGCTTCCCATCTAGCCAGCACAGGCTGGCATTGATGGAAATCTGCGTGGCTGAGTAGCTGGCTAGTTAGGAACCTGGCCAGGTGGCCACATTGGAAGCTGGCTAGCTACATTAGTAGATGGCTGGCTAGTTTAGATGGGTAGCTGCGTAGGTGGGAAGCTGGCTAGGTGGGAGCTGGCCTGCAGGGAAGCTGGCTACATCGGTAGCTGGCTACACTGGTAGATGGCTAACGGTGTAGCTGGCTAGGTAGGAAGCTGGGAAGCTGGCTATATTGGTAGCTGGCTAGCTAGTTAGTATAGCTGGGAAATGGCTAGTATAGCTGTCTGGATACCTGTTAAGCTAGTTAGCTGGCTAGTATAGCTGGGTGGCTGGTTCGTATAACTGGGCAGCTGTCTTGCTGGGAAGCTGACTACTTTGGCAGCTGGTTGGTATAGCTGGGTAGCTACGGAGCTGTCTTGCTGGGAAGCTGGTTACATTGGTAAATGAGTAGCTAGTTAGTATAGCTGGGTAACTGGGAGCTGGCTAGCTACCTGGGAAGCTAGTTAGCTGGCTAGTATAGTTGACTGGCTGGTTCGTATAGCTGGGTAACTGTCTTGCTGGGAAGCTGGCTACTTTGGCAGTTGGTATAGCTGGGGAGCTACGTAGCTTTCTATATGGGAAGCTGGCTGGCTACCTGTTAAGCTAGTTAGCTGGCTAGTATAGCTGGGTGGCTGGTTCGTCTAACTGGGTAACTGTCTTGCTGGGAAGCTGGCTACTTTGGCAGTTGGGTAGCTGTTTGGTATAGGTGGGGAGCTACGTTGCTTGCTTGCTGGGAAGCTGACTAGGTGGGAGATGGCTAGATGGGAAACTGGCTACATTGGTAACTGGTTAGCTAGTTAATATAGCTGGGAGCTGGCTAGAATAGCTGTGTGGTTGGTTCATATGGCTGGGTTCATATGGCTACTTTGGCAGCTGGGTAGCTACGGAGCTGGCTTGCTGGGAAGCTGGCTAGATTGGTAGCTGGGAATCTGGTTACATTGGTAGCTGGCTAGACAGGAACCTGGCCAGCTACCTACATTGGAAACTGGTTTCTACATTAGTAGATGGCTGCTAGACCCCAGTTGCAGTTTCTAAAAGCATAGATACCCGTTAGTTTGTGGTCTTAACTATATCTGCTTGCGATACTTACGTGAGATCCATCACTTGTTCCTTATTCTTATTAAAGAATGTGGGCCTATTGCTCCTATTGCATATAATAAATTTAGAGTTAAAAATGAAATCGAAAAAGGACTCACCTCTTCTGTGGATGTATGTTTTCCGCCATATGGTATAGTGGGCGTTGGCATTTCATCCAATTAAAACTTCATGCCTGTGTGCTCAATGGACCAGTTGCTTGAAGGCTGATGCCGGCGGCTCCTCGTCTTCGTATGGCATATATGCGGATGCTATCCGGAAGCTACTGCTCCCAGAGCGTTCGCATACTGCCACAGTGAGATCGGGATCGCAGATCTGTTGAAAGTGGAGAACGTTAATTACTTTACTGCTTTACAGAAAAGTATGTAGATTTTTAACTTACCGTTTGCTGGTGAACTATGCCTCAGAGTTTAAGTTTGTTGAAGGATTCAGCCGCTTGTTCTTCGCCACCTGAATGGATTCATCCGATCGCTGGCGCTTCGGCGTCTTGGACGATATACCTTTCGACGTCGACAATTTAGCATCTGCAGCAATAGCTTCCGGACCGCCAGTCCTTGGGTTCACAACCGTTGCCACTGAGGCTGTTGATCGATTCCCTTTAGAGCTGGCCGCCTTTGGCCTTGCTACAGACGCCACACTTTTCGACGTTTAGGCCACATCGTCTGACTGCCTCTTCGTTGAAGATGATGCCTGTTCGTCGGTGGTATTTAGTTTGCCATCGGAACCGACAACGTTCTCGTACTGCCTAACAAGATATGTATGTTGCTTCTTCAGTTTTCTCTGCTGGGGATAAGCGGGATTGGATCACGTTCTCTCAACTTCTATAAAAACCGAAGAGAATTTTTGTAACCTGATCTACGCTTACGCTCCCGGTGTGGGTTTATCTGGTGGGTTTCCGAAGGCTTAGCGGAAACTTTCGCACAGACCTGTTTCGTCAGTGCACAAACGTTGGTTGGGTTGGCGCTCTCTTCGACTGAGAGAGGAGTTTGAAGTCCTTTTCGTCAGTCGAGTAGAGAGTCAATCCAGCCAGCTCTAACGCCTGCACCTATATTTCAGAGTCTGCGGAGACATCTCTGCTGGCTTCGAAGAGCCCACTCAGTAGCTCGTCGACTATCTAAACCTGTCATTGACATTTGGGTAGCTCCGATCCCCGCAGCATGGCTGTCACCTAGGTCTGTGGTCTCCATCTGAGTGATCGGGTCACTGGAGATTTTAGCACCCTCTTTTGCCGGATACATACATGCATACGTAATTGGTCATTACAACCCTTCAGTCAGGATTATTGACCTAGTTTCTCTCACCACTTATGTTGTGTGTGTTAATTTGATACATAAGTAGCGGGACCTACAGTTTAAAGTCGACTCCGAACGACAGATTTTTTTGAGAAACTTTATCATGGCAATTTTATTATACTCTCAGAGTTTTTGCCAGAAATCTGCTGAAAGGAAATCGCCGAAGAAATACTTTTTGTATTTTGTTTTTGATGTCTGGTCTGGGGCTCGAACCCTGGCTTTACGTCTAATAAGCCAACACACTACCTACTAGACTACGGCGACTTGCCGGATACTAAGGGCTGTAATTTGTGGTTGATCTCAGAAAAAAGGATCGTTGTGACATTTTGTACCTACTGCCAGGTTTTAGAATTGCCGCCTCACTGGGGTCAAACGCAGACCAGAAAGCCGCCCAATGTGAGACAGATGCTTCTGGATTTTTAGAGAGGAATATGGGTAAAGTGGACGATATAAGGAACAGAAGGTTAGGGGGTTGGTAGTATTTAATATGTACACACCGGCTACCCGTCTGACACGATTGAACCCACCGGTTATGACTAGGTTTCTTGGCCCGTCAGCTTGGCCAAGTCGCACCGCGACAAGGAGGACAATACAAAGTAGCTCGTCCATTCACTTTTTCTCTGCAAAAAGTCATGACTTAGGCTATGGATTTATTCTGGTGTGGCTATTTCTTGTTTGCAAACCCAAAGGAATGGCTTGTTGGGAAGTAATTTTACGTTAATAATTTCAATCTTCATAATGAAATCACAATTTATTCTGTCAAGCATAAGCTTTTGTATTTATACCGCGAAATAACGGTAAATAGCTATGATAATTATCATGTGAAAATATTAATTTTATTCTTAAAAGATATTCAAGCAATTTGTTTAAATTGTTATAGAAAAATTGTTGTCTAAACAGCAATAATTTGCCAAGAAAATTAAGTTTTTTTTTTGTTTCTAAAGAAAACAACAACATTTTCTGTGAAATTGTTTTTGCTTTTATGCTCACCGCAAAGAACACATTTTTGTTTTTCTCATCACTCTACAAATAAATAGAGTGAGTACTTGATGGATTATGCTTGTTTCTCTGTGTATATGTTGTGCACACATAAGTACTAATGTATGTATGTATGTATGTGTGTATGTGGTGGGTACTTGTTTATAATTTTTTAATAATAGTTTCTAAGAAACTGTTACTAATTCCCCTTCGTTAATACTTCGTTGATTTTATTGTGCTTGTTTTTCTTGATGTGTTCCTCTTCTACAGGGTGAGCCATATATCGGTTTAAATTTGAACCATCGGTTATTTCAAATCTGACAATACTTATAAAGTAATGAATCGATTTACGCTTGAGCAACGTTGGGATTTATTGAAAATTTATTTCCAAAACAAAGACAATTGGTCGGTTATTGCACGAAAAGCTCATTTTCATCTTGAGATGGGTAGGTTAGGTTAGGTCGGAGTGGTAGCTCTGAATATTACAAAGCTCACTTGAGCACGCATAGCGGCCCGTTGTGATGCTACGGGTGAACGCAGTCCCTGTACTAACCAAGTTCCACCAAAATCAAGGAAAAGGAAGAAGTTGGTCAGCGCAAGGGCTGCACAACAAAAGCACGACTACCCCGCACTGGAAAACCAGCCAGAAAGTTTAATGAAAGAAGCTATATCCTTGATGTCAATAGATGATAGCTCCGTTAAGCTGACAAGGAATGGGGCGCCAAATAACCTATATCTACACCTAGCAAGAGACGGGCACAAAAAGTGAACAACAGTCTCCTCTTCCTCAGCGGACCTGCAACCACAGCAGAAGTCGTTGAAAGGGAGCCTCATTCTTTCCGCGTGTCTACCCATGACGCAATGACCTGTAAGCACGGCCACTGTAGTCGAGATGACATCACGACAGAGACCAAGTAATCGGTTGGTACGCCTTCTATCCATCTTGGGCCAGGTGAGTCTAGCGGTGGAGCAGGACTCCTCATTGACCCAGGATAGGGTGGCGTCCCGAAAGAACTTCCGCACAATGGTCAGCTTGACCGAGGCAAGTGGCATACCCAATTCAACAGAAGAGGATTCCGGAAGGAGCGCACCAGCTTTGGCGAGCTCGTCGGCCCTACAGTTTCCCGGAATATCACTGTGCCCAGGAACCCACACCAGAGAGACACTGGTGAAGCGCTCCGAGAGAAGGTCGAGACAGCGGCGACATTCCCTAACGATCCTAGAGTTATTCACGAAACCCGATAGAGATCTTATCGCGGCCTGACTATCAGAAAAGACCGAGACGCGAGTGAAAGGAGCATCGTTGACGAGGATCCATTGCGCGGCCCGGTAAATTGCCATCACCTCCGCCTGAAACACGCTGCAGTAGTCCGGTAGACGGAGAGAAATATTCAGGTCCAGTTTTCCAGAGTAGACACCGCTTCCTACCCCATTATCGAGTTTAGAGCCGTCGGTATATATATCCAGGACTTCCGGGGGGACGTCCGTATTAGGATTCCAGTCATCCCTACTCGGAATCAGAGCGTGGAAACATCTGTCAAGACAATATTCAGCAGGGAGATAGTCCATGTTCACAGGGGCCACCGGATCAACCTCCAGAATAGTGAAGTGACCAGAAGGTACAATGTGCCAACGAAAATGGAAACCTGCTTAGCGAGAAGCACAGTAGGAAGCCAGTTTAGCATTGCGAACAAGGCTTTCGTGGGAGTGGTGCGTAGAGCGCCAGTTATATAAATGGCGGCAGACCTACTGACCTTATCAAGAAGTCTGTGAGATGGGTACGATAATAAGCAAAAACTCAGAAAACACATGGTCTTACAGAAGCCAATGCACTCATTACCAGTGACTGTTTGGTGCGGCTTGTGGAACGGAGGCATCATTGGCCCATATTTGAAAATGAGGACGCTGCAACCATGATAACCGATTTTTTTGTACCCACCCTTCATGGTATTGATGTGAACGATGTTTGGTTTCAACATGATTGTGCAACTTGCCACACATCTCATGCCACAATCGATTTATTGCGCCAAATGTTTGATGGCCGTTTAATTAGCCAAAATTGTGGTCAATTGGCCGCCAAAAAGCTGCGATTTGACACCGTTGGACTACTTTCTGTGGGACGCCATTAAAGAAAAGTATTATGCCGGCAAACCAGAGACAATTGAGCATTTGAAGGCTAACATTCATGATGCCATTGCCAAAATACGACCCATACACTCGAAAAAGTGCATGAAAATTGGTCCAATCAAATGAGATACTTTAAGGCCAGTCGCGGCAGCTATATGAATGAATTCACAACAAAAAAAATAATAATTTGACAAAATTTCAAACCGTTTTTGTTTTATTTCGTTACTAAATTTAATCTTTTAAATGGCTTACCCTTTACAAACTCCCAAAGTCGTTTGTACGGTTTGATAAATAAAAACAAGAAACGGTTGAGTATTGTTATGGTGAATAGGATATGGGTGTGGGGGAAAGAGAGTGAGAGGAAGAGGTAGAAAGTCTTAAATTAAATTGTTTGATACAATAAAAGTAAAGACAAGAATGTCAGTCACATTTTCACACACAAATAACGTTTCATTGAGAAGTACATGTACTGGCTGGTAAACAGAGAGAAAGAGAGGAAAAGACAGAGAGTTACAATTAAAAGCAAAAAAATAAACGAAATAAAAATGTTCTTTATAATGGAATAATTAAATAAAACTTAATAAAGTTACACCCAAAGAAAAACTTGAAGTGTTTAAAAGTATTCTCTTAAGAAAATCTTTTTTAATTTATTACTAATTTTTTCCTTGAAGCGTAAAAAATTATTTGTGGAAAAAAAAGAGCCATACTTGCATACATGCATGCATACATGCATTGCCATTGAAATAAATCCCATTGCACTACTAATGAATGACGCATCGTAAATACCTCCAAACTAAATAGCCTAGTCAGCAGCTAAACAATAACAACAGCATTAAGAGCTACACAATATAATGGCTGGCTAACTGGTAAACAACTAGTTTTTGTTGTTGGCGCAAGAGTGTATTGTTGTTGTTGTTGTTTCTCTTTTTCAATTTTTGTCTTTTCCAAACAAAAATAAAACGACAAACGCGACGCCTTTGACAAAGTACGTGCCACCTTAATAAAGCGGCGACTAAGTGTTGAATGCTTCCGGCAAATAACAACTACAACAACTGTTTGCTATTACTACTAATACTAATACGACTATTTCGTTTATTGTAACAATAACAACAACAGCATACACTTTTATTACTTACGAGTCATCCAGACAACCAGAACTACTACTATACAGTGTTGTTCAAAGAATCAGTCTCTACTACAGTCTTGTACAACTATACAACACAACACACTAACACTCATATACAACACACAACAAGAATCCCAACACAGGAGAAAAGAAGAAGACAGACAGTTCCAACATGAGTAATTGAAATTTAAACAAAGTACAAACAAACACAAGTAAAATCTATTACACACTAAAGAGCAAACAAATAAACATTGATCACTTATGCTCTCTGTCTCGCTCTCTTCTTCTTTCTACTCCTTTTTCTTCTGTTATTGCTGGTTGTTGTTGTTGTTAAAGGAATAGTAAAACTTGTTTTTTCAAAAAGACAAATACTCGGCAGTTAGTTGTTCATTCATTGTGGCACCAGTTGTTTGTACTTTATATGAAGGAGGTTGTAATTGTTATTTGTTGTTGCTGTTGTTATTGTTATTGTCGTTCTAACTCATGCAATTGCAGGCAGTTAGGCAGACGTAATTGTTTTAAAGGAAACCTATTTTTTTTCAAGAAAGTCCATAAAATAATGACTACACAAATGTGTCCATTATTGTGCATAAAAAAACAAGAAACACTTCGTATAGTTGAAATGAATAGTCGTCGTTTGTAAACTTATGGGCCAATAAATGATCAGACAGAGGTCTCTTCAACATTATTACTGTTCAAATGGCATTTGTAGTGGTGAACTAATGTTTGTGGAGAGTTCACCTGGTTTAAAATAAAACCAGAGACTATAAATTGTTGTTGCTGTTGTTGTAAT
Source organism: Sarcophaga caerulescens (assembly GCA_927399465.1). Classification (NCBI taxonomy): domain Eukaryota; kingdom Metazoa; phylum Arthropoda; class Insecta; order Diptera; family Sarcophagidae; genus Sarcophaga; species Sarcophaga caerulescens. The sequence continues at coordinate 107,507,203 of OV656873.1, forward strand.
TGTTGCCTGTCAAAGTCAGTCGTGTATTTTTCTAATTGGTTTAAGTTTGTCCCTTGTTGTTGTTTGTCATTTTATTGACAGTGTTACAGAGATTTAAAACAATGACTTCTTGCAACAACATACGTACATACATAATAGGCCATTACAACCAGTGGTGTTGTGCTAATTTTTTTTAACGGAACGCGTATATATAATTATATAGACAGGGCCGATCCTGGGTAGGCGGTCGCTCTGTGTGGTCTCATGTCCCAAATTTAACGACGGGGGTGATTTTCCATGATAATCCTGGCGGCGGCGTTTTTTTTTTTTAGGTCTTATGTCCCAAATTTGACGACGAGGGGAGGGAGATTTCCCCCAATTTTCGCCCGTCGCCAGGTTTTAAATACATACTCAAATTCTTAAGTAGTAATTAGTTCGGGTTCGGGTTCGGGTTCACGTATTTGTTTCGGTTCGGGTCGAGTTCCGGTTCAGCAGAAAAAAACGTTCCGGACTCCGGTTCACGGTTCGGAAAAACAAGCCGGTTCGTTCCGGTTTTTGTTCCGGTTCGGGTTCGGTTCAAACCCTTGTTTATAAAAATACATATAAAAATTCTTCAAAAATTAGAAAAAAATATCGGCAATTCTTTTTAATTTTTTTTTTTCCAAAACGTCAGCCAATTCTCGTTATCAGAAATCATCTTTAGTTCCGGAACGCGTTCCTGTCCAAAAAGGAAGTACCGGAACGACGTTCCGAAGCGTTCCGGCTCGACAACACCACTGATTACAACCCTTCAGTCAATCTTATGACCTAGCTTCTCACACCACTTATGTTGTGTGCCTTACCTGAGAGACGCGACCTTCAGTTTAATGTTGACTCCGAAAGACAGATTTTTTAGAGAAACTTTTCATGACGATTTTTCATTTACGCTCTGAGTTTAGTTGAAGATGTCTGACCTGGGGTTTGAACCAAGGCCACACTTCTAATAAGCCAACACACTACCTACTAGTACTGTGGCCGTATGATAAACGACTTTTTGGGTCTGCAAATTAATGTAATAAACATGACGATAGGGAGTTAAAAAAACGGTATTAGGAGCTACACAACAGAAAGCTTAAATTTTACCTTTTATTGCGACATTAGAATTGACACCATTAGACGGTTTTGTAGCATGACGTGAAAGACAGTGTCCACGCCAACGAGACGATGCCATGAGCCACTCAATACGACTGCTTTTGGCTTTATTGTATCAGAGACTTACGGAGAGCGAAATATTACATTTTAGGTTTTAGTGACGTGATCATGCAATTTGAAGCCATTAACACGTTCACGCCGGCATTTTAATTCGTGGTTGTCGCCTGCGGGCGGCTGTTATATTTATAAGACGCTATAATTATAATTGTTATTAAAAATAAATGCTTTTAAGAGAACGTGGCTCTCGGGTATTTTTTTCGACAGCCGAAGTGTTAAAGATCTAAATATTTGGTATTACGTATCGTCTAATAACTTGATCAATTGCAGTTAAGTGCGGGCCACCGGTGGTACATGCCGCCCGATAAGGCAGTCTAGTGCGGGCCACCGGTGGTACGCGCCGGCGTGAACGTGTTAAATTTTTTTGTGTCAGACAGTGTCTGGTTGGGTAATTCCCTAACGTTGTATTTAAAAAACTACATACATACATACATAATTGGTCATTACAACCCTTCAGTCAGGATTACGACCTAGCTTCTCACACCACTTATGTTGTGTGCGTTAATTTTATACATGAGTGGGGGGACCTACAGTTTAAAGTCGACTCCGAACGACAGTTTTTTTTGAGAAGCTTTTCATGGCAATTTTATTTACTCTCAGAGTTTTTGCCAGAAATCTGCTGAGAGGAAGTCGCCGAAGAAATATTTTCATAATTTCGTTTTGATGTCTGACCTGGGATTCGAACTCGGGCCTTCAGTCTAATAAGCCAACACACTACCTACTAGACTACGGCGACTTCAGTTTAAAAAACTACAATCGTAAAATTATCGCCGAGTTACCGCTTAAAATGTTCACAAAAATGATTGAAAATAACAATAAGAATCGACTAAAGTCATCAATCCAGCGGCGCCCATTTAGTAGATCATTGCCGAAAATTCCCACAAATTCTTCGATTTAACCTCATAAGAGTGGAGTGCTCGAATGGTGGGCCTGTCTGTCAGATAGTAAAGATATGTGCTGCCTTTTGTACCTCTCATCAAAGATGAATTGAACTGATATACAGAAAAGCTAAAAAAAAAATCGCTTCTCTGTTACATCTATTGTTCAAAGTCGACGATAAAATTTTGACTGCACAGCTCATAAGTAAATTTAACACACCTACAATGTGGGCAGTTGAGAAGCTAGGCCGTAATCCTGACTAAAGAGTTGTAATAGTCAAAACTGTATGAAAGCAACATGTTGCTGGCAACATTATACCCACTGTTATAAAGCTTCAGTTGAAAAAGAAATTATCTTTTTCTGTTTTCTAATTATCGCCTACTATTTATAATTTACAAAAAAATTTAATGTTTCGCAAATGTTCAGGTTTTTAAATAACCTCAAGCAACATGTTGCGCAACATTTAATTTTAAAACATGTTTGGCAAGAAATTATCTTTTTTTTTAACATTTTTTCCATTGATTAATTGAACAATTTTCCTTTTAGCATTTGCTTTTCTAAATCAATTATAAGAAATTAATTTTCATTTATACGAATAAAGAAAAACAAGTATTTTGAAGCAGAAAAAAAAAGGAAAAAAGAAACAAAAATGTTTATAAACATGAAAACACATGTAAACGATTTGCCATAAATTTGCATACCAAACCACAGAAATTTTAATTTTTTCCTTCTTTTTCTTTTTGTGTTTAATTTGTTTATAAAACCATAATAAATGTTATTTTATTATTACTTTCATGTTAAATGTGAAGAAAGAGAAGAGGGGTCGCGCCTAGCCTGGCCTGGTTAGCTATGTATCTGTTTGGTAGTGGAGTGGAGCAAAGTGGCGAATTCTTTCATCACACATGTGTAAACAAATTTGAAAACATCCCAAACTGTCTGGTTTTCTTGTTTTTTTCTTTTTTTTCTCTACTTTTTGGTGCCCCAACTGCTATAAAAATGTACGAAAAGAAGAAAAACAAAATTTTTTTTTGTCTGTGCTATGAATAGTTTTGTTGTACAATAATCTACAACAACTTGTTGATTATTCCAAGCATGACGCCCAAATATTATACAAAAATTATTGAAACCAACACTCTTGTTTGCCATTAACGGCCGGCCACCAAAACCACCACCAGCGCGAGCAGTACTAAACTGGCTAAACAGCGAGCTAACGCAGCCAAAAAAATTAAGAAAAAAAATCAACTCACAGCGGAAAAACAATTTCATTCACTCACCATTCACGAGCTGGTCCGGCACAGGGTTTTTCAAGCGTGGCTCTTTTTTAAGAACATTCTGTTTTGACCAATAGATTTTTATTTTGCCTGTGGTAAGGAGTGCAGGGCCTAGAGCCTATGCTATTCTGATGGATTTGCAGAAGAATCCGCAGGGAATGCAGGGTTTTGCACAACCACAGAGTGGGGGTTTTCCAACAGCTAAGGTGGAGCTTGATTGGGTATGATCTCTAAACAAAACTATCTGAGGGAGGCATTGACTTTCAAGGCTATGCAGATGATATGTGTGTGAGAAGCTAGGACTGAAGGGTGCGGGCTTCTTGGGGACGATTGCTGTAGACTGTCTAATGGTGAAGGTATAGCACTGGCCATTTTATAGTCACCTAGCAGCAACTCGTTTCCTTGCCGTTCGCATCTTGAGATGTCCACAAACACTACTGTCCTCTCTTCCACCTTCCAATAACCCATTTTCCTAAAAACCTGCACAATGCACTGCATGAGTAGGGGCCATCCCCTGAGTGCTGGTTTCACCAAAAAAAAAAAAAAAAAGTCTTAGTGGGTAAAGAAAATTTTTAATAGAAATTTTGCGACATCATTCAAATGAGTCTTAAGATTGTAAGTTGATGGGGTGCGAGTCAGTGGGGTTGAGTATAAACCCAGACAAAACCGCAATATATGATAAAAGGAGAAAACTTCCTAAGTGGAAGAATATTCGACTCCTGGATCAGATAATATTACAGAAAATGGAGGCAAAATACCGGAGACTGTCACTGGAATGTAACTTGACGTAGAAGTTTCGTACAGAGAGAATTTAAGGAAAGATCAGGCTTGTAACAATGTGCTAAAGGCTTGCAGGGAAATTCTGGGGTGTAACCCCATGGCCATGGCGAGACTAATAACAATTAATAAAGCCATTGTCTGTTCATACAGAGCAAATTTGTAAAGCATTCAAATGGAGTTGGACAAGATACAGTGACTGGCGTGTATTGGTATTACAGGGCAGTGAAAATCCAGTCCCACAGCGGCGCTGGAAGCTATGTTAGATTCAAGTCTATTTACTAGTGGTGGTGAAGACCACAGCTTTGGACAAAGGGAGACAAGTCTAACCCGAATTTCATTAAGGGTTTAAGATTTAGATTGGAGTGGTAGCTTTGATACCAAGGCTTACTTGAGAATGCACAGCGGCTCGTTGTGATGCCACAGGTAAGTGCAGTCCCTATACTGATCGAATTCCACCGAACTCATCGAAGAAGTTGGTCAGCGCAGGGGGTGCACACTAATTCATTAAGAGACTTCGAGTCCTAAATGCTCTATGAATGACTGATAGCACCCTTTTAACTGCCATTTTGACAACAAAATACTTTGTGAAGAGATTTGATAAGAATAGTGAGTGGAGTAATCTAGAGGCTGCCTGTTCTTTTAAAAAAGGAACCATTCTGTGGTCAACTGATGGGTCAGAAACAGGGGCGGAAGTTTTTCATCCCATAGTGAATTATTCTGAACCCATTGGTAAACTTCTGGTTGTCTTTTAAGCAGACGAATATGCCATCGAAGTCGCCGTAGTCTAGTAGGTAGTGTGTTGGCTTATTAGACGTAAAGCCAGGGTTCGAGCCCCAGGCCAGACATCAAAACAAAATACAAAAAGTATTTCTTCGGCGATTTCCTCTCAGCAGATTTCTGGCAAAAACTCTGAGAGTAAATAAAATTGCCATGAAAAGTTTCTCAAAAAAAAAAATCTGTCGTTCGGAGTCGACTTTAAATCGTAGGTCCCGCCACTTATGTATAACATTAACACACACAACATAAGTGGTGTGAGAAACTAGGTCAATAATCCTGACTGAAGGGTTGTAATGACCAATTATGTATGTATATGCCATCGAAAGGTGTGCTGAATTAAAGGTACCGAGGACGGGATACAACAATACTATCTAACAGTCAGGCTATCATTCAACCACTCGACTTTTATGAAGTTAAACTGAAGAAGAAACTGAATCACTTAAGTAGAGGAAAAAGGATTACCTTCTGCTGGGTCCCAATTCATGTGGAAATACGCGGCAATGTTCAGCCCACTGATGGGTGAAGATACAAAACTGACAGGATATGAACAGAATATCGAACATACCAGTTTAAAAAAACAAACTTGCCTTTGAAAAACTCTGTATTGAAGACTGGTTAGAAGACAACAAGAAATAAAACCAAAAGAACAACGTAAAAATTTTATAGGAAAGAAATATTAGAAAAAAAATTGTTAAAAAACTTGCCAAAACAGAATTTCAAACAAATTTATGACAATAAAATTAGACACAGAGCTAGCCAAACACACTTAATAATTATTAGTGTTACCGGTTTTGTTTATTATTACTGGCCGGTTTCTTCATCATCCATCCATCCATTCATCCACCACATTAGTATGATTACCATGTAACCCAAAAAAAAAAAACATAAAAATTTACGAATTTTAATAGACAACAACAACAAAAGTTGTATCAAGAAAAACTATCTTATGAATGAATTAATGTATGAATGAAAATAAATAATGAAATCCTGTTATGGTCTCTTAGGCAAATCAAGATTCTTTTAAAAGAATATATTTGGCTTGAAATTTTAATTGTTCTTTTAAATAAATTCGATTGTAACTATATGCTTAAAAATGCTAAATTAATTTTGTTTTTTCTTCATTCTATTTACAGAGGCAAATTTGCTGCGGTACGTCGAGCCATACACAAAAATTCGGGTACACATTTTGCAGCAAAATTTCTGAAACGTCGCCGACGAGCTCAGTCCTCCGATAAAGAGATTAAACATGAGATTGCCGTCTTGATGTTATGTAATGAAGCCGATAATATTGTTAAATTGAATGCCGTACATGAGTCACGTTCAGATACAGCGCTACTATTGGAATTGTAAGTTGAAAATCGAGTTCTAATTCAATAAAATCCTGACTTATAACACTTATACAATTTGAAACCTTCTGAAATATAAAAATGTTTCCAAACATGTTTCAAATTGCAACCAGGCAACATGTATACTGAATAGTTAAAAACATTTCTTGTGTTATTTGTCTTTCCAGAGCGACTGGTGGTGAATTACAAACATTTCTGGATAATGAAGAATGCCTCAGTGAGGCACAGGCCCGCATATGTATGCGTCAAGTACTTAAAGCACTACAATTTTTGCACAAACGTTCTATAGTTCATTTAGATTTAAAACCCCAAAATATACTATTGGCAGGTGAACGTATAGAAGGTAAGTATAGCTCTCCTCCTGCACATCATGCTGAGAACCCATTGCTAACTAACTTTTGTTATAATTCTTCTCTAGATGGTTTAAAATTGTGTGATTTTGGTATATCACGCGTTGTTGCCGAAGGTACAAATATTCGTGAGATTGTTGGTACACCCGATTATGTTGCACCCGAAGTATTACAATACGAACCGTTGTCATTGTTAACCGATATATGGTCGGTGGGTGTATTGGCTTATGTTTTATTATCCGGTTTCTCGCCGTTTGGTGGCGAAACGAAACAGGAAACCTTCCTTAATATATCACAATGTGCACTAACATTTCCGGATAAATTATTTGGAGGCGTCTCATCGGCAGCCATTGATTTTATACGCAAAGCATTGCGAATAAAGCCAAAGTAAGTTTTTTTTTTCTTTTTTTTTTGGAAATTTTTATTAATTTTGAATAATTTTTGGGGTTTTTTCCTTTTATCTAGTGATCGCATGACTGCTGCAGGATGTCTCGAACACATTTGGCTTAAAGACGAATGTAACATCGATAGACATATTTTTAATGCGATAACAAATAAGCAACAATTGGAACACGACGACGACGATGATGAAGAGGATGATGTTGACGACGATGAAGAGGATGATGCTGATGTTGATGTTGACGACGATGAAGATCATGTTGTTGATGTTGATATTGCAAACGATGTTGAAGCAGAAAACAATGACCAACAAAATGAGGAAGTTAAAGAGACCACAACAAATACAATCGCAGATGATGATGATGAGGTACAAATTATTAAAGATAAGCTGCCTCAAGCCATTAGTGTAGACAATTCAGAAGAGGAAGACAACAATACCTCAAATAATTCATTTACAAAAACAGTTAATAAACCATTTAGCAAATCAACAAACACAACCATCAACAATACAACAACACATCACCACCACCACCAGCAGCACCACTCATCATCAAATGGTGGTGGCCTTACAAATGGCCATTCGAAAAGCCATTCGAACAATAGTTTGACAAACGGTCACTCTAATGGTTTGGCAAATGGCCACCATTATGATTACACTACAAATGGTTATGCCAATGGCCACATATCATCAGTTGCTACTAAGGGCAGTGGTCATCATATGTACAATAGTTACACTAAATTGCGTGAAGATTTAAATGACAAATCAGCTAAACTCTCTTTAGTTAGGCCATCGATGTCAGCCACAACAACTAAAACTACCGCCGTACACAATGTCACAGCCACCACTAAAGCCATTACCATACCATTGTGCAGTGTACAGCCACAGTTGCAGATGCAGCAACAAACCCTAACAACAACACCTCAAGAACAACAACAGCAACAGTTATTACATATACCAGCCAGACGCCAGTCTTCTGAATCCAATAAAGAGAACACATTTCTTACCACCAAGAAAATTACGTCAAACAATATTAGCAATGGTAGCAGCAACAGCAGCAACAGCCAAGCAACATTAAAGAAAACTTCCACTTCCATCAACTCCTCCTTTAGTTCATCACCATCATCAACATCATTGTCAACCATACCAAACACACAATCGGCCACCGCCACCGCCACCGCTACTATACACATTACACCGAATCCCACTTTAAATAATAATTCAAATATAGTGGCAACCATAACATTACCTACAGCAGCATCCGTATCCGTGGTTAACGGTGTAAACATTTCGAGCGATAAAACTGTAGTAAACACAGCCACTGTCAATAATCATCATTCTCTATTCCCAGATGCTCCTACTACGCCCAAAGTTATACGCAAGGCGCCCACTACTGATGCATCACCCACCTCAGTTAAGGCTTTAGTTAAGAAATTTCAACTTGAAGGCGGCGATCAAACCATAACACCACCCGAGTTTGCCACCAATGGCAGTAAACATAATCACCAGCAGCACCAACAACAGCAGCAGCAGCACCAGCACCAATTGCACAATCAAAGTCAAACAAAGTATAACAATGTTAGATCTACGCTCTCCCCACCTACCTTGGCCCATTCGTCGGCCATTACTATTATGAATTCCTCGCGCCGAGCTTCAGAACCTATTACCGCTATACATATGAATAATAATAATAACAACAACAACAACAACAACAATAGCAACAAGAAAATTACTTCAAGTTCAGCACCAGTATCGATACCTGCCTCGGCGGCCAACAACTTTAAGACAACCTGTGTATATTGTGTTTCCTGTACAAATTCCTTAACAAATGGATGCAGGCATCCCAATTCCTCAACGAACAACATTAGCACCTCTTTAGCAAGCACAACAACAAAGTATTCTTCGAACACCCATAGCAGCAGCAGCAGCACAAAATCTTTAAACAATGCCGTTGGCAATGTTACCTCCAACAATATTGGCGGAGCTGGTGGCAACAACATCACCGCCGCCAATAGCAGCAGTGGTAGCAGCTCATCACAAGCTTTATTATTTGGCCAGCATACTCAGCATTTAATGAATTCTTCCCACCAACAACAACAACAACAACAACAGCACCTTAACAACCACCACCACCACCATCATCATCATACGCATCATCATTTGCATCATCATGGTGTTGTGGTTAAGAATGCTAATGCTTCAGCAAATGGTTTAAGTTTAGATCAGGGTATTATTTGTTAGCTAAGGGCCTCTAGGGCGCGAAGGAATGCCAAAAGTTTCTTTCATCGTTTCTTATGTTGTATGTAGTATAGGGTGAAAAACTATTCTAAACTCAATTCTAATAATGATGATCATAATAATAAAAATCATAATCATTATAAGATAAATAATAATCAACATAATAATCAGAATAATCAGAATAATAATACAAATAAAAGTAGTACGTTTAGCTATTTAACGAAAAAGAAAAAAAAGTATTTCAATTACTTTCTCTGTTGTTCAGATGGTGGTGTACAATATGAAGAGTTTGTTTAAGCTTAACCGAACGGTAGAAAGAAATATTTTAGAATGCTTCCTCCGTATGTTTTTAGAAAGTATTTTCAAATCCAGATTTACGTTTCATTATTAGTTCAAACATTTGTAAACAATCTAGCAAAGCGAATTGAAAAACTTTTGTCATTTCCACTGAATTTTGGCCCTTCAAATTTAATTCTTTGTTCTACAAATACTTGGCCATTCGAATGGAAATAATAAAGATTTTAGAAAGCCTTTTTCAAGAGTTTGTTATACAGAAAGACTTTTGAAAAAAGGGAATTTACACAACAATTTAGGGAAAAGGGAACAAATGGAAAAACTTAGAAATTAACGGCAATAAAATTATTTCGCAATGGCTACATCATTGAGGTTAGGAAAAGAGTAAGTTCCACCTTATGTTCAATTATAAGCCTCACTGTGATGCTTATTTAGGACGGATAATCAGACATTTGTTATGTAGTTAAACTCAACGTTGCTCAAATGCCAGTATAAGTTTCACAGAGCGAGTAAAGCAAACACTATCAAATTAGCATATTAATATGACGGAATACTTAGATAATAGATCACCACAGTCTGAGACAAACTGAAAAAACCACTCAGACTTCATCTGAGGCTAAATAGTCCAATTTATCAAGAGAAATGGTTCCCAAGAGTTTTTTACGGCCACGAAACTCGTGAATCAAACAAAAAAACATAAATAAAGTTCTATGAACTCAGGAAAAAACCTTTTATAACTTCAACTAAGGCCAGTTACATTGAGATTCACCAAGAGAGATTGTTCCTTAGGATTTTCTAGGATCCTTAATCCTCGAAATATGAAAGAATTTATAATGCTCTCAATCAAGTCCTCAATATTAAGCCCCTTAATCAGTTTGGAATGAACTAAAGTATCTTCAAAGTCTTAGAAAAACAGGGTGAAATGGGAATAGTGACCAATTTTGTTTCTACAACATTTTTAATTTACACAAAAACCATTAACCCTCAGGTATTAATAACGACCTCAATCAAATTCTAAATATTAAGCCCCTCAAGCAGTTCCGAATGGACTAAACTGTCAAAACAGCACTTTCAAAACCTTATGAAAATAGATTGCAACGGGGGGTAATGGCCAATTTCGTTTCTACAGTATAGGCATCTTATAAGCCACTATTAGACAATGATCATCCACCTATACAACTATCATGTTTACATGATGTCTGTTTAGGTTAAGAAACCATAGAGCTATCTAAGTTGAAACATCAATACAAATAGCAACTAAGCTGATTATCTAACAACGCCAGTATCGAACCAGAACTATGAATGATAAGAAACCATAAAGAGTTGTCTAAGATGCAACATCAATACCATCAATACGTCTAAGCTAATGATCTATCACAGCCAGTGTTAAACCAAAACTATAACTAAAGTTTATATGACTAGAGTTTATATGAAAGCACAAAAGAGTCTTTGAAAGTCAACTGACGCTAGATAAGCCAATTTTCCACAATTATTTTGATATTGGCAAGTTAATTAGGCGGCAATAATAACTCAAAAAGGGCCTCTACAACTTCAGCTGACTCTAGATACATTAAATCATCAGGAAAAACTACTTCTAGGAATTATCTTCCGAAATTATTAACTCAGTGCTTGCGTATTACAAGTAAAACATTACGAAATTCTAATGTCTTTATGAGAAGACTTCGGCCAACATCAATTAGCGTTAGATGGATAGTGCTGCCTACAAAAAGGCATCTGCATCTTTTGTCCTTTTATTTGCCTAGCAGCTCAATGTAATAGAAAGCGTGAAATGCTCTCTTGCTCATCTACATTGTTAGTAACTTCATAATGTAGAAGGCTCAGTGTTCTCACTTAGACTCTTAAGAGGCAATGACTGCAAACCATTCCAACTGTTAAGCATAGGTTATTAGCACTGTGGAAATTGACTTGGCGTAACTGATCTTTTGTCATCACAAAGAAGTCAAATTTGCTATTTCGTCTTACAAACAGATTTAAATCGATCATCTCTTCTGAAATATCGATCTTTTGGTGCTTAATAAACCTCAATTTTAAACGAGGATTAGTGTAACGCATTGTTATACATGGGATCTCTAAGACCTTCAGTCCTTAGAATCAACAAACGATCGTTTTCCGAAGCAATTTAACAGAGAGTGAAAACATATTTCGTGTCAAAAAAAGGTATCCACTATAAATGGTAATAAAAAATTGATAAAATCGTTAGAAAGAAAACATATTTTATGTAAAAAAAAATAGCCACCATAAGAGGCAATGGGAAAATTTATAGAATCTTTAGAAGGCTTTGAAAAAGGAGGCAAATATTGAAAATGCAAAACAAATTATAAAGAAAAATCCTTGAGCAAAAGCTCTATTGTGAACTTAATGGCGTTAAATCAAGAGTAGCCTATCTCAAGCATATTATAAGGACCATCTGTTCTAACCTAACAATCTTAATGCTTAACAAACCACAATTTTAAAGGATGATTAGGGAGTCATATGTATATCAAACAATGTATTCTTTGGTTAACTAGGCCTTTGCGGAATCAACAAATTATCGTTTTCAGTAGAAGATGTATAGAAAAAATAAACATTCTAGGATGCAAAAATATATCCACCATATGGAGCACAGAAAACTTAGAGAATCATAAGAAAATAGAAAAAATAGAACAACTTATAGGGAATCACAAAAGAAATTAAAAAAAGGAAAATACTAAGATTGAAAAATCAAAATAATTTTCAAATAAAATCTTAGCAAATTTAGTATTTCATAGTAAATAATTTTAAAATTTCAAATTCTTTTAAGTTTTATACTAAAATAGAAAGCTTAATAAACATGCTGCCAGTAATTAATACTCATGTTTTCAAGAACTTTTTTCTTAATTATAGAAATAAACTTTAGCAGATTTTTTTAATGGCAGGATTATGAATGGCCACTGAACTTCTGTTGCATTGCATTTGCATCCGACAAACAACACTAACAAATTTCATTTGCAAATAACAAAAATGTTTGGCAACCACCAATGTTTTTTTGGTTGCCATGTGGCAATGTTACTGAAGTTCCGATAGCTATTCGCAATAGACTAATAAATTCCATATTTAAATTAGAGACTTACCAGACAGTTTGTTGTTCCTTATTTTCTGATTTTCCTCGAATTATCAGAGTCCTTCTGGCGAATCTTTATGAAAAGTAAAGTTGGTTTCAGTTGAAAATTGCGCTGGCTTTCCATTTATTTTGTTTAATTGTTCAAAAAAAAAAAACAAATTGGAAGCCGGATTTATTGTTGTACACCACCACCATTTATTTTTATTATTATTAAATTATGAACTAAATAAAGAGAAAAAAATTATTAGAATAAAACGAATGAATGAATGTGAATAAAAAATGTTAAATGATTATGGAAAAGTTTTAAAGCAAAAAAAAAAAAAAAAAAAAAACAGAAAACAAAACAAAATAAGAGTTTATTTTATTTTACATAAATTTGAATATAAAAAATAATTTAAACCTAATATGCGTCCTTGATTTGAAACGTCCTTTTGGTTATTTCCGAAACCTAAACCTTGAATTATTTTAAACTAAATCTTTGCTTTTATTCAATCCTATAAACACTACTATTTCAAAGGTCTCTTGTAATGTGTGATTCTAAAACAAAATCTTTATTTTTTTTTATTTTCAAAACAAACTTAATTGGCGTTTTTTAAAAAATAAAAATTAATTAAATTATAAATTTAGGAAATTATCACAATTTTTGGTTATTTTATATATTTTTTGCTTTTATTTTTCTTTATTAAAGTGTTTTATTTTAATTTTAGTTGTATTTTATATAAAAAAAAAAATTTATTAAAAAGAAATTTCTTAAGGCATTACTTTATTAAGTTTATTTTTTATTTTTTAATAATTTTTTTGGGGGTTTTGTAAAAGGTTTTTTCTTTTTTTTTTTATTAAATTTTAATTATAAAATGAATAGCAGTAATTTTTTTTTTTTTTGTTTAAATATAAAACAACTATAACTCAAGTTTATTTTTTGATTTTAATTATTAATTATTAAATACCATTATTATTTAATTATTGTGTAAAAGTAATTGTTTTTCTTAAAAAATTTACAAAATGTTCTCTGCTTAAAATAATTTTTAGTAAAATGTTAAACCATAATATTAAACAAAAATAAATCTATCTATACTTATAAAAACCAACAAAACAAACACACACTATAAATATTATAAAACAAATAAAATAAAAAACAATCTTAAATTAATGTTATAAAATTCAACTAAAAAAACAAACAAACAAAAAACAAATTAAAATATTATTTAATTTATACAAATAAAAAAAAAAATAATAATAAAAAACCACAACAACAATGAAAAATAAAATTAAAAACAAAAAAACAAAAATAATTGAGAAATTTTAGTTTTTACTTTACATTTATTGTTTTTAAGTTTAAACAAATTATACCATATATTATACTAATTATGTAATAAAATAATTAGTAACTCTTTAATATAAAATAATAATAATAATACTTTTTAAATTAATTAATTTTTATTTTAGTTATCATATTACTTTAATGGAAACTAAAGTTTAATTAAGAACAAAAATGTTATTCTACAAAACAATGTATAATAAAGAACAAACAAAAAATCAATAAAAATTTATAAAAAAAATATATAAACACACACACACACAGAAAAACAATTTCGAATTTAAACCTGCATAAAATGGTAATTAAAATAAGAGATTAACATTAGCAAACATTAAATATTTAAAAAAATATAAAAAAAAATATAAAAAATTTCCCCAACACTTTAAAAATTCTTTGTTTAACACGTTCCCTGCCTGCCACGTGTACCGTTTTCGGTGCACATTAAACCTCATTTCTACGTCAACCTGAATTTTTTAATTTAAAATTTAATTATTGGTAGGACTGTTTTATGTAACGTAATGATGTTTAGAGCAATTTTAGAGTAATGTACCGATAACGGTGCATGTGGCGTAGTAATTAGTTATCGGGGCGCTTTTGAACTTTTATTGAATACGGCAGATGTAAATGCATCGATTTTATATAATACAAAAAACAATAGTTCAATTTCACTTATTAAAACATAGAAAGTTACTGATTTCATATTTACATATGTATGTAATACAAATAATGATGTATTTTCTGAAGAAGATGACCATGTCCTACCTTCTAGAATTACACCATGAATTACAAAACTGTAATGGTAGACCAGTAAAAAGGAATCGCTGCAAACCATGGTATGCAGAAAGTGTAAAAAATTATAGTATAATCAAACTTAAGTAAAATATATACACTGACTCAAACAATTCTCCGTACCCTCAACTATTGAAAATATAATTTAATGTAGTTTGGAAAATATATACCCAATGAAAATGAGTTGTTGATTTTTAAAAAGTGCAACAGGCTTATTACACAAATACAAACACATAAAGGTTAAAACAGAAATAAATTTTATTGAACTAACAAAAATTGAAAAATACTTCAGAAACCAAACTCAAAAAATTATCCTTACGGAATAATATTTATACCTTAAACCTAATTAATGTGGTGTGATATTAACGGGTGTGATATCATTTGGCTTTAATAACGTCGTTTAAACGGTTCTTCATTGATAATACTAATTTACTGGTAATTTATTGATCAATATTCTGTCATTCCTCGGTAATAACGTTTTTGATCATTTCCTTGCCAGTGATTGTATGCTGACGGATTTTTTTTCTCCAAAACTCCCCATAAATGTTCTCTGGGGTTAAGATCTGGACTCTGAGGAGGATGAGAAAGCACTTTTTTATGTTTTCTCTTAACCATTCACTTACAATTTTGGGCTTATGTTATGGGTCATTATCGTGAACGAGTCGAAAATCCCCTAGCATTCCTAATTTCGTTGCACAAGCTTCCAAATTTTCTTTTAAAATATTTATATAATGGTGTTTGTCCATTGTAGTTTCAACAAAAACAAGATTTCCGACACCTCCTGCTGACATGGCACCCCAAACCATCACATTACCACCACCATGTTTTAATTTTGGCTTTAGATTTTTCAACTCAAGACCTGTATTTTCAAAAAAATAAGTTAGTTTTAATAAGTTAGTAAAATGAGTTATGTTAATAACTCAGAAAACTTCTGGAATGTTGTGATATTTACGGACGAAAATAAGTTTAAAATTTTTGGACCAGACGGCAGGACATTTGTATGGCGTAGAGAAAATACAGTTCTTGAGTTGAAAAATCTAAAGCCAACTTTAAAACATGATGGTGGTAATGTGATGGTTTGCTTACTACTACTACTGCTTACAGCATTTCAGCATTTGTGGTTTCTCTTGTGCTTTTGCTGTGCTTTTTGCTGTGCTTTTTGCTGCGCTCTTTTACTTTGCAAGCACTGCTTAAGATATTTTTTATGTTTGAAATTAACTGTGTGTTTACACCATTCTCTTTGAAATGTTGTATATATGTATGTATGTATATAAGTATATTGTGTCTGGACTACCATTCGCATATAGTCTGTATGGTGTACTATTTCTTATATGTTCGCAAATGGCCACTGATCTTCAAGAGAATTTTCAGATAATTTTTGGCCAAAAATCAATTTTTTAAAAATTCAAAATCTCGACTCACAAAATTATTTCAGCTATCCCACTATCACAGTTGGAAAGAGCACTCTCTGGACTACCATTTGCATATACTGTGAGCGTCAAAAGAAAGTGTACAATTCAAAAAAATATACATTAATAAATTACCGTTAATTTTTTTTCAAATTATTTTATTGCCAGTTTTTAAAATTGAAACAAGAAGAAAAGAATTAGAAAAAATTTGGAAATATTGTAAAATTTTTTCGGGCACTCTCCTTAAGTGGAAAACTTGATTTGAGATTGTTAGAATTTTATCCATTGTGTACACTTTCTTTTGACGCTCACTGTATGTATTCTCTTTTGTACATCATCCTTATGTCTCTTATTCTATGTGAAATAATTTTAATTTTTTTTTATTGTTATTTTGTGCATTTTGATGTTTGAATATTAATAATTATGAAAATAACATACATTTTCTCAAAACTAAAAAAGAACATGTATTTATAGAAATTTATAAAAGTAGTTATCATGTACCGAAAATGATACACGTGGCCTAAAAATGACACCTTCTCATCAACAGCTTGGCAGGCAATGTGTTAATACTTTTTGTTTAAATTAAACTTTTTCTAAAAACTTTGAATTTTATTAGATTTTTAAAGCAAATTATTTTATAAACAAACTTTTATCGATCGATTTAGAAAGTAAAGAATGTTTTGATGTTATCTGAATGATAGAAAACGATTAAAACGTATCGGAGATTTTTGCAACTGTTTTTTATATGGAATTTTGTTGAAAGAATCTGAATTGAAATGAAAAAATGCTAAATTCTTAATACCCCAAAATTTCTTCATATACAGTGGTGGCCATGAGGTTAGCACACTTGCTACTGCCTATCTTTAAAAGCAAATATTTCCTGTATTTCTTTAATTTTTTTCATAATTCTTTTTTATACGCGTAACATGTCTTCCTAAGATCACGTCACAATATATTCATTGTCAGTCCTATATATATCTTTGATGTTTTTCTGTTCAGAATAGAATAACTGTCAAAAAACGCTGGACAGTATTTTAGCACAAAATAAAAAAATTTATTCACATTTAGAAAAAGTAAAAAAACAAAAAACTTATTTCACTATAAACTTAGTACTTAGTTCGGTATCCATTATTTTTTATTATAGCTGCCAATCTCCTTGGTATACTTTCCACAAGTCCCATACAGCGCTCAACTGAAATAGCATACCAAGCTTTTTCTATTTCGGTCCATAAATCGGCCAAATTTTTAGGTTTTGCTCTCATTACGTGATGCTCCACATCATTCCAAAGGTTCTCAATGGGATTGAGATCCGGAGATTGGGCTGGCCATTTTAACACGTTAATATTGTTCTCTTCCAAGCAACTAATCACTAAGCGTGAGGAGTGTTTTGGGTCATTGTCGTGCATAAAACTCCACCTAAGTGGCATGTTGTCCTCTGCATAAGGCATCATTGTATTTAGTAATATATTCTGGTATACATATTGGTCCATACGTGTATCAATCTTGCATATAGGACCAACGCCATGCCCAGAAAACGCTGCCCACACCATCACATTTCCTCCACGGTGTTTTATTGTTTTAGAAGTGTACTTTGGATTGTGTTGCATGTTTGGAGGACGCCATACATACCTCTTACCATCCGATCCGTAGCTACAAAACTTTGATTCATCACTCCAGAAGACATTTTTCCAAAAAACTAATGGCTTTTCCAAATGCTCACGAGCAAAGCACAACCGATCCCCTAGGTTCTTATTTGAAACGTGTGGCTTATGCTGAGAAATGCATCCACGTAAATTTTTTTCATTAAGTCTACTTCTTATAGTTCTGCAGGACACGTTGATACCATATTTTCTTGAAATTTCCCTCTGGATTACGGTGGAGCTTTTATGCACGACAATGACCCAAACCACTCCTCACGCTTACTGAGGAGTTGCTTGGAAGAGAACAATATTAACGGATCTCAATCCTATTGAGAACCTTTGGAATGATGTGGAGCATCACGTAATGAGAGCAAAACCTAAAAATTTGGCCGATTTATGGACAGAAATAGAAAAAGCCTGGTATGCTATTTCAGTGGAGCGCTGTATGAGACTTGTGGAAAGTATACCAAGGAGATTGGCAGCTATAATAAAAAATAATGGATACCGAACTAAGTACTAAGTTCATAGTGAAATAAGGTTTTTGTTTTTTTACTTTTTCTAAATGTGAATAAATTTTTTTGATTTTGTGCTAAAATACTGTCCAGCGTTATTTGACGGTTATTCTATTCTGATCAGAAAAACAGCGAAGATATATATAGGAATGACAATGAATATATTGTGACGTGATCTTAGGAAGACATGTTACGCGTATAAAAAAGAATTATGAAAAAAATTTAAGAAATACAGGAAATATTTGCTTTTAAAGATAGGCAGTAGCAAATGTGCTAACCTCATGGCCACCACTGTACATAGAACCCGATGATAATCATTTCTTATACAGATAGGTACATAGAACCGATGACTAATCATGTTACAAGGCCATCGGATTCGATTCGGATTCCTCTCACCAAAGGTAGATATCAACAACTAAAATTTTTATTAAATCTGCATCATGTAGTCGTCGTTGATTACTGGGAGGAGTGCCGCGTCCAAACCTTAGCTCCGAAATCTTTAATAAAGAAATACAAAAAAAACCGCTCCCTCTCATATTTGTCATCTGTAGGCGACGTTAAACTGTAAGTCCAGCCACACTTGAATACAATTAATACACACAACATCTGTAGTGTTCAGAAGCTTGGCCGTCAATATCTTCCAATTCACAGCTTCTAGACGAGAAATGTCTTGTAAGTTGTGTTCGATACATATTCTTGTACGAATAAAGATTTAGCAAAAACATAGGCAGTATTCCGAAAACTTTTCTATCGTTGTTATTCGTTGCATCTATAGAGTACCTGGAATGGCAACTATAATTTTGCTTAGTCCACTCTTGCTCAGACCTAACAAACTAATGGTTTTCGCCACAACTCTGTTTATTCACGTATCCAACTAATCGAAAGTTTTTTTCCTCGAAATCAGAGTTGCACTCGGCGGTCGAACAACTCTGTTACGTTTATTTGCCATGTCTGTATAATTGCGCGAGAACAGACCAATGTCGTTCGTATAGTCCAGAACTTATAATTGCTTACCCAGCGCACACACTCAGACTCGTACTTCTGCAAAAGCTTCCCTCATAACAACGTCTTGTTGTGGCCTTACATATACACCTGGTGCAAAACGATTAATGGGGAGCCTGTGGTGAAGACGAACACACCATGGAACTCTTTTTTATAGCATTGCCCAGCCTTCCTAAGCCCAAAATCAGAAAATTGTAGAGAAGGTACTATACGAGACTACATACTTAGAAATGTATCCTCAACAAAAGGCAAGATAAAGAGAGGCAAATGTTCTTCTCAAATCAAGTGGGTTTATTGCATTCAAAACTTTTGTTGGGAAACTACAAAAAAAAGAGAAGATCTGAGTCAAGCATTAGACTATCCGAGAATAACCTGAGGTTGGTAACCGGTCATTTGACAAGGCACTGCAGACTCTGGAATCTTATATTCGTATGGGGATTGCTTCGACCCCAACTTATAGATTCTGTGGCGATGAAATGGAATCATCGGAGCACATTCTTGGAACCTGTGCAGAATTAATGCGTCCCAGGAAAAAAAAACACCTGGATGCACCTCAACTGCCGAGCAGGGAATTATCATTGTGGACACCGAGTAGCAGCCTAAAATTGGTCAATACAATAGGTTTGGAGGAGATATTATGGGGATACTCCATAAAGTTTAAAGGGAGCACAATAGCTAGTATGGTCGGCGATCTATTCTGTGGCGATGAAATAGAATTATTGGAACACATTCTTGGAACCTGTGGAGAATTAATGCATCCCAGGAAGAAACACTTAGATTCAGATCAATTACCAGGTAGGGAATTATTCTTGTTGATACCGAATAACATTCTGAAAATTTTTAGAACAATAGGCTTGGAGGAGACAGTAAAGGAATACTCTATAAAGTTTTAAGAGAGTACAATAGATCGAGTGATTGCAGTATTAAGGCACGACAATAATAATAATAGTACCAGACATAGCTCGTCTCGAACGAGTTGTCGGGAAGATGCTAAGGCAGTTGTACAAGGCTTGCTATTGGAAGTATATTTCTTAAAGGTAGCCACACAACAGACAGACTTGATGACTTAGATGTATGCCAATAAGAATGAGTTCAAGGAAACTCTATAGAGTCTCCTGCCCTTCAAGCTACATTCCTAAATAATTAATTTAAAACAATCTTTTTTTTAAACGACAATTTAATATTTTTTTCTTTTTTAGTTGAAAAAGGAATATATTTTTAAAAAAATTTGTGAAATATTTAGAATGATAGTAAACAAAATCGGTAAACCTTTATAACAAATAAAAAAAAAAATTTTAAATGATAGATAATGAAGAACGCACAAAATCATGATAATAATTTTAACACATAGAAAAAATTCCAATTAGACTATGAAAAGATAATAATTATACTATAAAAAAATATAGAACAAAAACAATAAATAAATAATAAAATTCGATATTTGTATTATTTATTAACTTAAATATAAAGAGCTTATATGAGTAAAAATTTAAATCAGTCTACAAGAAGTCTCTATCAAACAAACGTATATTATTATTATAAAGGCTTAAGTAATAATAATCATGGTATAAGAATTATAGATGAAGGTAGTTTCATTCTCTCCTTATTTTTTAAAATTCACTATCTGACATGCTTAAGGATTATGACGTTTTCGTTAAAATAATGCTATCATATTAATTTTTAATTTCCCACATTTTCTTTCAAGTCATATGAAAATAATAAATTCAATTCAATTGAAAAATATTTTGTTTACATACTAAGCCTAATACCGATTTTTGGAACATTTCAACTCAATTTTTTTAAAAATTAATGGAAATTCTTTAAATACTAGCCCAAATTACACATTTCTCATAAATAATTTATTGGGAATATACAACAAAATTATAAATGTGGCAACGCTATATATATAGTTTATGAGAAAATAAAACTTCAAAAAACCTTATTTTATAAAAAAAAAAAAATTTTTGATTCTATATTTCTATACCATGATAATAATATTTAAGCCTTAAAGTATGCTATGGAAAATGAAAATAAAAAAAGCATCTTTGGCAAAGACTGTAAAAATATAAAACAATGAATGAATGAGAATAAGAAACTGCTTAAAAACGTTTTAAAAATAAATTTCAAAAATTATTTAAAATTAAATAAAAATAAAAAACAAAAACAAAAACGAAAATAAATTATCATTAGCAACCTATTATAAATATAAAAAATTTTATTAAAAATTAAATGTTCTGTGTGTTCATTAAAGAAAAAAGAAAAGAAAAGAAATAATTTTCAAAGAAACATCGCTCAAACATATCAAGTCATTAAAAAAAACCCACAAAAAATATTTAAAAAAAAAACATATGAATTGTTGATGTTTATGAAACAAAATCTATTAAATTATAATCATATACAAACAAATATATACAGTATATACATAGCAAATATTATAAAGAAATTAAAAATTAAATTAATCTGTGTGTCAATTTGTCAAGTGTTCAGTAAATGAAAAAGTAAAAAACAATTTTTTTTGTTAATTAAATTATTAAATTAACGAGAAATGTAAAAAAATGGAAAATATTTATACTTAAGGTTTCTTTTCCATCCTTCCCTTAATATACATATACATACATATGTATATGTAATGTAAAACTGAATACAAGAAAATTTTGGAAATATTTAATTGTATATGGGCCTGTATTTTTCGCAAAATATATTTTAAAGTAACAATGATGATGACTGGATTTTAAAATTATATTAAATCGATAGAAAAACAAAAACAAATATTTACAAAATTTATTAGAAAAACGCTGAAATTATACAAGTTTATTAAAACAAAAAAAAAAAAAAAAAAAACAAACAAAAAGCTCAAAAAGAGAAAATTTTAATTAAATGTAATTGCGTGATGTAAAATTCTATTAAAAATAAAAAAAAAATAAAACAAAAAATTAAATTAAAAAATATTAAAATCTTATTGAATGTTACAAAATGTTAATGCTAGTTATAGGAAAAGCTAATTCTATGAAAGCTATGATGAATTATAATATAAAATATTAAATTACACTATGCGACAAAATAAAAAAAATTAAATACACCCGGCTAATGACATAGTGTAGGTTGTAAGTTTTGTTGAGTAGATCTCAAAAATATTTTTTTTATATTTCTCGAACCCTCCAAACTTATTTTGACTTTACGCAGAAATTTTTGGATTAGTGAAACATTTCTGATCCGATTTCCAAAATTTAAATCTTGTTGGATAGGGGAGAGATGGACCTTTAAAACGGTATACATATATCTATTATTCGACTTAATATGCTATGAGATTTGATGAGGTAAACTTGGAAAATTCGAATTTTTTTCAAGTTTGTCCATTCATAGAAGCAAACTTTAATAAAAAAAAATATAGGATAAGTGATAATATTCTTAAAGTCTGTTCTCTTGTGAAGAGATTGAGTCATCATTTGATAAAATTGTATAAAAATTACCGTAGTTATTATTTAAATAGTATAAAAGTCGTGTTATATTTTTTATATATGTCATCTTATCAAATGAACTTTTAGTTCAAAAATTTTCAGAATTTTTGATGGATCTTGATTGTTTATCACAAAATGTATCAATTTCACGTTTGCACGACTTCCAGAAGTCGGCTAATATTTGTGTTTTTTGCAAATATTATTATTTCTCTTTGCGCAAACATTGGCGAACTTCTGGTTGTCATTCAAACGTGGAATTGACATGTTTTGCGATAAACAATCAAGATCCATTAAAAATTCTGAAAATTTTTGAACTAAAAGTTTATTTGATGAGATGACATACATATATAAAAAATATCACTCGACTGTTAGACTCTTTACATAATAACTACGGTAATTTTTGTCCGATTTGATCAAATGATGACTGAATCTCTTCACAAGAGAACAAACTTTAAGAATATTATCACTTATCCTATAGTTTATTATTAAAGTTTGCTACTATGAATGGACAAACTTGAAAATATATGAAAAAAATTCGAATTTTCCAAGTTTACCTCATCAAATCTCATAGCATATTAAGTCAAATAATAGATATATGTACACCGTTTTAAAGGTCCACCTCTCCTCTTTCCAACAAGATTTAAATTTTGGAAATCGGGTCAGAAATGTTTGGGAAATACAGAAATTTGTGCGTAAAGTAAGAAAAAAACAGTTTTTGTCAAATAAAACAAGTTTGGAGGGTTCGAGAAATATAAAAAAGATATTTTTGAGTTCTACTCAACTAACTGAACAACGTGGACTATGTAGTTACTCGGGTGTATTTTCACTGTCGCACCGTGTTATTAATTTAAAAATAATTTTAAGTTACATGTTAATAACAATTCTTTTGAAATTTTTTTATTTTTTATGCTCTATTATTTTAGTTGCAAGTGGAACTGGTTTTGTGTTCTTTGAACATGATTTAGCCGTACCTTTATCTCACTCGTAAAGTGGTAGGTAGACCAATAACTCATTCATATTTTAGGGTTCAATCAAAAATTTAGCAATTGGAACGAAATATCGCCAAACACGCTATAGAAGCGCGTTCATAACGGGCGTTTTTGTCTTATTGGGACAATTATTACCAGACGAACAACGGATATTCCATCAGTCGGCTGTAGAAGTGGCCATATATAACCACAGACACAATAGTGTTCTCAATGAACACCCAACTACAACGTCTAACGGTGAGAGGCATCTGTCTGGGAAAACTGAGGTCTAGCAGGTAGTGTGCATCATGAATTGTTGTTATGAAAAGATTCTTCCCGGGACCCTGAACAGTTGTCCGGAATGCCATCAAAGCCCACACGACACGGCTCACCTTTTTAATTGTCCTATCAAGCCCACTGCCTTACGCCTTGTGGCTGAATCCTACAGATATTGGGTAATAATTTCAACACTTTTAGAAGACAATCATTCAAAACAACCTTGTTAAAGTACGATATGATTGTTTTGAGGATTTCTTTTAATATTCTCCATGCCATTTAACGGTTTTAATGAACTTGTCTGCGGCACCTTAGTACTCGAACAGAGTACTATGAAATATTTTGGGTTCAGAGTACTATTAAATTTTTAATTATCAATCACAGATACTTAACCCATTCGGTGTTTCTCAAACTCTTGAAGTCGCCGTATTCTAGTTGGTATTATGTTGGCTTATTGGACAACCACAGCTCAGGCATACCGAACAAAACTAAAAAACAAAAAAATTATTACCCACCACTTATGGAAAACACACAACGTGGGTGGTGTGTAAAGCTAGGTTGTAACCCTTACTAAATAACTTATGCTTATGCTGCTAAAGTGATTCCAAATTGAATAACTTTTCTTGTCATCGTGCAAACAAACATTATATGACTATTGAAGTTCAGGTTCCTATCATCTTTTATGTTTGAGGGACGCTGAGTAGTTTATAGCTCTCCTACCAAATCGAATCAACAGCTTCTTTGAACAATGAGAACAAGTTCTGTCTTTCGCTTTGCCAGCTGACTCTATTTACGGCTTAATGACGATTCATAGCCGCTGTCGAATTCGTAGCACAGTATCTCATTCATAATGCGGTTCGTGATGTCTCGGTTCACACAGTCGGGTACATTTAACTTTTACAAGGGCTTAGAAAACTTCATGAAAAAAGAAAGTCACTGTAAAACATAAGGCTGTGAAACCTGGACACGCTCCTCGGTAAGACAATTAACTGAAAAACAACATAGAACATCTAAGAGTGGTGGCAGGAGGAACAGAAGTTGAAATGAACGAATTAAAAATTGCCGAACTATTTATCCTGCGAACGTCCGAACGGCCATCTTGCTATATATATAGACTCGTACGATAAATATTGGAATATGGGAAGTAAAATGTAAAGGCAGACGATCAAAAAGAAAAAAACACTTGATATGGGAGACATCTTTAAACCCATAAAATGCAAAACTAATAGCCTACAGTCTAGATATATTTGGGAAGCACTTGACAAAATTCTCCATCACTCGCGTAGACAAGAAAAAAAATGTTAATAGGATTCTAATAAGATTTCTTCTACCCTCACTCAGCCAAGTTAAAAGTATTTTTTAGATTCACAATAATAGTTTCAAATTATTTCCTGGACTTACCTGCTTCCGCTTCTGATCTCCTTCCTGACCACAGTAATGATGAACTAAATTGGAGTTGTTTGATCCACTTGATTTTATTTCACAACCTTCACTTTCACTTTTTAATTTTCAACTGGTCTAATTGCGTGTTTAGATTTTTACTTCTTGTACTGGAATGTTCAGGGTTGCTGTGGCGTCGAAAAATATAAAATACTGCAGAGCTGTATTTGTTCGTAGATCATGGGAAAGTAAAAAGGGATAAAGTAGGTGTTAATGTTGTTGACAAATTTCATTTTAAGGTCAACGAACTTATGGGTATAAACAAATAGATTGCTAAATAAGTTTTTGATAGGAATATAGAATTGAGCCGGTTAGATAAAAAAGGATTCAAGGATTCGGTAAAGAAAAATTGGTAAAAGAAATGTTGTTTTTTGTTATAATTTATTAAACTTTCGTATTCCATTTATTAAAAATAGTTAAAAAAAATTAAAATTAAAATTTATTTTTTTTTGTTTTAAAAATATTTTCAATCCACAAAGAAACCTTCTGAAAATTTTTTAGAAATATGGAAATCAAATTTTAAAAATTCTGTACTGAACTCTAATAAATATTGTAATTGTTTTAATTATAATTAGTTAGTTAATACTAATATTTAATATGTATAAATAATTTAATTTAATTTAATTAAAAACAAATTAAATACGAAATAAACTTAAAAAGTGTTCAGTGTTTGAAAAGAAAAGTTTTTAATAATACGAGTATCCAGGGTAAGATTACCCACTGTTAGAAGGTGAGTTGAAATTATCTAAAATATCCTGTGTTTACGAGTTCCTAAAGGAGTGCAATAAAGTAATTGTAGGTATAACCCAGTAGAAACGATATTGGAATATAGAACACACGCTACATATTGCTGAAACTATTTGTTTACCACGAACACACATTGTGCTACTTACTTCTTTATTGTGCTTAACAATAGGATTTCGACCTACTGAGGCACTTCCTTCCAGGAGCCTATCGCCTTCGCCAGTTGGTTGCATCATTCGATAACCGGGATTCCCCAATTTGGTCCATCCCGATCAAACAAAGTCGTCTTCTACGCTGACGGTCAAATAATCTAAACAATGTCCAATCGTTAAGGAGATCATTGTTGAATCGAATTGGGACTTGAAATCTTTCGTCAAACTTTTTTTTTGAATGCCACCAATGCTGCTGCATCAGTACGTTACAGCGTTCATGCTACCAAGTCATAAAGAAGCTTGTCAGGATGAGTAACGTAGTAACATTAGTTTCACTACATGAGAATTAAGAAAGGCAGCTCGCTAGATCTTTATCAATCGATACCTGAGACGATTTTCTGGTTAAACACGATCAGGAGTGCACAACTTTGAGTACATGCCAAGCAGATTCCAAATGAAATTGAAATTTGAAGTTTTGAGCAGATCCCTCCCTCTTCAGAGCAAATGCTTTAGGGGATCCCAAGCGTCACTTGGCGTTGGTATTTGAAAACAAAGGCAGTGAGAACAAATAAATTGTGGAATAAGCTAAAACTACTTGTGGGGAACTGAACTCCATTATTGACTCCCTATGCTCCTCACAGGGGCAAAAAGAATTTTGAGCTGCTTAGCAGTTACGTCATGCAGCAAATCACTTGAACGGATTATTAGATCCCACATTCGAAACAGGGGGTAGATAATTATGCAAATAGTTACCCATCAACTTTCAATACGTCCGCTGAAGTATCGTCAACTGTCGCAGCTTTTATATTTTTTAAAGCTGGTGTTGCATTTAGTACTTCACTTATACTCGGTGGATGCCTTTAAATGGTCTGTATCTTTACAAGGTATGAATGCAAATAATAGCTGCACGTATGAAGCTTTCTTAGTTTCTTTTTTACGAACTTCTTATCTGCTTGTGGAGAAAAGCACATTGCTGCCTGGCTGCACATCTTTCTATGACTTCTCTGTCAATGTGACTTCACTTTTAACCGCAAAAATAAGCCAAAACAGGAGACTCCCAAGCTAATAAGACACAGACATAAATGTTGCCATTAATCAGGAACCCCCCTAATATTATGACTCACTTAGAAATGCTAAGCGAACAAACTTCTTCCTTTTAGAACGTCCGCTACAGTACAAATGCAAAAACGTTTGTGCACACACAACAAATTACGGAAATGCAAATCCTACTCCGATCCATACAACATATTCAAAAATATGTTCGAATCTTGTCGTTGTTGTTCTTGTTTCGAAAATAAACAAAATTTATGTCAACGACAAAGAGACAAATAAATTAACGAAACGAGACGAGACAGGATGGGATGTGACGGGACGGGACGAACGCGACAAACACTTTCATTCGATGATCTATTTTTATTTTCATTTTCATTCACTAAAATAAACAAACAACGAAAAGTGTCTAGGAAAATACCAATATTCATGTGAATGGAAGGAGAGAGGAGGGTGTATAGAAGGTGGAAAAAAATTATTTATGTTCAGATTTTGATTTATTTTTTTTTTTTATTTTGATTTTGATTTCGATTAAAAGATAAAATACCATATACCACCAGACGATTCACTCACTCACGCACTCATTAGTCAGTTGTTTCTTGGACCACGTGTAGTGCGAAAGTCAAATTTGAATACCTCGCAAATACATAAAAAAATGAATTTTACAAGTTAAATAAATGAAATATTTAAACAAATTGAATTATTAATAACAATCAAAATAATAGAATTAAAGTTTAATAATAAATTTACTGTGTTTTTAAATAGAAGCGATAAATAATCGATAACAAATCATTAAAAAAAATATTATTATCCGGCAGTTAAAGAGAAAATTTAAAAGAATACCATTCACGAACGACTCAACAAGCTCGTGGCTTTTTGAACGATACACAGGTTATTGTTTAAATAAATCATTTTATTTTTGAACGTGATCCCTTCTTTAAGCTCTTTTTACTCTGTCCAACAACTCTCCAATTTTTTTATTCCTTCTAAAAAATTTTTTTTTTCTAGTTCATCAAAATTTGTGCAGCCCTTACGCTGACCAACTTCTCCCTCCCTGGTTCGGAGGAACAACGGGCCGCTATGCGTGCTCATCAAGTGAGCTTTTGGTATCAAAGCTACCACACTAACCTAACCTAACCGCATCAAATTTGATTAAAGTCAAAATTCTTTGCGTTAAGCTATTTCTTCATATTTGGAAGAAGAAATTCATAATCACTTGAGCATAAATTCGGAAAATACAGTGGAATTAGTAATCTAATCCATGGACAGTTAGTCTTAGTAACTGCACACGTATGCACCTTGCTTTGTCCTGTAAGGTAATGAAGATAAACTCAGACCGAAGATGGTATTTTACAATGCAATCACTGTTATTCTATAATCCTCCCATTTGTCAATCATACACTCAGCAAGACCTGTTTATTCTGTTTTTAACTCCTATGACCCAGCACTATACAGTTAATTATCATGATGCTTTATCTACTCCTCTTTATCTCAGCGAAATCTGCGCTACTAACATGGAACCTGTCTATTCTGTACTTTATTGCACTCAAATGTAATTGAAAAGTTCGTGGCCAAAGGTGTAATTTCCATATTTTTTCTCGATGGATGTTGACCATTTCCTTATCGCCGCTTACAACAGATTCCTATTGAAGACAAAAGAGAATATGCTCCCATGGTGGGGCTGTTACATTCTAGTAAAGCCCAGGACTGTAAATGCTAAAAAAAACATTAAGAACAGACTAGGCCTTCTTTCGAATAGTTGTTTTCCCATTTTCAGTTTTGTGTAGACTTCAGCCGTGAAGCTTGCTCAAGATTATTGTCTTGTGTGCTCTAAGAACCTTATTTCTATTTTTGAATCATCGCATAGATAATTTGTCTCCGTGCTCCATTATGTCCCGGTCATAACATCATTAGAGTACCTGGTAAAATCATCAAAGGCAGATTGACTATTCGAGACTATTTGTCCCCTTTAGGGTAAAATTCCTACCGTTTCCGTTATTGCGTAGAGTTTCGCCTAGATAATGGTTTTAGTCAATGGTTTTGGGCTCCACTATGTATATTGAATCCACCAGTATATTCCATTTTTGGTCTGCGCTCTACTCTTCCATGGCCATAAAGATTATCTTTTATCTCCTGAGGCAAATAAAAACTTTTTTCTCCAGACAGTCAGACATCGAGTGCCTGAATGGCGGCCCGACTGTCAGATTGTTTTGCTATGTCCCGTCTTTTGTACTTTCTATTCGAGTTGAATTGAGAAAATTTTTTGTTTCGAAGGTAACCGCGAGTTTCCCAAGATCAGTTGTTAAACAATTTGTATAGCACAGCGCGAGCGCAAATA
Organism: Sarcophaga caerulescens; assembly: GCA_927399465.1. Taxonomy (NCBI): domain Eukaryota; kingdom Metazoa; phylum Arthropoda; class Insecta; order Diptera; family Sarcophagidae; genus Sarcophaga; species Sarcophaga caerulescens. The sequence continues at coordinate 107,536,958 of OV656873.1, forward strand.
ATATTTTAATTTTATAACATTTTTAAAAACAGCATCCACAAAATGTTATTCAAATGAGTGTAACAAAGCGCACCGTAATCAAGTCAAAAGGAATAATGTTTCATGACGTGCTATTAATTTTCTGTTTTGGCTCGCTAATCTTATATCAAATCGTCTACACGAGACCGATTAATGAAATAACAGAAACGACAAATGCACCAGAAACTCAAGGTAAGTTTGAGGCTGCCATTCGCTGAACATGAACGAGTATTTCGTACATCGTAAATCTTAACATATTTCAGATCTTTTAACCACTAATTCAGAAACCAATGATGAATTGAAACCAAGTGAAATTCAAAAAGCCGTCTGTACCGTAACATCGGGCGATGTAAGAGCCAGTGCCGAAGCTTTCACCACCAGAGAACTGAAGGGTGTATGCGGCTCAACTGAAATGTTAACGGGCTTCAATGATTTGGAACTTCGTTTAAGCAAAGAGCTGCAGGATTTAAAGAATCTAATAAACGATCTGCACAGACATTTTCTTAATCATACAAAGGTCCCCGAGGAACCGGTAAGATCTGCGGGGAATGTGAATATAACACCCGTGACCTTTAAGTTTCAACCAATTCAGAATGATAATAAATTGCAAAAATCGAATGAAATTCGGAAAAATTATTATATGACACCGAAATTTAAGTCCCTAGAATCAAAGGCTCAGGCCCTAAGGGAACAAGAGATTTCAAAATTTAATAACACGTTAATCACCGATAAGGATAGGGATGTAAAGATCTACAGCTATTATTGGAAAATGGAGAATTGTACAAAACATTTAAAAGATGGCAATAGCATTAGCATGGAAAGCCCTATATTTTCGATAAAAGGTATGTTTTTTTTTTTTGTAATTTATAAGGTGTAGTTTAAAGAATACCATTATTTTTAAATGGAATTGAAGATTTCAATTCTATAACTTGTTTCCATTTGTATTGCTTTCAAATTCTCGTCTCTTTTCACAAAAAAAATCTGAAGAGATTCAACCGACTTTCAACAACAAAATTATAAGGGGTAATCATTTAATGCTCCAGATCTGAATTATTGGCAGCTTAAGAACATTGAAACCAAGCTAGAGTGATACCTTTCCTGTCTAATAGCCATAGTACTCTCGTCTCTGTTAGCAAAAAAGGAAACAAGAACCAGAGTAAGTCGACAGGATAGTGTTCCCTCAACACTACCGAAGAGCTAGGTTGTGGAAGAACTCTGAACGAAACTATTTGAGGCAAGCATTGACTGCTGAGGATATGCAAGTGATATAGCCCTGATGACTAAAGGAACATTTAAAGAAACTATTTGCGACCCCATTCAAAGAGGTCTTGAGATTGTAAGTTGATGGTACGTATGTACCAGTGCGATTGATAATAAACTCGAGGAAGACCCCAATATTATCAGAAAGGAAATGGAAAAAAATTCGGCCCATGAGTAAGATATCACAGAAACATATCCGGGAATATCACCAGATATTGAATCGACGGATCGGATTTATATAGAGAGCATTTAAGGAAAGGCCAGATATGCCATAATGATGTGCTGAAGGTTTGCAGGGAAGCCTTGGGGATATAACTCAGGAATTATGCATTGGATGTATACCAAGATGGTCAAACCAAAACTGACACATTGTCAGGCCAGAAAAAGTCTTAAAAACAACTCAAATGGAGTTGAATAAGATACAGAGACTAGCGAACTAGACTAGAGAGGGGCAATGAAAACCTGTGCTGCAGTGAATCTGGAGACTCTGTTGGATTTAAGTCTGTAGCACATGGTGGACTATTACTTTGGCAGCTATGGTTAGTACAGTGGGAGACAATTGTAACACGATATTCATGATGGGACTTTCTAAACTAATGAATAGAGTGGCTGATAGACAGCTTCCTCCTTAGCTGATCCCTGGATAAAGCTATGATTTTGGGAAATATTTTACGAGACTTAATAAAAATTAACGGAGTAACCTAGAGGCTACATACTCTTTTAAAAGAGGAACCATTCCGTGCTATAGGTTGGTTCAAGGAAGAATTTTGATACAGAAGTGGGAGTTTATGATTCCATAGTGAAATATTCCAGGTCCATAGTGAGACTCGTGGGTAACTTTCAAGCAGAAATCTATGCCATCGAAGTATGGCATTCAAGAAAGTAAGAAAGTACAAAGGACGGGACATAGCAATACTATCTGACAGTCAGGCCGCCATCTGAACACTCGGACGTCGAAGATAAAATTAAACTGCCTGGGGAAGCTGAATCAATTTTTTGTGACTACAGAACGGAAAGCTTAGGGGCCTTTTATTTGAAAAACATAATGGATTTCTTTTTACTACACCTTCTATAACAGCATATTTTAGATCTATCTCTACTTATTTAATTTCTATTTCCTAGACAAAGCATTCAAAATTAAAGCCCATTTTCAACATTTACATCGGGATTTTCTTTACCTGCAACTAGAAGACTACTCCTCATCGGCTCAGTTGAGTTTGGGCAACAGCATTATCTTAGATACTGGTGGGTTATTCAAGGAAATTAACAGCCAAAAGTTTAAATACAAAATTTCCATATTGGACCAGGTAATGTACAATTAATTTAAGGTATTGGAAATATAAAAAAAATATTTTCATTTACAGAATAAAAAACGTTCTTCGGATTTGGTTTCGCAAGAATTTGATAATCACGACAATGGTTTCCTGATACCAAATAGCGCCTTAATTGAGAGTCCCTTTATAAAAGATGACTCCATATTGGTGCAAATATCTTTGTATATATAAAAAAAAAAATAAAAATTGTTGTAAAACTTTAGAAAAATTAAAAAAGCGATGTTTTAAAAATATTTTAGGGGAGATAGGGCCGTTGATTTAAAAGAAGTAAATATGATCGGACGCTGAAAGACTATTTCATATTATATTCTGAGGAATAGGTAGATAAATTGCGATTAATGTGATATAAATACACCACATGCGCCATATTCTCATCACTCCTTTGGCTTGCCGCAATACTTAGACTCTCAATGATATTAAACGAAGAAGGATTTGGAACAGCCTGTTATGTGGACGATATCGTAAATACCTCTGAGGAAAAGAATCTAGACCAATTATGTAGAAAGGCAAATGATTCTCCCTAACATAGCACTGAGCTGGTCATATACAAGAAAACTGTATGGGACCATACATACACCATACATGAACCCGGAAAGAAATGTTTTTTAAAAAGACAACGAAAATCGAACGTTATAACAAGCCTCGTTTCTTTGACAAGGACATCAGAACTGCAACCAGGTAAGAAATTATGATGTTTTTCTGGATTGCTTAGATGACATTCAGGACTTTTTTGTTGAACTACCTATATTATATCTAGAATTTACTAGTAACACACCATCACAGAGACTCCGAGTGTAATCGCGTCTAATCTTCATATAAAACTATAAACTTATAGTAGCGTTTAGGTACGTAGGTTGAAGGAAAGAGACCGTTATCCAAACAGATTATATCGAGTCATATCGTCATCGCCAATTGATAGATACCAACCACGGGAATCCATAGGAAATCTGTATTGGATATGATACAATTTAATCAGCTCAAAAATGAGTAACGTCTAGTAAAATATTGCATTCTATAGTTACGCAATGACTTGGAAAGTATTTCAATGTCCTGTGTATATGGCTTGCATTCACTTTATGCGCTACATTCATGCGGTTCAAATGTATCAAACAAACCCAGCTCAAATCACTTTAAAACTTATGGCTGTGAAACCTGGGCACTCGTAAGACAAGCAATTGAAAAACAACATAGAACAGAAATGAACGAATTAGAAATTGCCGAACTATTTACCCTGCGAACGCCCGCATCGAAGAATATGAGAGGGTTCGGCCATCTTGCTATATATACAGGCTCTTACGATAAATATTGGAATATTGGAAGTCAAATGTAAAGGCAGACGATCAAAAAGAAAAAGACACTTGATATGAGAGACATCTTTAAACCCATAAAATGCAAAACTAATAGCCTACGGTCTAGATATATTTGGGAAGCACTTTACAAAATTCTCCATCACTCGCGTAGACGGGAAAAAAAATTTTAATAGGATTCTAATAAGATTTCTACCCTCACTCAGCCAAACGAACAATATTTTTAGATTCACAATAATAGTTTCAAATTATTTCCTGGACTTACCTGCTTCCGCTTCTGATCTGCTTCCTGACCCCAATTATGATTGTATTCGGTGGTTATGATGAACTAAATTGCACCTATTTGATCCACTTGATTTTATTTCACAACCTTCACTTTCACTTTTTAATTTTCAACTGGTCTAATTGCGTGTTTAGATTTTTACTCCTTGTACTGGAATGTTCAGTGTTGCTGTGGTGTCGAAAAATATAAAATACTGCAGAGCTGTATTTGTTCGTTGGCCATTGGAAAGTAAAAAGGGATGGGTAGATGTTAATGTTGTTGACAAATTTCATTTTAGGGTCAACGAACTTATAGGCATAAGCAAATATAGAATCGAGCGAGTTTCAAGGATTCGGTAAAGAAAAATTTCTAGTATATTTTATCCACTCAAAATACTTACATGTACTATGCAGGAGACAAATACGATCGGGGCTCTACATTTGTCCTAAAATACACGCTCTTTCAGAAAATTGGTGACAAGGATGGAGAATATGTGTATTCATTCTTGTTGAGGACCATCACAAATAGTTCTTAGGCATTTTTCTCTACTCTATGCGATTAAATAAAATAATGAACTGATACTTGTCAAGAGAAAGCCGCTGTTGTCCATAACAGATTCAAGTTGTTAACATTTTGAGCGTAGAATGCACTATATTGTGTCTATTCTAATTCTTTTAATCTATTCTATTTCTATTTTTTTTTCTCATTGCCAAATGAGAGATAACAATCACGTGAATTCATAGGAAATCTGTATCGGGTGTGATAAAATTTAATCGACTCTTTAATGGATACGATCTAGTGAAATATCGTTCGTGAAATGTAGCATTCTATAATTCCGCAATAACTTGGAAAGTATTTTCATGGTCTGTCTATATGGCTTGCATTCGCTGTTATGCGCTACATCCATGCGGTTCAATTGTATCAAACAAACCCAGCTAAAATCATTTTTATTCAGAAGGACTTATGTTTTTCACGATATGTGGGTCACCCCAATACATCCTAGTTATTTGACTATTGTAATGTTGTGATAGGCAGTTGTGTTAGATTTCCGTTTGCCTAAGTCTGTTGATTTGGCATTCGATCGTAATAGATCTGCTTCGTATCATGTCCAATAGTTGAAAGCCTATGGATTTGGAGTGTCACGTCGTATCACACCGGTATCTGAATTCGTTTCACAGTATTGTTTCCTATACCTTAGTGCACGTTATTCTCATCGTGTCTTTTACTTCCAGAAAGCATAATCATTGAATTTTGTGTAATATTCTGACGTTCCTATCCTTTGATGGTACCATACTACTGAATTATATGTTGGCAAATATACAGTTACGTTCCCGTAGAGCCATTACATAAGTAATTCAAGAATTAAACGCCTTGCAGCTACCCGAACACCAGAAACTTGAAATGAAATTGTCTACCATATTTGTAAGGATTTGTAAGTTTATAGCTCTCATCATATATTTATTTATTGATTTATATTTGTTTAGTTGTTTGATTTTATAAATTCTGAATAAAAACTTATCTAAATACAATAAATAATTAAAAAAAAATTAATCTTTTTGTAATAACTTTGTTCGAAATATGTGTTTAAAAAATGTAATAATAAAATAAAAAACATTTTTTTGTTGTTTTTGTTCAATCAATAATATTGATTGCAAGTAAATATTAAAAACATAGAGAATTATGGAAACGATTTTCTTAGGTTATGTTTAAATATTCATAATAAATTACGAACGATTACAATGCAATATCAATACATATTGATAATAAACTTTGTTTTTATTTAAATTTTTAATGTCGATTTTTTTAATTTCGAATGCTAAATGATCAGGTAACAAATATAAAAATTACAAATACATTTTACATAAATATTTGAGGCAATTTTGTTTTTTTTTTTTTTTGAATTTCTTTTTTTTAATTTTTAATTTTTTAATTTCTTTTTTTATTTTTAATTTTTTTTTGTTTTTCTTCTCTATTTCCTTTTGTCTAGGTTTTATTTTTTTTCTTTGTTTTTTCAATAAATATATTAATTCACTCTCATATTCATAAACAGTATTTTTTATTTATTTTTTATAAACTTTTTATAAATCGAAAATAATTTTTATGAATATCGGAGTTAATGTATACAAATTACTCGTAACTTTAAAGAAAAAAAAATAATAATAAAAATTAAAAATAAATATATTTATATGTATGAATAATTTAATATATAATATAATGTCTTTTTAAATATAAATATATTTTCTGTTTTTTTTTTTTTTTTTTTTGTTTTTTAATAAATTATTGCGCAAGCTTACATCACATTTGAAATTATTTTTCTATTTTCAGTGTTAAGGAAAAGTTTTTAGTTTTTCTTAAATAAAAATTATAAAATAATTTAAGGGCCATTATTACAACTTGCCGTTAACTAAAGGAAGGATTTTAACGGGCAGATAAATTGTTTTTCATTATTATAAGTGGACAATATGGTAGAAGTGAGCGTTAAGCTAATGTAGGTTTCCTACCGGTAACTTTTAAAGTTAAGTTTATGTTTGAACTTGCCATATTATATATTATTTTCAATATGACAACTTCAAATATAAACGAAATGAGCAATCACAACAAAAAAAACGAGGCCCGTCGTTGCCACTGCGCTTATAAAAACTTGTTTAATTGAGCAGTGTTATCGACATTGCTTCGGCACTGCCATATGTTCGAAAAAGTTAACTTTATTTTATTATTAGGTTGTAAAACCTGCACAATGCACTGCATGAGTAGGGGCCATCCCGAGTGCTGGTTTCACAAAAAAAAATTAAAGCTGACTTTAAAGTTCACTTTAGCTGAAGTTACCTTTAACTAAACCCAACTTTAACGGGAAGTTGTAATAATGGCCCTAAGGTACCTTTAGCTAAAGTGAACGGCAAAGTTACCTTTAACTAATTTTCGTTATTACAACTTACAGATAAAATAAAATTAAAATATGGCAGTGCCGGAGCAAAGTCGATAAAACTGCTCAATTAAACAAGTTTTTTTTTTAACGCAGTGGCAACAGCGGACTTCGTATTTTTGTTGTATATGCTCATTTTGTTTAAATTTGAAGCTGCCATATCGAAAATAGTATATGATATGGCAAGTTCAAACATAAAGTGACCTTTAAATGTTAAAGGTAGGATGATCTTCCCTTTAGCTTAACGATCACTTCTATCTTATTGGGTACTCATAATAATGAAAAACAATTTATCTGCCCGTTAAAATCCTCCCTTTAGTTAACGGCAAGTTGTAATAATGGCCCTAAGAGTATTTATAAACAGTAATTGGAATCATATGACTTAAAGCAATAATTAAAATGCATAAGAAATTTATTCATAAGAATTTCACTACAAAAGTATACAGAGATTAGGAGAAAACAGGGAATTATTTAAAGTTTTTATCAGCAATCAAGACCATTAGATCGGCTGAGATAATCAACGCTGCATGTAAAAGTAAGCAGAGAGGATATCCACAGTCAATTCCCGATATGCACATAAATTCAAATAAACACATCATAAAACCTTAAAGGTAAGCGTTCTATATTTACTTTTTCGAAATGATAGAACATTTTTACATAGAAGTCAGTATTGTAGTTAAGGTTTGAACGTCTATGGGATAAGACAAATAGACAAGCATTCTGCCGTCGACAATCGAATAAAGAAGGAATGAAAATAAACAAATCGCGGATCAATTTAAAGCTACAAACGTATTTGCAATAAGATTGTAGAGTATCATGTTTTGTAGAGGACCAAAAACAATGTACAGTAAAACTTCGATATAACGAACCTTGTTATAACGAAAAACTCAATATAACGAATTATTTTCTGAGTCCCTTGAAAAAACCTCTTTACTGCAAAGTTTTTCATACAAAGATGCACTATAGCTATAACGTAGAAATACTGAGCCATAAAACCTCTATATAGCGAATAATTCGTACCAAAGCCTTTATACAACGAATTAATAATAAAGCTAAATCAGTCCCGGTTAAGCAAAGCCTCTATATAGCGAAGTATTCTTTCAAAAGCCTCTATATAACGAAGTGAGAATTTCAAAAACAACAAAGTCTAAATGCGTTTGCAAGTGCCATTGCAAAGCCTCTATATAGCGTAATACTGATTCAGAAGCCTTTATATAACGAAAAAACTATAGTTATAACGAATTTTATTCGTATATCTTCTAATTTCGTTATACCAAGGTTTTACTGATACATATTTATAACGAAAAAGTAGCTATAACGAAGTATTTTGTGATCCCCTTCAGTTTCGTTATATCGAAGTTTGTCTGTATATACTTAGTACGTACCAAGCCATACGCATATTTATTCTAATATATAAGTATAAAGAAAATAATACAAGTAAATGCAACCTACTCGTAAAGGTCTGTGGTCTGGCATTCATTAGATTGAACCAAACATACATAAGTATACCTGACTAAAGATTAAAGTAACTCTGATGAGACGCCACAGAATGCACCAAACTCTTTTAAAACAAGATCCGCACACTTTAGTATCATTGGATTTGATTGAACAGCATAAAGGAATCAAGTGGGGATATTATGAGATAAGTTTATGACTGTAAGCCATAAGGACAAAGATATGATTGCAGTCTCGAATAGTACATAGAAAAGATATTAGAACGACTGGACATAGATGAGTTGAAACAAAATCAATTAATAGTACAATGATTGTTTGGAATATATGTACTTTGGAATGACCATTTATGTTTAAAAGGAATTTCAAGAATAAATATGATATACAGTTGTGAAGATAGAATAAACTTACTTAAGGTACGGTCACATCTAAAAAATATTTGACCCAAAACGTAAAATATTTCTTTGCCATAATGTGACCACAAAATAATTTTTTAATAATACTAATTAGTTGGTCATTAAAAATCTTTAATCAGGATTACAACCCAGGTTTTGAAACCACCCATGTTGAGTGTGTTAATTTTATCCATAAGTGACGGGACATACGACAAATTAGAGAACTTTATACTGGCAATTTAATTTATTCTCAAAGTTTTTGCTGATAAGAGGTCGACGAAAGATATACTTTTTTCATATTTTTCTAAAAGACTACGATGGCCTTAGACAGAATAAAGAGTTAGAATTTATTTCAGAAAAAGAACAAGAAAAATTAACAATAACAAAACAAACAAAATTACGGGAATAAGTACAAATTAGAATAACAAAACTGTATAGAAAAACATTGAAAGATAGAAAAAATAACAAAAATAAATCACAGAGATTCCAGAAGTTGCCAGAGTGAAAAGTAGTGTATATATGTAGAGTGAAAGTGACGTTACAAATAAAATAGAAGTAAAAAGCGAGAAGTATACAAACTGTGACATTACATATTGTGAAGTTTACAAATTGTTACATTAGGTGGAGAGACCCTTTGAAGGACAAAGTCTCACTTAGGCCAGCGTTTAGACCCAATATGATATCACAATTAATATTTCATCCTATATAAAACCAACCTGACTCCAGAATAAATCTTGCTATTACAGCAATTCTTATATTGGAGAGTTCAGACAACGATGTCAGAAACTAAGATGTTAAGAATCTCTGATTTTTCATGGCACTGACTTTTGTCATAAAAGATGAAACGGCATACCTTACGGTGAGAACGGCAATTGTGCGATGGATGGCCAAGCAATTTGAGGACAGAAGTGAATCAGTACTCTTCTTACGGGAAAGTTTAACTTTCAGTAAAAAGATCGTGTATTAAAGTTGATGGCGTGGCGTTGTTAATTAAAATGTGTTGTTTATAATAATAAGAATTAAGGGGCACATACACTACACAAGTTTGCTGGCACAATCAAGTGATTGTGCAAGCCGATTGAACGTATATGGGCTTGTGGTGCGATTGTACAAGCTGATTGTGTGATATCAAAATGAATTTGATATTTTTATGTTTGTGCAAGCAAGCTTGTGTAGTGTATTGTCAAAAATAAAAAAAATAAAAAGTTCTAATTATTGCAATCGTGAATTAAAAAGCAAGTGCTATAGTATAATTAATGGTGGATAAACTAAAAGAAATTGACCCTGACGCTAATAGAGAAAAATTTTTCAAAAAAGCTGGAAAATATTAATATAAAAAATGTTTTGCCTAGCCTTTATTTTATTTACTTTTTCGTACCTTTATGCAATTTTTGAGTACAATATTTATAGCTTCACATGTTTCTATGACAATTTTTCCAATTGTTTGTGGGGAAATGGCTGTAAGGAACTTTAAGTCCTCATAACTATTTCCGCTAGCTAAAACCTCAAAGTAACAGCTAAACGTTGATGTGGTGAAATTGGGTTTCTCATTAGTGTTTTTTTCTTTGCTATAATTGGCGATACAGTATTCCCTCGATTTACGTCGTAGAATGTTCCGGAAAAAGGCGACGTAAATCGAAACGACGTAAATCGAATTTCAAATAACTCATACTGTCAGATGCATTTATTTATGCGCATTTTCCAAAAAAAAAAACTAAAATAATTAAATTTTTATTCTGTATAACTAAAGGTCCACACCACGCGTTCTCGCATTCTACGCGGCTGTCAAAAAAGTAGAATTAATGTATTTATATGGTGCAAGTTACACGCACAAAAGCGTAGGATGCCTTGACGCATAGAACGCGAAAAGTAGATCCACTTTCTACTTTTGTAAGCATCACAAGCGGCGCGCGTACAAAACAGCTGACTTTGACAAGTTGTTTTGTTTAAATTTGTTTAGACATTGGCGCGTAAAAAGCGTTGCATGTAACTTGAAGCCTAGAATGCGAAGAAGGTATGAAATGCACGCAACGCTTTGACGCGAAAACGCGTGGTGTGGACCTCCAGCTTAAGTACATACATACTTAAATATAGATGGATTTTTGATTTGTTATAAAAATTTATTTCATATGTTGTTCACAAAAAGTTTAATAAAAAACAAAAAATTATCCATTAGCACTTAAATATTTATTTTTTTCAAAACTCTATTTATATTTTATTCAAATAGTTACACACAAATATTGAATTTTTTTAAAGAGGGAATTCCCCTTATTTTGTTTATAAACAACAGAGGCGACGTAAATCGAATGACAACGCAAATCGAAGTTGAAGGGAACAAAATTTTTGACGACGTTAATCGAAACAACGTAAATCGAGGGAATACTGTACTTTGCTTAACAATTCATAGAAACATTCTTTATCCATTCTTAAAAAATTACAAAGATCATCTTCAGCGCTGGTTTCCAATTCTTTAAGGAGTTTAACATCACCTAAATTTTTCTTATCTTTTAGCCATTGTTTTATCCAAATACGCTTTTTTCTTTCATTATGTTTTTGTTTCTTTTTAATAATAGCAATAATTATTGCGGCACAAATTGACTCATTATTCATAACGACTAGTTGCGGAAATTTTTTGGAACTAAATGAATATTGTACAATCATGCTTGTGTAATGTATGTAGGAGCTTCATGGCACAATCAAATGATTGCGCCAGCATGCTGGTGTAGTGTATGGGCCCCTTTAAAAGTAAAAAATTTCTTTTATTTTGAAATGCAATTCTCGAATCCAAAGTAAATATTCGTTGTTAAAACTTAACAATATTTGAACGAATACAGGAGGATCTATACAGGTTTTTTCAATAGATCATAATGTTTAAATTAAGATAATTACAGTATAAGAAATATAAACATTAAAATTGTCATAACATTCCAATTACAGTAAAATTTAACTGCTTAATAACTCTATTTAATAAAAAATAAAAAGAATAATTATATTACTAAAAAACTATATTTAAGCATAACACACATTACTCTCCTTTCATTTCCTGTTTGATTAGTTTAATTTTATTTTAATTTTTTTTTTTTTTTTTTGTTTCTTCTTTTTCTCTTTGATGAGGAATATATATTTTTTTTTTTTTTTTGTTTATAAATGACTTAATTAAGTATTATTTTTATTAAATATTTTCTTATAACACTTTAGTGTTTATAATTTTTAGTTAATTTCTTTTGTAATTGAACATGTATGTGTATGTACGTATGTATGTATTATTATTAATTTATGTTTTGTAACTTTAATTTATTTAAGATTTTCGTTTTATTTATTAAACGTTATATAGTCAGACTTTAGGAAGAAAATAAAAAGCTTTTACAATAAAAAAAATTATTAAATTTAATTTAAAAACAAAAACATTAGAATTAATATAAAAAATGATTATTTTTTCTTACGATATTACAAATAAAATCAAGTCTTTCTCGAAGGTAGTTTGAGGAAAATTATTTCAATAAATTAATCATTTAAAAATAAAACACAAGAAACTATTAACTGAGTTTACATTTATAAAAAAAAAAATTATAAGAATTTAAGACAAAAAAAAAATGTTTTTATAACGGCAGGACTTGTTGTATAGCATTTTAAGGATAAAAGGGGAAAATTTTAATTTTTAATTGATTTTTAAATGCATTTGTATGGATTTTTTTTGTTTTTTTTTTAATATATTTCCTTTTGTATTATAATTCGAGGAATGTATTCAAATGGTATTATTTTTAACAAACATTTTCTTTAACTACAGAGAAAAATCACCACTAAACTAAACTACTTATAACAAGTGTTGAAATATAAAGAAATTATAATGATTTTAAGTAATTATTTACAGCAAGGCTCCATAGAATGTTAGCTCAGATAGAAGGAATTTAAAATTGTTTATATTTAAAATTTGTAAATCAATTAAATCAATTTTTAAATAAATTTTGGCGAAAAACAATCACCCTTATTCTGGTTGTCGTCGTCGCCGTCGTCGTCGTTACCAAAAATGATGTCCATAAAATCAGAGTCGACACAATACAATATCGACGGCGTATTGACTCACAGAATACCAAATGTGTGTCGACAGTCATCTATAACTGTCAATAACGACAAACAGAATACCAATTTTAAACTGTCGACGCAAGACGACGTCGACGACGACGACGACAACCAGAATAAGGGTGAATAAAACTTGTAATTCTTCAATTTTATGTTTATGTTAGGTTAAGTTAGCTTAAATCAGCGGATACCCTTGTAAGAAGAGACCCTACTTAGGTCAACATTTAGGCCCATTGTAATACGATCATCAATATTCAACCCGGTGAAAACAAACATTCCCTATAGGAAACCAAACTGAGTCCAAAATAAATCTTTCTACTGCTGTAGAAATTCTCTCTCTTTACATTAGAGAGCTCACCCGAGTAAATCAGAAAATGGGCATCAAAGAAATCAGAAAATGTGCTAGGCACTGACACATGAGGTAAAAGACAGTCTCTTTCTCCTTTTCAAAACCGCAGCTTCTTCAGAAATCCTTTGCCGGAATACTAAGTTTGTCGACATGCCTTCCGAAAGCAAAGTGGCCTGTGAGAATCGTTATTGTGCGATAGATGCCATGATAGATGGCCCTGCGTTTTAGTTAATAGGTTAACATTGAAACGCATAATTGAGAATATCTTTCATAAGTACCGCAAAAGGACATTTTGGAGAAAGAAAACACAAAATATCAGCCATCATATCAAAAAGATCAAATATAAAAACACTACTTGAATTTGACAGCGACAAAGTCAATTATTAGACTCTGTGAAAACGTTATTTTTGCGAACGAGGTGCCTACTTATTCCCTGCCAATGTCTTTATACAGTACATCTGAAAATAGACTCATTAATCACTTCTTCAATTTGTGACTCAGTTGGTTGGTTGGTTGGTTTTTGTACGAAAACTTCACTTAGATGGTGACAAACGATGTGAGTGCTAGTGACAGATTCCGATCTTAGGTAAGAAAATGGTTGAAGATGAGGAGACCATCAGGTCTGGTACCTATCGATATACAACAAAGCCATCAAGTAGGGTAGTTGTGTGCTCGCCATTCATGGATAGCAGCTATACTTTCTGTAGGAAGTCTGTATCTTGTACGAAGATGATGCATTTACATAATGCATCTGAAAGTCGTTTTTATAGTCTCATTAACCGCTTCTTCAATTTGTGACTGGGTTAGTTTCTATACGAAAACTTCACTTTGATGGGGACAACCGATGCAAGTGCTAATAAGGAATTCGAATCTTAGAACCCCTGTAGATAGGTAGGTAAGTAGTTAGGTTGAAGAAAAGGAGACTAACCATTGAGTTCATGTCTTGTAGGGTCTAGGTATAGCAGCTATACTTTCTATAAGAAGTTTGTATAAAATCCAGAGCTTTTTCCGTTTATTCCTCTGAGACAAGACCATGAAAGTTGGGTTATGACATAAAAAATGTTTCACTGTTTTGATGTTTTCACCAAATGCTCTGCATTCATCATATACCAATAGGCGGAGGATTGCATGAACGCTAATTTTGTGTACTCAGGTCGGACTTATTCAGTTATAAAATAATCATCTGTTTCCCCTAATCGGAATTAAGTTAGGTTAAGTTATGTTAGCGGCCCGTATGGCCAAGAGTGAAGTAAGCCCTCTTAGTCATCAATTACCCAAAAACCGATGACGTCTGTTCTGAAGTGCAGGGCACTCACATAAAAGGTGTTGTACCGATTCCGTTTCCTCCATATCCAAGGCAGCTTCTGCAGCGATTCTGGTGGGGTAGACTAAGCTTGTCAGCGAAGCTAGCCATTTTATCGGGCTGGCCACTGTCCACAAGCGACGTCAAGACAAAGTATAGGTCAGGATATACTTTATGTTTTGAACTGGTGTCATTTCTCGATGGGTTAGTTGATAATTTTAAGTCTATACCCGCGAACTCATCTAATAGTACTATCCCCATACACCTTCCCCCGTGTGACACCCAAACATTTTCTGGGTATTACGCGTCCTGGCCAACTTTCAGGTACATGTTCTCGGCCCTTTACGAGACTAATCCCCACATTAGTAATATTCAGAAGATGTACAGGGTGGCTGATATGTATTGCAATCAACTTCAGGTTGTTATCATTTGTAAACCGCTCGTCTGACAGCTGACACATTTATTCCAGTGGCAGTTCATTTTATTATTTACAAGCTTACAAAAGCATTTTGATCTATTGCATTCAGAAAAAAAGTTATTCGTGATGGAATTCAAGCGTGATAGTGTGATTGCTTTATATTTGGCTGGAAAACCACAGGTGGCTATCGTTAGAGCCCTCCAGCATTTAAATGTGAATAAATCTTTTGTTTCTCGCTTCATTGCTCGTTACCGTGATACTGGCAATGTTGCATCGCGTGCAAAAAGTGGACGAAAAAAAACGGTAACAACACCAGAAATGATCCGAAAAGTGAATTCCAGATTTGTTCGAAATCCACGCCGCAGTGGTAGAAAAATTGCTCGTGAGCTGAACATATCGCGAGAACGGATGCAACACATATTGAAAAAAGAGCTTGGACTAAAGCCATTGAAGTTCCAAAAAGTGCAAGAGCTCACCGATGGACAAAAAAAAGTTAGACTGGAAAGAGCCAAGGAGTTACTTCGCTTGCACGACGAGTAACCAGTTACCGAATTTGGTTTTCTCCGATGAGAAGCCATTCCAAATTGAGCAGTTTGTGAACAAACAAAGTGATCTGGTTTACTTGCCAAAGAGGTCAGCTGAAAATTTACACCTGCGATTGGCCACCAGAACTCAAGCGCCGCCGATGGTAATGGTGTGGGCCGCCGTAACGGCCGATGGTCGCTCCCCGCTCGTATTCATCGTCCATTCATCGTGGGATCAAAATAAATGGCGAATATTATCGGGAAAATGTCTTAAAGACAGTATTGAAGCCCAAGGGCAGACAAACATTTCGGCCGCAGACCATTTGCATTCCAACAGGACTCAGCACCACCGCACTCGGCACGCGTCAACCGAGAATGGTTTAAAAAGAAGGTTCCTCGCTTCATTTCTACCACACAATGGCAACCAAAATCTCTGGATCTCAATCCGTTGGACTTTTGCGCCTGGGGCATTTTGGAGAGTAAGGTTCTCACTAAAAAATACCAAAGTGTCGATCATCTCAAGACGGCGCTTCGCCGTGAATGGGCCAAAATACCGCAGAGCCACTTTTGTGCAGCCTTGATGGCTTTGTCGGCCGTTTGAAGGCCATAATTAGTACCAAAGATGGCCAATTCGAACAAATCTAAACTGATTCTAAAATTTTATGTTATTTCCAAGATTTTTTGCTTTTGAACAATAAAATTAAATAAAAAAAATTAAAAAAATATAGCGCTTTACTTTGTTGGATTATATATCAGCCACCCTGTATTATCTTCTACAAAAAACAGAAGGCGAGGCTAGGGATATAATCCGAACTTGCCCCATGACGAATGATGGGTTTGATATAGCGTGGAAAAATCTTGTAGACCGGTAGGAGAACAAGCGAGTACTGGCAAATTCCCAGTTGGACTTTCACCAATTATGTCCGAAGACAACAGTATTAGGGTGCGGGGATTTAGCGTGGTGGCTGACGGTAGATAATAAAAATCTAGGGATACCAAGGTCATTGGTAGGGAACGTTACAGATCATGCTTACGTTGGGTGCCCGTATAAAATGGGTGAACAGCTTAAATAGTCACAGAAAAAATTATTTTCTAATACACTTTCAAATGAGCAAATTTCATCTATGGAACCACTGTAACGAAATTGCCTTAAAAACATTTTATAATTTCTTTAAAATTTTCAACAGTAACTATGGACCATTTTCAAAAAGGAATACAATTATTATTAAAAAATATATATGAATGTATGTATGTATGTATACATGTATTATTTAATATTACTTAAAATCTAATGACTAAAACGACAAGAATATGAAAAATCTTTAAATTTTAAGTAAATAATATTGAAATTCTAAACAAAATAAATAAATAAATAAATTATTTCTGTAAATATGTATGTTTGTAGAATTATTGTGGCAAAAATAACCCTGCAGGAGATTAAGCGTCAATTGTGTAAAAGCTATTAGTACAAGTACTGGTACAGCTGGCACTAGTTTACACCGGGTTTAAGTTTTTATAGGAAAATACTAGTAGTAGAAGTAGTTTAAATACACCACTCATAGACTGATTGAATTTTTTGTGTAACAAAACAAATATTCACATACTGTTTTTGGAATTAAATTGTGAATCTTTCATTCATGCCATTTTATTGTAAAAAAATAAAATTTTTTGATTCAAAATGCTAATTTTCTATTTGAATTAATTGTTTTTTAAAGACTTGCCATATCACACGACTGTAATCGCCACTCATTCAAAACGAGAAGTTCTCTAAGTAATATGGCAAGCCCGTATTTTTTTTATTATAAATATTATTTCAATGTGCTATGTGTTTTGAAGTGCGTCAAAAATATTTTAAATTTAAAAAAATAATCAATTAAAAAATGAAAATCAAAAAGAGTGTCTGGTGAAAATAGTGTTTCGTTTAATATACATAGTCTTCTACATAAAACAGCCTGTGCAGAGGAGTATGGATTTTGAACTTCTTCCTCTTTTGCACAGCTGCTTACCACAAAAATGCCAAAAGACTGCGACCAACAGCCTTCAGAGGCAAAATTGAAATATTACCAAACAGGTATGTACATTTAATCGACTTCAATCAATCAATGTATATGTTTTATTAACCGTTCTTTTCTTCTAATGTTTGTTTTTCCCCGACAAAAAGTGCATCATTCATTGCCAAGAGCTCTCACTAAGAATTGTTTGTTAAAAGGAAATGTTGGACGATACCTAAATGAAATTTTGGGACCAAACATAATACACAAATTCAACGTTGATGGTACCCATGGAAAACAAAGCTTTAAACGACTTGAAAGCTTGTATACTGCATTCATAGGTGAGTTAATTACCGATTTATAAATGTACTAAATGTTAAATTCTTTATGTAACTTGTTTATTTGTTTATTTAGATGCTATTGCCGTATTTTCTGATGAGCCCGATATAGCTTTAAGAAAAGCTATCCAGGAGGATTAAAAAATGAGCAAAATGAATCATCAACTGGGCAATGACTATTTTAAACTATATTATTTAAAATTGTACATTTTTTATAAGGTCTAGCCAGCCTTGAAAAAATTGACCTATTTTATCTTGTTTTAAACTGTGATTTAAATAAATATGGTTATTTTAAGTTTTTCTATGTAAATATTTTAATAAATAATTATACAAAAACTAATTTTTTAACTATTATTTTTCATATAACCAACAAAAGAACTAGTAATAAAGTGGTACCCAATTATATCCAAATATAACAGTACGAAACTAGTACCAATGGTACTAGTAATTTTTCAAACACACTCAATGCTAATTTGATCATTAAGATGGTATAGAAAAGTTGACAGTTGAGTACTACTACTGGTGGTTTTTGTACTAGTTAGGTACTAGTTTAATCTCCTGCAGGGAAGTTTCTTTATAAATAATAAATACAACTACATTAACATTTAATTGCTACGCGTACAACTACGGGGGGGGGGGGGGGTTTATTTAATAAAATGTTTGCAATACACAAAT
This sequence comes from Sarcophaga caerulescens, assembly GCA_927399465.1. Classification (NCBI taxonomy): domain Eukaryota; kingdom Metazoa; phylum Arthropoda; class Insecta; order Diptera; family Sarcophagidae; genus Sarcophaga; species Sarcophaga caerulescens. Next base: position 107,555,587 of record OV656873.1, read on the forward strand.
GAAAAAAGGAAACCTTTTTAAATTGGGGGGGAAAAAAAAATTTAAATACTTTTGCACATTTTATTTATTATTTTTTTTTTTGTAAATATAATAATAAATTTAAGGATTAAATATCACGCTGGCTTAATGAATTATTATCTCGTTTTATTGTTTCCAGGGAGAGCAATCGCAAAACCAATTTCAAAAGAGACAAATCTATTGAAAAGAATTTCTTTAAAAAGCACACCCAAGGCACATCTAATAGGTAACCGCAAGTGTACAACAAGTACAACAATGCAAAAACAACAGGCATTTTGTTTTTGTTAAAGAGTACGCGGAATGTCAAAAAAATTAACCCTCAAACCTCCATTGGAAATTAATAAAAGCAATTAAAAAAACTAAATAAATTTTATAAATTGAAATTTCTTTTGATTTTTATGTCATGCTTAATTACGCAATAGTGGGGCACCTATAAATTAAAAAAAAAAATATGCCATGCAGTCGATAACATTTCCACTTTATGTAAAGAACATGTTTTTATATGGCCATCGAGAAAAATGGCAGCTGCAAACGTTATTTGTTATTGGTCATAGTTTATGCACCTAGTTGGAGATACCGAAATCTTGTTTGGGTAATTCATCACTCTCGTCTAAATAAATATAAATATAGTAAATCTAGCTTGTAGTTTAAAAGATATGTGTATTTAGTGTTAAAGACTTAAATATTATCTCATCATCATCATCTTGCAAAAATTTTAATAAAATTGGCTTTGAAATAGTAATCCTGAAGAATTTCTAGAGTGCGTATCGTTAAGGATACATCCGGTACATATGAGGGTTTATAAATACGAAAATGATTATCGAAACAAAACACAAAAAAAACAACAAAATTTTGACATTCAAATACTCGTCAGCTGTTGAGATAAGACTACCTATTGGATATGCCTTGAGCACACCTTTTGTAGAGTTTTACGATCAAGGTTTTGCTTTCACTACTTTATTTAGGGTTGAGTTAATGAACACCCCCTATTGGGATTAGAAATATTTGTAAAGCGTATCTAACAATATTTGCCTTCCATTTTACAACATCTTTCAACAATTGGTTTTGCGATCGTCTCAACAACAAAGTAAAGTTTTAAACAAATAAAAAAAAAATTAAAAAAAAAAGAAAACTTAGATTTAAAAACCATTTTCACTTTCAATCTTAACCATCAACCTTCACTCTCATCACTTACTCAATACCAAAAGTGTTTGTTTCCTCGACAGCCAATAGTAATTTTTCGTAGAGTAACTCTGGCGTAGGATATGGTGGCAAATCTAAACGATTGAAACATGTATGAGCTCTGGGTAATGCATTTGGTTTGCCCCATTTCTCAATACAAAAACGTCGCGGTCCCGTGGAACCACGCAAAGCAGAAAAGCCTTCATATGGTATACTTGAAGTGCCCGTAACAAATTGCAACAGGCGTAGACGTTGTTCATTTGTAAATTTTTCGATGACCTGCCAGAACCATATGATGACCTGATGATTATCATGATAGCCGGAACGATATTCAGTGTTTAAACGCCAGTCATTTATATCGATTTCAGCCGTACCAGCTATAACCAGTTCCAATTCTCTTGCATCGAACACTGAAACTAAACGCGAATCGACGACTTCATAGAAGCCACGCACTAATGATTCTGTTTGCTCTTGTACGCCCCGTTCCAAACGCCATTTGATCATACGCTCTAGGTATTCTTTTTTATTTTTCTCATTTACAATAATATTTTTGCCACCGGGCTTAAGTTCTCTCTCCACCACTCGACCCAACAGTTCTTCAGTTACACAGAATGTTAGGCCCAAATCAATGCCAGTGCCAATGTCATTATCACGTATCCATTGTAAAGACTGATGAAATTCATTGTCCAACGATTCTAAATCACTTAAAGCTACGGGAAGTCTTAATAAAGCTTTGTAAAATGGCCGTGTGAAAAAGGCATCCAACAGATACTGATGGACTAAGGCTAGGCCTAACACACGACCACTGAAACGGAACCAATCATGGCAGTTATCCACGAAAGCTGACAGCGGTGACACTTGCACCGTATAAGTATCATTGGCCGAATACTCGAATAGGCCATAGTAGGGATTAAACAATTCACGTGATAGTAAAAAGAAAAATTCTCTGCAATGAAATTAAATGGAAATTTACACGTTTTCATTAGACAAACTAAGAAAAATATGCGCATTATGTTGATATGTTGAGTAACTTGCATTCTCTAGATAACTCGAAGTTCTGTTTGATATCTGGATATATTTCGTTATATTCACTTCATGCATTTCCCTCACCTATCTCTGCTAATTGCGTGATATGCCTCTCTATTGAATAGAAAGTCCTCTGGTATACTTTCTAACTCTTCAAGCTTTGTCTTCTGTGTTTGAATGTATTCTCATACAGGTTGTAGTTTAAAGTCTGATACTTGTCTTAACCCTTTTTTGATTGTAATAACCCAAGAAAAGTTTAGATTATCTTATACACACCTGGCTTGAGAAGAGTCTCTGCCTCCCCCCAGTTTCCTTTTAACCGAGTGTATTCCTCCAAAATAGCTTTTCCTATAGTGCCACAGAAACTCCGCCTGCACTTTGTCGTTAATACTCACATAAACTGAGATAAGGTGACCTTAATTGACTTGCCATTTGTTCGGCAAGTACTCCGATAGATAATGTTTGAAAGACATCCACGAGTTTCCCCATGAGTTCCGAATTTTTCACTCTGGGATCGAACACCTCTCGTTCCTGCCCCGCTATCTGTCCTCGATCTATCCATATACCGCGAATGGTTTCTCTTTTAAAAGAGTGTATAGCCTCCACAATGCTCCAATAAAGTTTTCTGATTCTGTCCACAGGTGACAGTTATGGAACTGTCAGAAACTCTACTTGACAGGTCACGATGCCCCGTAATAAATCTTGTAGCAGATTTGGCATCCATTATCCTCACCATAGATTCCGTAACTCTGGCCTTCAAGGAATAAATTCCAAAATAGCTTTTAGCAAGGCTGTATGACAAGTTTTCCTTACCCTGGTTACATCAACACATGTTAGTCTTTGTTTCTTCTATTTATATCAATCAATGGGCCCTTTCGTTACAATTGACCTGATCACCATTGTATACATCCAGTACATAATTCTTGAGTTGTTTGACCTTCACTTCATTCAGTGCATAGTACTTGGGCTGCACCCGTAAGATTTGTACCTTCTGGATAACATTATGACTTGCTTTGCTTTTCTTCACCTACTCTCTGTACGAGCTTTCCATGTCAGTTGAGTAATGAAACGTAAATTCCATTCCATAATGGTTTGTGAATTTAATATGTAAACAGAGTTGAGCGAATAAAGGACAGTTGCCCATTAAAAATTGAGTTATTTTTCCTCCTTCCTGAAGTATTACAGGTTTAACTCTCCAGTATTATTTCCAAATATTTTGTCTCCAGTTTCTGTGATATTAACTAACCTAGGAATCGAACATTTTTAGATTGCGGAAGTTTCCTACTTCTAGGTACTATTGTGATGAAGTTTGTCTTCAACCACAATAACATTGTTCATCTACTTAGAATCCTAATTATGGTATCGCAAAAAGCCTCTTCAAATCTGTCTCTTCTTAAAAAACTATGACGTCTCTGCATACAGTCAATGCTTGCCTGAATTTCATCAAGAGTTCATTCATATTCAATCGAGCCCCATATTAGTAATGAATGAACTACACCTTGTGAGCTTATCCCTTTATCATTTATCATTTTGCCTAATGAGTTTGTTTTTACAGATCTTGTTGTAAAGACTTCTCTCATCCCTACTCAATGCTCCTCCATTCAATGACCTCGTAATGAGTGTTACCAAATGCCAACTTGTGAGCTTATCCCTTTATCATTTATCATTTTGCCTCATGAGTTTGTTTTTACAGATCTTGTTGTAAAGACTTCTCTCATCCCTACTCAATACTCCATTCAATGACCTCGTAATGAGTGTTATTAAATGCACTCTCTGTAATAAGAAAAACGCAGTCACCTCCATTCGTCTCATGGTTTCTTTTCGCAGATCTTGTGGTAAATATTTCTCTCATCCATCTGAATATCATAGAGCCCATACACCTTCTATTCAATGCTCTATTAATGTCCCCGTGATGAGTGTTTTCAAGTGCGGCGTCTATAATAAGGAAAACGCAGTCACCTCCTTGTCTTCCTGAGATTCCTGAATGGCTACTACCAAATCTATAAGTATACCTGCAGATCAGTAGATCTGAGTAGGTCTGCCCGCTCTATCTACGTGTTATGAGGGTGCATTGGCACCCTTTTCAATGCTTTAAAGCTAAGTGATTTGAGGCTTATTATAAGGGTTTTGGGTTTCCAACTTTGGATTAAGCACCTCCACACTAGAGGTCAATAACTGATATAAGAGTTTTTGCAAGTTACACTCCTGACCATATACATATAGCTCCTTTATTGCAACATAGTCATATCTGTCAAAAAAAACTTGAACTTGGCAAAATGCGATTTAAGTTTTCAAGACATAAGTCCTATGATCTAATTGCCGCAAACACTTTTTACTATAACTTCGGTTCAGCTTGGGATATAAAACTGATTTTTTTTCAACATGTACAGAAGGTCTAAAAGAGCAGTTTTGCTTAAGTAACTACAAATTTTTAATTTTTTGAGATATGACTATGTTGCAATAAAGGAGCGATATGTATGTATGTATGACTCTTAGCATTTATCAAAAATATATGTATAAATTTAGGCACTTACCTAGATGGTCCTCCATAATCGAGACCCTCCTCAGTGTCCCATAAGACGGCCAAACGGCCTCTTTGTAAGTCTTTTTTATTGGCTGACATAATACGACGAAATGCATCTTCCAGCAAATGAGTACGACGTATTTGTAATCTAAAATAAAAAAATAATCAATTTTAAATCAATATTTTCATGAGCAATAACTACGTTAACTCACTTTAATTTATGTGGTCCTTGACCATAACCTTTTGATTCTAATTTCCTGTAAAAACATCTTAATTTTGCTTCGAAATCACGTCGAAAAGGCGGTGGTGCCCGCTGTAACATACGTGAATTGAGTATTGGTGAACCTTGTGGACTTCGCTCCTCTATGGGTACATAGCTCATAATCTCTTGTTCGAAAAGACTACAAATGGAACCGAAAGAAAAGGAAATATTATTAATACAAGTTCTTCATTCTAAATAAATGTAAATAAATCTATTTATGGAGATAAGTTAAATCAGAAATTTAATTTATTTCTATGCAATAAAATCTGTAAAAAAAAATCATGTCAAGGTTCGTAAAGTCGTTTAATAGTAAATATTGATAACAATTTTACAAACGATTATTTCACAATAATATTGTTATCGGAGTCAAGTATTCGATTTTATTTTAGATTTTAAGTTTTACCATGAATTGATAAACATTTTGAGGTCAATTGTTAATATAAATAAAACATAATATAAGGTGTAGTAAAAAGGAAAAATATAAAAATATAAAAATGCAAAAGAAGGAATATAAGATTGCGAATGCCCACCTTTGGCGAATAATTCGATAGATTTATTGAGCTTATTTTATTGAGGTTATGTTCTTTTAAAAACACTCAGATTATGTTAGGTTAGAATTGAGAACGTGTACTTGCCATTTGGATAAGTACAATACCCAGAGGTCAAAATTACCCATTGTAAATTCGTCCTAGAAGAGAAAGGGAAAGAATAGTGAAAAAGATAGGGAAATTGGAAAAGGAGCAGAGGTAGGATTTAAGAGACGAAGGAAAAAATGGACCACAAACGCACAAGAAAACGCGACTACAACCTCTATGCCCTAGCACTTCTCAAACAACTCAACCTCTTTATGAATCTATGGATGCCCTAATGTCAGGCCCCTGCTAGGGTTCCTGTCCTGGCCCTGCCTAGGCTCCTCAACCTTAACCTTAACCTACTAAGGGCTGGACAGTTGCAGAGAAGGTGTTCTATAGTTTCCAAAACTCTTCATCTTTGTGAATTACTACCAACGCAGTATTTAGTGTTGGTGATACGAAGCAGAGATCAGCAATGAATCATTTTTCCGCTACTCATAAGCACTCATGCAATTTTGAGTATGAGTGAATCAACAGAATTGAAATTCAACTACTCTGATTCATTCGTACTCGCTACAACATTGATTTATAAGTATAGGTTACAATGAGTATGAGTACAACGTTGACATCAAACTCACAACATTCGAAATGTGTTTGATTCATACGCCTACTCATTCTGATTCATAAATTTAGAAAAATACTTATAATACTTATAAGTGATTCGAGTGGCTCGAATCATTCATCAAAATTTACAGCCTTTGTTATTGTTGCATATACAAACAAAGAAGAAAGGAAAGACAACAAGCAAAGCATACTCACAATCTTCTTGTGAGTATAGTAGTGTTCGTACGCGAATCATACTTATTTTGTGCTCCGTGTAAATGTTAAGTAGAGACGAGTCGAAGTCAATAACATCATGCGTATTGTTAAGTATGAATACGACGAGTACTTCCAACTTTGAGTATGAGTAGTATGAGTATGATATTAAAATAAGTATGAATGCGTATAAGTATCAGAAATAATAAGTATGACTCGAATACGAAGCCGACAATTGTAATAATTTATACGACGTTACAGCAGGATTTTTGTTGATTTCTGTTTTAGAAAAGTATTGAAAATAGATTGATTGATTGCGAATTTCGCTGATGATATCGCAACAGTTTTGCTAACAAAAGAGAAAGAGAGTCTTTCATTTAGGACTCCCTATCTTTGAATTTAAACAAAACAAAGCATGTATAAGACATCGTTGAAAATTTTAATTCGTTTGAAAGACCTATTAATGCCAATATGTGTGGAAAATATCATTAAAATGTCCGCCACGGTTTCTCTGGGTAGAGGGGACATCTATAATGTCTAATTTTCCATGCCTTTGGCGCATAATTTGAGCTGAATTTCACAGATGCAATGGATTATGTTGACTTTGATGACCCCAAGAAAAAGTCTAACGAGATCTACTCACACGATCTACATTTTCCATGAGGCGGGCAGTGGGACAAAAGATGCCGCATAGACCCTATACATTTGATGTTATTGGCCCTAGTAGGTGGTGATATGAATTCTCTTTACCTTAATAGGAACATTAGCCACTGTAGTCTAGTAGGTAAGGTGTTGATTTGTTAGACGTAAGATCACGGTTCAAAACCAGTTCAGACACATCAAGCAAAGCGGAATATGCAAAAATATTTCTTAGGCAATTTCCTCTTACCAGATGTCTGGCAAAAACTCTGAGATTAATAAAATTTGTGATGAAAAGTTTTTCAAAAATCTGTCGTTCTGAGTCGACTTTAGACTGTAGGTTCCGACACTCATGTACAAAATTAACACACACAACATAAGCTATGTGAGAAGCTAGATCGTAATCCTGACTGAAGAGTTGTAATGATCAATTATGAATGTATGTATGTATGGACTGTGTTAGCTTTGAATGACTTTATTTCTACATTCTATCTTTTTTTTACTACATTCTACAATGATTAGAATTACGATATCTTTCTGGTAGAATATGGAACGTTTTGTTCGATAACTTCTTCTTAGTGTTTGTAAAGTAATTCCATTATGTTCGCTGTTAAAGATAAAAAAAAAAACAATTCTTGTGGAACGTTAAGCTTCTGGCTCAACGTAATACTTCTTACATGATCAGCCGTTGTTGAAGAAGTTTCGCTTTTTTTTAAACAAAATCTTATCTTTTCAATACTGCGTAACGTGATTCAATTGCTTTTGTAGGTCATATTGTATTTATATACATATGGGCAATTTCGTGTCAAGTGACCCAATTTTTAAAATCGATGTCTTTCGATTTGGAAAATTTTTGTTAGGACCAATAGGTGAAAAGTTACACACATTTTAAAAAAACCCTGTATGACCAAAATGTCCAACTTTGACCCCCTCTAACTCCGGCAGTTCTTGACTGATAGAGCTGTCTGGCCTACTATCCAATAGTACTAACCTTGGTGGAAATTTCATCCAAATCGAAAGACATCGATTTTAAAAATTGGGTCACTTGACACGAAATTGCCCATATGTATGTATGTATATCTCTATCTCTATATACATATATAAAAATGACGTGTATCTTCCTGATCGCTAAACTCAAAAACTACTGGACCGATTTTGACCAAACTTAATATACATGTTCTATGGGGCGTGAGGAGTGTTTCTGTGTAGTTTGAAGTTCGTCCGACAGTTTTTTTGTGTTTTTGCACCGTAACTCAAGAACTACTGCACCGATTTCGACCAAACTTAATAATATACATGCTCTATGGGGCGTGAGGAGTGTTTCTGTGTAGTTTGAAATTCGTCCGACAGATGGCGCAATATTTAGTTTTTTTGTGTTTTTGCACCGTAACTCAAGAACTACTGCACTATGCTGTTTGCGTTATTCCAATTTTGATTTTTGAATAAAACATTTTTTTCTATTATAAATAACTAAAAACACTGATTTTGATTTTCTTCGAGAGGCAGTTCAAAAAAAAAAAAAATAAAATTGGGGCCAGCAACGCGGATCGGGCCCAGCTATCAAAAATATATAATTCCATTTGAACAATAATTGCTATGTCGATTTAGTGAACCTTTCATTATTCTTCTAAATATCAATCAGCCATGACTTTGCATGGAAACCAGACTTACAGTGAAAATAAAATTCGAAGGCAAAACAACGTTTGCCCGGGTCTGCTAGTTGTGTATATACATATATGTGTGTGTGTGCTGCAAACGGAAGTGATTCAATATTATAATTGATTTAGAATGTGTTTTTTCCCTTTTCTAATTTTTTTTTTTTTTTCGTTTTTTGGTACTAAATTAACACATTAAAAGTTATTAAAGCAAATATTTAAATGATTAATTGCAAATGTTTTTCTATTCTTTGTTTCGTATATTATTAAAAGGGGACAGAATCATTTTACGTTCAATTACTTTTTTTTCTAATTTTTGTTAAAACGAATGTTTAGTGAGAGGAATATGAACATTAAGAGCAGACTTGCATTTTTGTATTTTTTTTCCTTTGTATAACAGATGGGACCCTATAGGTTACTGAAGTTCCTTCACAGTCAACACCTCCACTGTCCAAATCACTTTCAATAATTTCGATGACCATTCATGCCCTTTTTCAAAGATATCTTTTTCGTAATTAGTTTATCAGGCCATTTGCGTCCATATGGTGCAATATCCCTTAAGTAGCTTCTTTCTAAAACGAATAATATGATCCTTTTTCAGAGATTCTTTCCCCTTACCGATATGCATACAGGTCCAACACAGAGTTAGACTGATTTCAGCTGCTAAGCAACGCTGTGAATCCCAATTCCGCATTGCTTCATACACAATACACATACATACATACATATGTAATTGGTCATTACAACCCTTCTGTCAGGATTACGACCTAGCTCCACACACCACTTATGTTGTGTGCGTTAATTTTATAAAGGGTGATTTTTTAGCTATTATCTTTTTGGCAACACTGGTTTAAACAGCTCACGCACGTTTCGTGTTTTGTTTCACTGTCAAACATCTTCAGTTTGGACTATAATTTAACCATGAATCGTCTTACAAACGAACAACGCTTGCAAATCATTGAATTTGGTATCATTGGACCGTACTTCTTCAAAAATGCTGCTAATCGTAACGTAACTGTGAATGGTGAACGCTACCGTGAGATGATATCCAACTTTTTTTTGCCCAAAATGCAAGAGCTTGACTTGCATGACATGTGGTTCCAACAAGACGGTGCCACAAGCCACACAGCTCGCGTAACAATGGACTTATTGAGAGGCGAGTTCGGTGAACATTTTATTTCACGTTCGGGATCGGTGAATTGGCCGCCTAGATCGTGCGATTTAACGCCTTTAGACTATTTTTTGTGGGGCTATGTTATAGCTCATGTCTATAAAGACAAGCCCGCTTCAATTGACGCATTGGAAGACAACATTGAAGCAACAATGAAATGTAAATGAGTATGCCAAAATTGGTCTAAGCGGATGGACCATTTGAGGCGCAGTCGCGGTCAACATTTTCATGAAAAAATCTTCAAACATTAAATTATATGGACCGTACTATTGGATCATATAAAGATTTCATGCATTTTTCTGAATTTTATGTGTTATTTTTTTTTTGAAAAATTTTCCTATAACTCTTAAAAAATCACCCCTTACATGTGTGGCGGGACCTACAGTTTAAAGCCGACTCCGCACGACAGATTTTTGAGAAGCTTTTCATGGCAATTTTATTTACTATCAGAGTTTTTGCCAGAAATCTGCTGAGAGGAAGTCGCCGATGAAATATTTTCATATTTTCGTTTTGATGTCTGACCTGGGGTTTGAACTCGGGCTTTCAGTCTAATAAGCCAACACACTACCTACTAGACTACGGCGACTTCATACACAATATCAACGCTCTATGCTGACAGTAATAATCTTTTACTCTGCTGTAAAACCGTGCAATAAAAGCCTAAATTCACAACCCGGGAAGTCGTCGTAGTCTAATAGGTAGTGTGTTGGCTTATTAGACTTGAGGCCACGGTTTAAACTCTAGGTCAGACATCTCAATCAAAACGAAATATTAAAAAAAATATTTCATAGGCAACTTTCTCACAGTAGACTTCTGGCAAAATCTCTGAGAGTAAAATAAAAATTGCCCTGAAAAGTTTCTCAAAAAAATCTGTTGTTTAAACTGATATTGTATTCACTTATTCCTCAAACCATGGTTAAACTTCTGGCTAGAAATCTCGTATAAAACGGAGTACAAAAAAATATTATCTTCGACGACTTCCTTTCAGTAGTCATCTGGCAAAAACTCTAAGAGTAAAATAAAATTGAAAGTTTCTCAAAACAATCTGTCGTTCGGAGCCGACTTTATAATGAAGGTCCCACCATTCATGGATAAAATTAACACACACAACATAAGTGGTGTGAGAAGCTAGGCCGTAATCCTGACTGACCGCCCAAAAAGGCGTAAATATTTCCATCATGATTTTTGAATTGTACCACATTGCATGTACTGCACGAACGATTTCAGTGCATGATCAGCTCACTTGGAGGTGATGTGAAGTGACCAGCGAGATCCAGCAATCAAACGGATAAAACATTTCAATGATATCTCAAACACATCTAATATATAAAATTCTCGTGTCACGGTGTTAGTGGTTAAACTCCTCCGAAATGGATCGACCGATTTTCATGAAATTTTGTGTGCACATCGGGTAGGTCTGAGAATCGGACAACATCTATTTTTCATATCCCTAAATGTTAAGAGTTCGTGGCAAATCGTTAAAATATTTTGGTACATATTGATCATAAACGAATAAAATTTGGTGGGTAAGTTCGTAGAGTCGATATCGACAATCCCACCAAAAATGGGCGTGACAACTCTCCCCCTTCAAGTGATACCTATAACTCTTAAACTACTGAACCGATTTTAACCATTCTTTTTTTGTTCGAAAGATTATCAGGTTTAGATGGTTTAAAAAAAAATTCGATATAGCAAAAAGTAGGCGTGGCAAACCTTTAAAATTTAATATTTAGGGACATAGTGATCGTAGACGAATGCAATTTGGTGGGCAGGTTCGTAGCGTCGATATCGACAAACTTACAAAAAATGGGAGTGGCAACCCTCCCCCTTTAAGAGATACCTATAAGTCGGCTAATTCGATGGTTTATAACTACAACGCTTTCGATAAGTACATCCCCACACTTATAGTAAGTTAGTTATTTTTATATAACTGTTTTATGCAGAGTATACAATATATATATATATTGTGACCTCTTTTGGGCAATAAAAAAAATCAATTTTGGACGGGACGAAGTTCGCCGGGTCAGCTAGTTTTTTTTATATAAATTTAAAGATAAGAAGCACAGTCTGCTGGCAAAAACTCTGAGGGCCATTATTACAACTTGGCGTTAAAGTTGGGTTTAGTTAAAGGTAACTTTAGTTAAAGTTAAAGTTAACTTTTTCAAAAATATGGCTGTATCGGAGCAATGTCGATAACATTACCTAAATAAAACAAGTTTTTTTAAAACGCAGTGGCAACGAAGAGCTTCTTTTTTTGTTGTGATTGCTCATTTCGTTTATATTTGTAGTTGCCATATTGAAAATAATATATAATATGGCAAGTTCAGACATAAACTTAACTTTAAAAGTTAGCGATGGAAATGATCCTCCCTTTAGATTCTCATTTCTACCTTATTGTCCACTTAAAATAATAAAATACAATCTTATCTGCCTATTAAAACCCTAAACCCCTAAACTATTTAAGAAGTCGCCGTAGTCTAGTAGGTAGTGTGTTGGCTTATTAGACGAAAGGCCCGAGTTCAAATTCAAAATATGAAAATATTTCTTCCGCGACTTCCTCTCAGCAGATTTCTGGCAAAAACTCTGAGAGTAAATAAAATTGCCATGAAAAGCTTCTCAAAAGTCTGTCGTTCGGAGTCGGCTTTAAACTGTAGGTCCCGCCACTCATGTATAAAATTAACGCACACAACACGAGTGGTGTGAGAAGCTAGGACGTTGTACAATGGGTCAATTCGACCTCCGGGTACTGTACTTGTCACAGTTGACAAGTACACGTCCTCTAACCTAACCTAACCTTAAAACCCTCCCTTTAGTTAACGGCAAGTTGTAATAATGGCCCTGAATGTAAATAAAATTTATCATGAAAAATTTTGCAAATCTGCCGTTCAGAATGGACTTTATACTGAGGTGGGGGGGGGCATGTCACTCCTGGATAAAATTAATGCACACAACATGGATGGTGTAAAAAGCTAGGTTGTAGTCTTGACTAAATGGTTGTAATGACCTATTAAGTAAGTAAGTGGTGAGTGACATGATTTCCTTATTTGTTTGACTTTTGGCCGAGCCACACTCTAGCCTTTTTTGACGAATTCCATTGCATGTTCTTAAGATAAACTTAAGATAAAACCAAAAAAAAAAATATCACAGGTTATCTGATTGTAAATCTAATAATTCTAATTAATTATAGTGTATATGCTAATTTAATTTGTAATTTTTAATATGATTAAACACAAACACAAGTGAAATATAAATATAAATGCAATCACAAGTGAAGTTATTAAAAGTGAATTAATATTTCAAGAAAAAAAAAAAAAAAGAAGGGGTGAATGATTTCATAAAGACGATAATAATAATGACTATTATCGGTAAATGAAATTATAAGAAAATTTATAATAATAAATTGTAAATAAATATTATTACGAAACAAAAACAACAAAACTAATTATTAAAATTATTTAGAATGAAAGAAAAAAAAACCAAAATAATGCTCTAGCAAGGGTTAAATGAATGTATGAATGAACGATTCACTATGATGATGATGACGATTATGACGATGGTGGTCGTGCTGATGGTGATGGCAATGAAAAATATTATTATTATGAATCAAAAAAAAAAGTGAAATTTAAATTAAAATTAAAATAAAATGAAAATTAATAACTATGCGGGTATACTTTTCAAAACTGAAACAGAATTTAAAGAAAAAAAAAATACATTTTTTGCAACATAATTTCTAGTGTGATTATGAGTTCAAGGTTACATCTATTAAAATGGGGTAATATTTTTAAATAAAAATAAAATAAAAAATAAAAATAAAATTAAAATAAATTAAAATACAAAACTTACACAGCCCAAACAATATAAGCCGCTTTCGAGAAAAATCCCATTATTTTTAAGATTTTTGAAATTGTAAAAATTCCAAGAATTCTTTTTTAACTTTCGCACACTCGTCGTATTTATGGGGATAATGAAACCCTTGAAACACTTTATCAAATTATTCGTATTATTGAAGTAAATTTTCATCATACACATTCTACAGTTTAATTAATTAAATTGTTGTTATTTTTTTGTCTTTTTTTTTTTTTTTTTTGAATTTTCACGATTCTATACTCGTTTATAAAAGTTCGTTTAAAGCATCAAATGAAACGATTTACATTATTTTCTAAAAAAAATATGTAATTTTAAGAAAATATTTTATAATGAAACATTTTGAAAATAAATACGAAATTTGTATTGAAAAGAAGCGATCTTTTATAAAGTATGGTTTTGTCAATTGAACACAAAGTTCACGTGATGTGACACCTTTAGACTTCATTTGTGGGTCACGCCAATGACCGTCCTCTACGCAGATAATCTCCTAACCAGAGATCAGCAATGAATCGTTTTTCCGCTACTCATAAGCACTCATGCAATTTTGAGTATGAGTGAATCAACAGAATTGAAATTCAACTACTCTGATTCATTCGTACTCGCTACAGCATTGATTTATAAGTATAGGTTACAATGAGTATGAGTACAATGTTGACATCAAACTCACAACATTCGAAAAGTGTTTGATTCATACGCCTACTCATTCTGATTCATAAATTTAGAAAAATACTTATAAGTGATTCGAGTGGTTCGAATCATTCATCAAAATTTACAGCCTTTGTTATTGTTGCATATACAAACAAAGAAGAAAGGAAAGACAAAGACAACAAGCAAAGCATACACACAATCTTCTTGTGAGTATAGTAGTGTTCGTACGCGAATCATACTTATTTTGTGCTTCGTGTAAATGTTAAGTAGAGACAAGTCGAAGTCAATAACATCATGCGTATTGTTAAGTATGAATACGACGAGTACTTCCAACTTTGAGTATGAGTAGTATGAGTATCATATTAAAATAAGTATGAATGCGTATAAGTATCAGAAATAATAAGTATGACTCGAATCTACTCATCGTTTTGAATACTCGTTGCTGATCTCTGCTCCTAACGTTGAAGTATTTAAAAACCAACATTCACTGGGTTTCGTTCCGAAATAATGAAATTTCCAAGCATCATAATTAAATAAAAGTTTTATCGAAATCTTAGCTTTATGTGCGGATTGGATTAAGCTTCTCTCTTATGAATAAGGCGCAATAAGGTTATCCTCTTTTGGATCCTCGGTCATGTGGAAATTCAAAACATCGAGCTTGCGAGGAGGGTAGCATTAACACCGGGTAGGGTTAAAACCCTGCTGTAGAGCGGGGGGGCGGATGTTGGAAAAGTATGCATAATGAAAGGGTTTGGTACCATCAAAACTTTTGTTGAGAAATTACAACAAAAGGAGCTCTGAGTCATGTCTTCCACTATCCCGAAATAACCTGAGTTCAGTCAGAATGACACAACCTGGCCTCGCACACTGCTCATGTTGTGTGTGTTAATTCTACGCCAGAAAGTCGCAGAAAGAAATATTTTTTTTTTAACTTTGTTGTGTTCGAGCTGTCTAAGCTAAGGTTCAAGCCATGGGCCTTCGTTTAGTAAATCAACACACTACCTATGTTGGATACATATTTAATAAGGCAATGGAGATAACTTTGCTGCCTAACTAGAGCATTATGTAAATTACAAGTCACTTGTATGAAATGATTAGTACACTACCCTCATCCGTAAAAGTTGAATTCAATAATTAGCATACAGAGAGGCCAGATACACCTTATTAGCCTCCACTACCATCTGGTTGGGAAAGATTCCTATATTGATTGGAAGTTGGCAGTTAATAGCAGTTGATTAGAAGTTTTACTGCGATAGTTTATATATTTCAGTTTCTGAGGATTAAAAAGTTTCTGGATAAACACGGCTCCTTTAAATTAACTTAAAAACCAGGCCGGAACAATAGCAATTGATTGATCAAGAACAGATGGCTGCCATAAGCTGGCTAGTTTGCTTTAAGTCAAATGGGATGAATGAGTTACAAGATAAGTCTCTGCCTAGACTACGGCGACTTCATATGCTATTGTATAACAATAGATACACTGAGCGCGAAAGTGAGTAAACAACACTGAAATAATTAATTTTCTTAGATTAGCGAGAAAAGTAAATGGGAATAGTCGAATAAATTTCCAAAAATAAAAACGTTTATGAATTTGTAGGTACATATTGATCGTAGACGAATAAAACTTGGTGGGTATGTTCGTAGATTCGATATCGACAATTCCACCAAAAATGGGCGTGACAACCCTTCCTCTACAAGTGATACCTATAACTCTTAAACTACTGAACCGATTTTAACCATTCTTATTTTGTTCGAAAGCTTATCAGGCTTAGATGGTTTTAAAAAAAATCGATATAGCAAAAAGTAGGCGTGGCAAACCTTTAAAATTGAATATTTAGGGACGTAGCGATCGTAGACGAATGCAATTTGGTGGGTAAATTCGTATAGTCGATATCGACAAACCCACCAAAAATGGGCGTGGCAACCCTCCCCCTGTAAAAAATATCTATAAGTCGGCTAATTCGATGGTTTATAACTACACATGTACATATATAACATGTATGTCAGTTAGTTTTTCTTTTGGAGCGAGTACAACAAATACAACTTCGTCAGCACTACCCATGATTCCGACCTCTTATTGTTATTCTTTGTATGCCTCACCTAAATAACGTACCGACTTCGATTAAATTTTGTACTAGATATGTAGATAGATCCACACACTTATAGTAAGTTAGTTATTTGTATATAACTGTTTTATGCAGCATATTACAATAAATATATAATGTGACCTGTTTTGAGCAATAAAAAAAAATCAATTTTGGGCGGGACGAAGTTCGCCGGGTCAGCTAGTTACTTATGAAATGTTAAAACAAAAACAACAATTCAATTATTGTTGTGCTACAAGTATATTTTTTATAATAGAAAATTTAAAATTATAGTGGGTGTTGACTCACTTATGGCGCTCAGTGTATATCGTTTGCAAAAGAAAAAAAGTAAAAAATTTACCGCATTTTGAATCGCTAACACTACAAGTGTTGATTTCTGTATTCCTTGTACTTTCTGAAGCCGATATGTTTTAATTGCTGCAAAGTAGTAAACTGAACTGATGCATATACGGCCTGATACTTACGATGTATCTGCAAATATGGCATTTTGTATAAAATATTCTTCGTATATACATATAATACGAGCACATAATTTTATTGAAAAGTATGGCGTAAGAAAGGATTAAGTTGCTGAAGCCGTCTACTTTCGTTAAAAACTTCCTGTCTTCACAAGTTACTTTGAAATCAAAAATATATAATGAGCGAAAAATTTAACCTTTTTAGGGCCATTATTACAACTTGCCGTTAAACTTGGGTTTAGTTAAAGATACCTTTAGCTAAAGGGAACAGAAAAGTTAACTTATTTTCATTATTACAACTTGCAGTTAAAATAAATTTAACTTTTCTCCAAAAAATATGACAGTGCCGGAGCAATGTCGATAAAACTGCTCAATTAAACAAGTTTTTTTAACGCAGTGGCAACGACGGGCTTCGTTTTTTGTTGTATATGGTCATTTTGTTTAAATTTGAAGTTCCCATATTGAAAATAATATATAATATGGCAAGTTAAACTTAACTTTAAAAGTAACCGGCAGGATGATCCTCCCTTTAGCTTAACGCTCACTTCTATCTTATTGGGTACTCATAATAATGAAAAACAATTTATCTGCCCGTTAAAATCCTGCCTTTAGTTAACGGCAATCGTTATATTATCCAAAAAGTCGCTTGTATTCCAATATGAAATGTTAAATGCCAATGATCTAAGCATTTCACCACTTTAATTGTAACTTTTCAAAAAAAAAAAAAAGATCGCTTGCATTTCAACACAATATTTTGTAATTATTGTCATCATTGTTATAAAAATTTAAAAATAAATGTTTCGTTAACAAATGTAGGAATTGTTCATTAATTTTCTACAATTAATTGTAGAGAATTATTCTTTTAGTGGGTGCGGCAATGATGACCACGTTAAATTTATTTTTTATTTTTTTTTATTTTCTGTCTTTCTTTCTTTCATTCACTTTTGATGTCATTAAGTTGCAGCACTTTTTGTATTGTTTTATTGCTTTAAAAAAAAAAAAAAAAGGTTCTTTCTTTGTTGCATTAATTGTTTTTATTTTTATTTAAAATCTTTGTTATTATGTTGAAATATAAATGTTGAAAGCATTTCCCAATAGTTCAAATACGATTAATTAATTTCGATTTAATTCAATTACAAAAAAAAAAAAAAAAAAACATTGCAATTGATACGCACCAAAAAGACCCAACCTTATGTTGGGCAAGGAATCTCACTAATTTAACCGCTTTACACGAACATTACAAAGAGTAGTCGCTCTAGTTAATGACTAAAGGCAAGTGACTGCGTAAAATATTATTTTTTATATTTTTAATTTGAATTTATTTTTCTTTTTTTTTTTTTTTTTTCTTTTTATATTTATTTATTATATTAACTGATTAAGGAAGAATTCTTTCTTGCATTAGCCTTTAGCTGTTAAGTGATAAGAATAAATTTATTTTCTTCTAAGTATTTTTCGTACTTTGTTTTTAACTATTGTTTAGTATTTGCCATGATATCAGCGGAAGTATAGAGCAGAAAGAAGTTTATTTTTCTATTTACAATTGATAAGTCATAGTAAAATATTGATTTGATAACTCTTAGTGCCATTATTACAACTTGCCGTTGGCTAAAGGGAGGATTTTAACGGACAGATAAATTGTTTTTCATTATTATACATAAGTGGACAATATGGTAGAAGTGAGCGTTAAGCTAAAGAGAGGATCATCCTACCGGTAACTTTTAAAGTTAAGTTTATGTTTGAACTTGCCATATTATATGTATATAACTAGCTGACCCGACGAACTTCGTCCCGCCCAAAATTGATTTTTTTATTGAAATACGTAAACGTAAACGTATATGTGTTCTACGGTACGCAGATCTTTCTAGTTCAAAATTTAATCGAAGTAGGTACGTTATTTACATGAGGCATACAGAGAATAACAATAAGAGGTCCGAATCATGGGTAGCGCTGACGAAGTTTTAGTTGTTGTACTCGGTCCAAAACAAAAACTAACAGACATACATGTTATATACATATGTACATATCGTCGTTGAAAATCCAAAAGTACGTAACAAACATTTTTCTAATTTTACAGGAGAAGCAAAAAAAGTTATAAAATTTCAAGTGCACCTATCCCCCGATTTACACGGTACTTGTTTTACACGTTTTCGCTTTTACACGGTTTTCCAAATAAGTTTTTTTTTTTGTTTTTATCGCACTCTTTTTTTTTGTTCTTCTGTTTAATGTATTGTAATTAAATAAAAAAAACAGTGTTTCCGTAATACATTACATATTTTAACCTGTCAATGCATTTTATTTTTATTTCTGTGTACACCTAAAAATATGGAAAAATCACAACTGTTAAATAGCAAAATTATGCATTTTCTGCAAGCTTTTCGATTTACACGGTTTTGACTTGAAAATTTTTAATTTTCTATTTACACGTTTTTCTCAGGAACGTATCTACCGTGTAAATCGGGGGATAGGTGTACTTCACATGTAGAAACATTTTGAATTATTGATATAAAAACGTTATTTTTGGTCGCAAGAATCTAAAAATTGGTAGAGATATGTTAGATAACCTCACGAATCATAGTCAATCAAAAACTCAATTTTGATTTTTATGATGATACGTACTTTTGGATTTTCGACGACGATATGTAGTTATAAACCATCGAATTAGCCGACTTATAGGTATCTCTTAAAGGGGGAGGGTTGCCACGCCCATTTTTGGTGAGTTTGTCGATATCGACTCTACGAACTTAACCACCAAATTGCATTCGTCTACGATCACTTTGTCCCTAAATATTCAATTTTAAAGGTTTTCCACGCCTACTTTTTGCTATATCGAATTTTTTCTAAACCATCTAAACCTGATAAGCTTTCAAGCAAAAAAAGAATGGTTAAAATCGGTTCAGTAGTTTAAGAGTTATAGGTATCACTTGAAGGGGGAGGGTTGTCACGCCCATTTTTGGTGGGATTGTCGATATCGACTCTACGAACTTACCCACCAAATTTTATTTGTCTATGATCAATATGTACCTAAATACCCTCTTAACATTTAGGGATATGAAAAATAGATGTCCGATTCTCAGACCTACTCGATATGCACACAAAATTTCATGAAAATCGGTCGAGCCATTTCGGAGGAGTTTAACTACTAACACCGTGACACGAGAATTTTATATATTAGATTTTCAATATGACAACTTCAAATATAAACGAAGTCCGTCGTTGCCACTGTGTTTAAAAAAACTTGTATAATTGAGCAGTGTTATAGATATTGATCCGGCACTGCCATATTTTTGAAAAAGTTAACTTTATTTTATCATTAGGTTGTAATAACAAAAAGAATTTAAAGGTGACTTTAAAGTTCACTTTAGCTAAAAGTTACCTTTAACTAAACCCAACTTTAACGGCAAGTTGTAATAATGGCCATTAAACGTTTTATTTTCAAAGAAACACTAAAAATATTGCCATTCTCTACTATTAAAACAATGACGCTAGACATTCAATAGTCACCATAAACAAAGGGTTATCCATTTTTCAACATCAAAGTTAAAGTTAAATCAACAATTGAGGTCAAAAAAATAAAATTACCCTTTCTGGAAACTTCTCATGCCAGAAACTCAAAATCGGTCTTGTTGTATGGTTCGTGGTTCGAGGAAGGTTGATAAGCTATACATCCGAGATCTGTAGAAATTGCGAAGGATGAAGGAATAGACGTCTTTCGCTTAACCTGTTCCTGACCAGCACTCGCTTTAAGGCGCATAAGAGTACTGGAAACTACAATCTTAATGTCTCTAAAGAAATTGTCTGAAGTGAGGTTATAAAATACAGCCCTATTATTGTCATTAAGTGGTAACTCAGTACTACGACCATTAGATTTATTGTACTCTCCTCCAATTGGGAACTACAATCTTAATACCTCTGAAGAAATTGTCCGAAGTGAGGTTATAAAATACAGTCCTATGATGGCCATGAAGAGGAACCTCAGTACTACGACCATTACATTTATTGTACTCTCCTCCAACTGGTAACTACAATCTTAATGTCTCTGAAGAAATTGTCTGAAGTGAGGTTATAAAATACAAACCTAGGATTGCCGTGAAGAGGTGGTTTACTACTGCGATCATACGACTATTATACTCTCCTCCAATGTTATATGGTGTTCCTATAATATCACTTCCAAACCTATTAATCTGCCAAGTTTCGGGATGCTGATCGATATCAATAATGACAATTCCCTGCCTAGTAGCTAGTATGCACCCAGGTACTTCTGGAATGCATTAATGCGTGAATTAGGTCCGCTAACGGTTCTTCCATGATTATTTACTACAAAATTTCAATCTCCATAAAACATAATTGGTCATAACAAGCCTTTAGTAAGGATTACAACCTAATTTTTTACACCAACCATGTAAGGTGTCTTAATTTTATCTATGAGTGCCGAAATCTACAGTTTAAAGTCGACTCCGAACGACTGATTTTTTTTAGGTTTTCATGGCAATTTTATTTTCTCTCAGAGTTTATGCCAGAAATCTGCTAAGATGAAGTCGCCGTAGAAATATTTTTTCATATTTCGTTTTGCTGGAAATGTCTGACCTGGGGTTTGAATTGAGCCCATATTTTTTTTTTTTGAGAACATCATTGGCCTGGCCAGCACTGTTAACGACGAGCACTATAGGTCGATGACTACGTTTTCTTTTGGTCTGAATTGGATAATCTGGACACCAACGACATGACAACTGTGTGGCACGTAGTCCCGTCCTGAGATCATGCGACATTGAATATCGTGCATGAACGATAGGGCATGGTCCTCTCATGTGGAGGTGATGTGAATTGGCCACCAAATTTAAGCGAATTGACTTCGTTAGACTCTTTCTTTTATGGGGTTTTCTTAAGTCACAGGTGTATGCAAATGAGCCATAGATCGCTGGGATCCTGAAAGCCAACATTACCCATGACAACAATTACCAGAGTCATGAAAAATTGGACCTTTCGGAGGCGCTTCACCCAGAGAAACCATTGTGGACATTTGAACGATGTTATATTCCACACATAATGGCATTAAAAGACTTTTTAAACGAATAAAAAATTTCGATAATATCCCTACACAGACCCATACAATGCCTATGTCTCGTAGCTAATTTTGAGGCTTCTTGAGTACCTTCAGGGGAAGATGAAAGTTTAATTTCGAATTCTTTTGATTTATTAGAGCATTGTCACACTAGAAAGTGTTCTAGTAAAATAAGAAGACTCTCCTGGAGCACATCTGTTTGTAATCGATTAACCAATGTGATAATTCATTATGTAGCCGAACTATGTGAAACACTGTCTGCAAAAAAGTAAACAAATTCAAATCGAATGTCCATAGGCACTTTCTCTGCTGCCACAACCTATTCTTCTAGTTGCAGCTATCTTTGATCAGCTATGAGGTCGAAACCGAAACGTGTTGAGGACTGTAGTCCGTACTTACTCTGCAGTAGACTAATATAGTCAGGGATAAGTTAGTTAGTTAGGGATAAGATAGCTGATCAGCTATGACAAAGGTGGAAAACTTATCCCTGACTATATTAGTCTACTGCAGAGTAAGTACGGACTACAGTTCTCAACAGGTTTCGGCTTCGACCTCATCTAGATTGTCTAGGCGGCAGTTTAATGTCAGCCTTAAAATCTTCTCTTTTTGTTCTACTAAAACTAGGGGATGTACTGTGTGAATAATATTGTGTAATATAATATTGAACGTCGTATTGAACTATCGAAAGTAATGCTGTAAACAGAATAAACGCAACACAGCAAAGAAAGCAATTTCTCAAAAATAGAATACATGGATGTATATGGAAATGATTATTTTACAGGCAACGCGACAACAAGAAAATTGCTGTTGCAAAATTATTGTGTTTGTTGCGTTTCGTTTATTGCTGCGCTACGTTTATTGCTGCGTTACGTTCATTGTGTTTCTAGCATTAGTAATAGAAGGAGGATAAAGAGAGTAGTGTGTATCAAAGCGGAATTGTTTTTTAATCACCCTTATTCTGGTTGTCGTCATCGACGTCGTCGTCTTGCGTCGACAGTTTAAAATTGGTATTCTGTTTGTCGTTATTGACAGTTATAGATGACTGTCGACACACATTTGGTATTCTGTGAGTCAATACGCCGTCGATATTGTGTTGTGTCGACTCTGATTTTATCGACATCATTTTTGGTAACGACGACGACGGCGACGACGACGACGACAACCAGAATAAGGGTGAATATCTCAGACAGTTAAAAATAAAACCTTGTGTTTAAAAAACCTATTTAAATCGGCTTTTCGATACCGACAGTAACCCACACATCAATTTTTGGTTACAATAAATGCCATCGCTGCAATCGAATAACAAAAACTTCTGCTTGCCGTTTGAACAGTGGTTCTTCTGGTCAGCGTAGTTCTCCATCTATTAACAGATGACAGGTCAGAATACTTTTTGATTTTTGTATCAGGAATACATTCGCTTCGCTCGGTCCAAAAGGTATCCAGTAAGAGGACCTGCTACACATTTAACACAAACGATAAATCTTGTTGTCCGATCAAGTTTTCAAATTAAGAAAGAAGATATTTGTCAAAAACTAAGATTTCCAGGGACCGAAAATAACTGTTATTTTTGAATTTTTGATTAAAAAAAGCAACCGCAAGGAAATGTCGGAGAACAAAACCAAGTATACCATTTTGATCGTCTTGGACCAAATTTTTATAAAATGCGATGCTTTTTAAAAACATGATTTTTATTTTTTAGAAAAAAAATAATAGTTATTTTTGACTTTTATTTTTTCGAGCAGAAATAAAAGTTATTATTGTTTTAATTCATGATGAATTCATAATATTTATTAATATTTATAGCAAAACTTAATTCTAATAATTGTTTAACATAATTTACTTTAATTGTTTTAAAGAGTTTTTTAATAAATATTATGAATTCAACATGAATTAAAACAATAATAACTTTTATTTCTGCTCGTAAAAATAAAAGTCAAAAATAACTGTTATTTCCACCCGAAAAAATAAAAGTCAAAAAATAACTTTTATTTCTGCTCGAAAAAATAAAAGTCAAAAATAACTGTTATTTTTGCTCGGAAAAATAAAAGTCAAAATATAACTTTTATTTTTGCTCGAAAAAATAAAGATCAAAGCATAATTATTATTTTCCGACTTTTACGATAAAAGTTATAACAGTTACGGTCCCTGAAGATTTCTTTTTTGCAAATAATATCATCACCATCATCGTTCACTTAATGGACACAAAATGGGTCATAGCCATTTAATTAACGAAATAAATTTTTTAATATTTTAGCAACATGTTGCTGGCAACATTCTAACCGTCAAACGATTTGTCATCGTTTTTAATAAAAATATTATACAATCATAGTCAGAGTAGTTTTGCGGTGTTATTGTCAAAATATTAATTAAGATCACATGTAAATATGCAAAAAAAAACAAACAAAAAAAAAATGAAAATTAATGGAGTCTTAAAATTAAAATCTGATTTATTTACTTTGACGTAAACTAAACGATTTTTAATTGTTTTTTTTTTTTTTTTTTTTTCATTAGAAAGTTTTCCATCCAGTGTAGTGAAGAAACAAACAAAACAATTTCAATTCGAAATCAATCTGAAATTCAATTGTTAAATTTCAGATGTCACTCAATATGACCTTGAAGAATATGGAAGATTTTGCTATATGAGACGAATTTTCTTTTTATTTTTTTAATTTTTTTTAATGAAACGAGCCTCTCTATTAAATTGAATTACAATGTTATGTTAAGGAACCAGCCTTTCAGTTGAAATTAATAACAAATGTTTTCGTAAATTTAAAAAATATTTACTTTGTAGTTTGAATGAAAACAAACAAACAATTTTATGAAATCGTGTACAAAGTTCTTCTTGTGAAAACAATTTTAAAATTCCCAAAACAATTTTTATTAAAAAAGGTATTGTTAAGTTGAAATATATATGGAAGCCAACCCGATTACAAACAAGGAATATGACCCAAGCGAACTTTTCTAAAATTAACCGACTCTACAAACTTAACAAATTTGAGAGACATGTTCTTTGTTGAAGTCGCCGTAGTCTAGTAGATAGTGTATTGGCTTATTAGACGTGAGGCCTCGGTTCAAACCGGAGATCCCGGGATTTCGGGATTTCATTTACCTAGTCCCGGGATCCCGGGATTTTAAAAAATTTGTTCTTGAAAGATATTAACATATTATTTCAATAAAATTAATAACATGACACATCCAAAAATAGGTTGATAAGAAAGAATTTATTAAATTATAAGAAAATTAATTTTATTTTTAATTTTACACATTTTTAAATTAATTATAAAGAGTTAATTGTTTTTATAGATATATACTCTTTTCTTGTTCAAGTGCGATATGTTATTATTTTTTATTATTTTTAAAATACGTTTTGAGGAAGCACAGAGCATCCAAAGTTTCATCGCTCAAACGACTTTTTATTTTAGTTGCGAAAAATCCAGCTGCAGAAAAAGCACGTTCAGACTCTACACTGGCTGGCTTAATAGTCATTAAAAAATCGTATGCTCTTTGCTCCATTTTCAAACAAGAGCATTTCTCTCTGAATTTTTACAGACAACGTCTCACATTGAATTGCTATCCTCGGTAAATGTGCTTTTTTTATAGCTTCATTGAGCTCGTCTGAAATATTTAAAGGTTCTTCAAGAGAACAAGAAAGAGATTCAGATGGAAGCTCAGAAGAATCTGACACAATTTCGAAAGGTGCCTTATCAGAATCAGAAGGTGTAATTTCTGACTCAGAAGCTATTAGAAGTGATATATGTAGTTGGACTTGAAGCATTTAGTCTTTCGAGTAACGCAGCTATTAATTTGCGACATTTTATGGAAGAAGGAAGCGTTACGAACTCTGTTTCGGATACGGACTGAACATTTGTTCTACCATTGTGCAGATACTGAAGTACCCCACTGATATCTGTTCTCCTTTGTTGCATGCGAAGGATGAGGGCTGAATGTAGTTTTTGACTTATAACATTGTTAGCATCTTTAAGTTTTTTTAACATTAAAGTTATGGCAACATCCGCTGTGAACAGATTAGCATCCCGATGGCAAAGGGCGTCAACTGTTGCTTTAACTGGGACAAGAGCACTAATGATTGCGGATACCATATTAATCTCATCTTTGGATAAAGCAAAATATTCACCTTCAGGTGGACCTATGTCTATTAATGCCTTTTGTACACAATTTCTTAATAAATAAAGACGTTCCAGCATTAACAAAAGGCTGCTCCACCTAGTTTTACAGTCTTTTATTAGAGTTAGTTGCTTTCCAAATTCAGCCGTAACATACTTTTGCAAGACATCGTTTTTTGTTGGCGAAGTTTTGTTTCTAATTTCAGAGCGGTTAATACATTGAAACAACAGATTAAAATCCCTGGAAATTCGAATTAGAAAGAGTTCTAATATACAATTTTTTTCATTGCGGCTTAAAAAGTTAAATCCCGGGATTAAGTGCTCAATCCCGGGATTTCGGAATTGTTAAAAACTGCGGATCCCGGAGTCCCGAAATCCCGGGATTCCCAACACTAAACTTAATATGCTATGAGATTTGATGAGGTAAACTTGGAAAATGCGAATTTTTTTCATATTTTTCAAGTTTGTCCGCTCATAGTAGCAAACTTTACTTAAAAAATATGAAATAAGTGATAACATCCTGAAAGTGCATTATCTTGTGAAGAGATTGACACTTCGTTTGATCAAATTGAGCAAAAATTACCGCAGTTATTATTTAAAGAGTTTAACAGTTGAGTTATATTTTTCGTATATAAATTTTTTCAAATGAACTTTTAGTTCAAAAATTTTCAGAATTTTTGATGGATCTTGATTGTTTATCGGAAAATGTGTCGTTTGAGCGACCACCAAAAGTTGGCCAATGTTTGCGCAAAGAGAAATAATAGTATTTGAAAAAAACACAAATATTAGCCGACTTCTGGAAGTCGTGCAAACGTGAACTTGATACATTTTGTGATAAACAATCAAGATCCATCAAAAATTCTGAAAATTTTTGAACTAAAACGACTGTTATACTATTTAAATAATAACTACGGTAATTTTTATCCAATTTCATCAAATGATGACTGAATCTCTTCACAAGAGAACAGACTTTAAGAATATTATCATTTATCCTATATTTTTTTATTAAAATTTGCTACTATGAGGTTTACCTCATCAAAACTTATAGCATATTAAGTCGAATAATTGATATATGTATACCGTTTTAAAGGTACATCTCTTCCCTTTCTAAAAAGATTTAAATTTTGGAAATCGGTTCAGAAATGTTTGAGTAATCAAGAAATTTGTGCCTAAAGTCAAAAAAAGCAGTTTTTGTCAAATAAAACAAGTTTGGAGGGTTCGAGAAATATAAAAAAGGTATTTTTGAGTTCTACTCAACCAACTGAACAACGTGGACTAAGTAGTTACTCGGGTGTATTTTCACTGTCGCACCGTGTTATTATTTATTTATTTAAATATTATTATTTTATTAATTTTTTTTTATATTGCTTTTTGTTTTTTATATTAATTTTTTGTCAATTTTTGTTTTTTGTATTATTTATTGATTTTTTTTTATTATAGCTTTAAAAATTATTTTTTTTAATTTTTTTTTCCTTTTTTATTATTTTTTAATCAATTTATTTTAATTTTCTATTATTAATTTTTGGGTTTTATATTATTTTTTTTTTTTATAAATTTTAGTGTATTATATTATTTTTTGTTTTTTATATTACTTTATATTATTTTTTTTTATTAATTTTTGTGTTTTACATTATTTGTTTGAATTTTTTATTATATTTTTATCAATTTTTATTTAAAATTTTTTTTTTATTTTAAAATATTTTTTTTATATTATTTTTTTCATTTTTTACCCATTTATTTTTTATTATTTTTATTTTTTTATTAGTTATTATTATTTTACTATTTACCTTTTTATTTTTTATTTTCATTTAATAAAAATATACTTATTTGAAAATGTTTTATTCTTAATTTTTTGTATTTAAATTTTTATTTTTATTTTTTTTTTATATTTAAACTATAGTTTATAACAACCGTTTCAACATTTCATTTCAATATTTGTCTAACTTTTCTATTTTTTGTGTAAAAGCAGAGTCCTTTTTTCCATTATTTTTTTTTCTTAATATTTAATTTACTTATGTTTACTTCTTTTAATATTTAAAATACTTTCGAAATATGTTGCTTTTCTACTATTAATTGCAGAACATTTGTTTGTTCTTTTAAGTTTAACTGCCGTTATTTAATAACCATTTATTGAAATTATTGAACTTTAAACGATTTTATTTTTATGGAATGTTTTGGGTGGTGTTTTGCGGCGACAACGTTTATTCCTCTTCTAATTTTGGTTCTTAAAAGTATTGTTATTATGCCGGAATAAAAACAAAAATTGGCGTTTTAATATGCGCCGACCACCATACATACGTATACAGTAGCAGTAGCAGTGGCAGCAATTGGTATACAATAATAAAACACAACCAAAAAACAAAAAAAAATTCAATCGTCAGAATTTTTAAGGGAAAAACTATACGAGAAGAAAAAAAAAATAAACACAAACAAACATGCGAAACTTCCGATTGAAAGGCGCGCAATGCTCGTGCTACAAATAGTTTTCACTATTGAATGAACATTATTGTTATAAACAATAATAATGATAAATATTTTATATTTTTTCCATTTTTTTATGTTATTGTTATTGTTTCTTCGTTAAAGAACTGAAGCAAATTAGCAACCGCGTATTATTTAATTATTATTTTAGCTGACAAGCACACATACTACACACACACACACACACACAATTTAATATCATATGCGCCAACATTTTTGTTGTTGCTATTTCGGGAGATTCTTAATGCGGCGGCTGCTATTTCTAACGCTATTATTTTTGTTGCTTTTGTCGTTCTAAGATTGAATTGACTGCCAGCAAGAAGCAACAGACAAAATAATCAAACATTTAAAAAGTGCCCAATAAGAACAACAACACAAAACAACAACAAACCCAAGCAGAGGAGTTCTTAATAAACACTGTAATAAAAATAAATAAAAAACAGCTGGTTTATGAGCGAACATTTATTGCTGCCAACTTCACGGCTCTGTTTGCGACTGCTGCTACTACAGCTGCTGCAGTCACAATGAGTGTGTGTCGTCCCTGTGAGAATACGAGTGAGTATTAGAAGTGGCAAAAGGCGTGTGAGAGCATTTAACAAAAACAAACGAAAAAAAAACAACAAAAACAATTAAATTATTCAACATTTCAAGCAATTAAATGCACGAAATATTTCTCATTGAGATTAGAAATACATAAGAAATGACACACATGAAGATTATTATTATTACACTAGCAAATATGAACCGATATTAAAACAGAGAAAACGCAAAAAAAAACAACAACAACACAACGCAAATGTAAAACGAGTCCTTTTGATGCTGTCATAACAAAAAAAAAAGTGTTAAAAACACGCAGTTTCTTTACAGTGGTGGGTAAAATTGTTTTCTGTATATAAATTACGTCTTTACAAACGTTATCCTAATATATATTATAAATCTTTCTGTAAGTCTGTTTTTTTGTTTGTTTGTTGGTTTGTTTGTTAGCCAATCACGCCTGAACGCCTGGAGGCGTTTAAAGTTGAACCAAAAGGGGTCCAAAAAGGGGGAAAGGGGCTCAAAAACGGGCAAATTGAGTGCATAGCCAATCACGCCTGAACGCCTGGACCGATTTTCTTGAAATTTGGGATATTGATCGAGCTTTTGTCGGTGCAGGTTATAGGCAATAAATCTTTTCAAAATTTTGACCCAAAGGGGAAAAAAATGGGACAAAGGGAGAAAAATGGGCAAAAATTAGTACTTTATGCATAAATGCTATATTTTATCTGTTTTAAAGGTATTATTTTACGATTTAGCTTGGTTAAGTTTCCCAAATAGCTATTGGAGGTGTTCCGTTTATGAAGTTGGACCAAAAGGGGTCCAAAAATTTATATTTAGGACTTAGAGTATTCAAAAAAACTCGGTTGTTTGTTAAACCGGTTTCCGAAAAATTTGAAATATTGCATTTTTTAAGAACCCGGTTTCAAAACCGGTTTCGAAACCGATAAATTGTTATTTTTAATGCAAAAACTAATCCCAACTACATAACCCGCGCAACGTCGGGTACAATCTGCTAGTATGTTATAAAAGAAATTCATTATTTTTGCATGAAATTAAAGACTTTATTTAAACTTGAGGTCAAATAAGTACGGTTTAATTCGATAACAATTTGTTAAACGTATTTTTCATAAATACTTAATACTGCTCCCCCTCTGCAGCATCTAGAAACTACATGAAGCACAAAATTATTCTGCACCAAACAATCTGGTGAAACAGATTTCACAATATTCAACACAATTCTGTCAACCGCAATTATCCTTATCTAGGCCACTTAAAATCCTCTGCTTTAACTTTAACAGTCAACCGATACATAACATTCTCTAACAGCCAGCAATCCTGATCACCAGTGCACTCTACTCCACTTCAACTAAGATGCTATTTGCGTTCCTCTCTGACCTTCTACTGAAACAGTGGGCTGATCTGGTGGTAGTAAGACTCAATGCAGCTAAATCTTGACCCAATCGATTAGGGACACGTTGCAATTCTGAGAAAACGTAGACATCATTCGGCGTAGTCTAGCAGGTAGTGGCTTATTAGACGTGAGGCCACGGTTTAAATCCAAGGTCAGACATCTCCAATAAAACGAAATATGTCGGCGACTTCCCCTCAACAGATTTCTGAAAAAAAGTTTCTCAGGAACCTATCGTTCGGAGTCGAAATTAATCTCTAGGTCCCGCCACTCATGTAAAAAATTAACACACACTCAAGCTAGGTTGTAATCCTGACTGAAGGGTTGTAATGACCAACGACGACTTTCATTCAACGGTCTTCTGGTAAAAACTCTGAGAGTAAATAGAATTGCCATAAAAAGTTTTTCAAAAATTTTTCACTTACAACATGCGTCATATGAGAAGGTAGGTAGAGGTGGCTGCCCATCCAAGAAAAATCCTTGGATGGACTCACTTAGGCCGCATTGGGCCCATTGTCCTACCACAGTTATCCGTTATCCCCTAGTCCCGGAACCACTCGGAGCTCCTGATGAAGCGATTTAGGCTGCCAATGTCAATCCTTGACAGTTCCTTCAGATCATCCATGTAAGTAAGTACCCAACTACTTCCTTCTCCTTTGGTAAAGAGCCGGGCATGTACCCAGCAGGTGAGAGACAGTCCTCTCCTCTTCCTCATCTCTGCAGCTTCTGCAGAAGTCGTTAGCAAGGTGTCCAAGACCAATGCGCCTCGCATGCGGACCCATAATGCAATGCCCCGTAATGACACCGACAACTACACTTAGTGCGCCTCTTTGGAGTTTAAGTAGACTCATTGTGCGCCCCTCATCCAGCCTTGGCCAGATTTTACGAGCCGTTCTACCCGTGTCCGAGGCCGCCCACCTGTCGTTGACGGAATCGACGATCGCATTATCAATTATGAGCTTGCAGGTCCTCATAGGTATGCCCAGATTCGAGACCTCATCGGAGAGTTCGATGGTCGTGCCCCGCCTGGCAAGTTCATCAGCTCTGCAGTTACCAGGAATACCACTGTGCCCCGGTACCCATACAATATGGATATCATATCGTTCCGCTATCTCGTCGAGATATCTGCGACAGCCGTACACCGTCTTGGAGTTCATCACGTTAGAACTCAGAGCCTTGATAGCCGCCTGACTATCAGAAAGTATGGTGACGTTCAGCTTGAAGACCCTTCCGTCCCCAATAATATTCGCCGCAGCCTGTATTGCCACCACCTCCACCTGAAAGACACTGCAGTGGTCCGGCAGTCTTATAGACTGGGCTATTCCAATCGATTCCGAAAAAATTCCCCAGCCAACAGCTCCGTTCAGCTTAGAACCGTCGGTGTTGATTTGTACGGAGTCTCTTAACAGGTGGGTCACACCACCCTTCCAGGCCCCGTTGTCTGGAACCGATGTCCTGAATCTCCTCCTGAAGTCGTACCGCGGTGTCATATAGTCACTGCTCCCGACAACTCCAACTTCCCTCAAGATCCTTGCGTGGCCGATATCCGAGTCATGCCACTGTCCAGTCGCCCAGAGACGTTTACTTATTTTAGCAGCCACTCCCCTACAGAAGAGGTCAAGCGGAAAGAGGCCCAAAATTATCATATGAGAAACTAGGTTGTAATTCTGACTAAACAGTTGTAATGACCAATTAAGTCTGAACACGCAGTCTTCCCCAGATAAAATTAATGCTCCTTTTGAAAGTGACGCAATGCTTGTAGGATGTGAGGAATTATCTCCGAAATTCTCTTGATTTACTCGAACATTCATGCTGGGATTAAATCCCTAACGAACCTAATTTAAACATCCTTCGTTGTCCATGAATTCCAAGGATTGCGAAGGGAAATTTAGAATCATTCCGCGGTAATCTGGAACACAGGTATTCGTCGGAAATTGCATGCCTGATGAACTGAGTGAATACAGGGCTTGTAATCTCTGATATGTTACGAGGCATATGTGTATTCCTATTGCCACTGTTAAACTAGATATTATCGGTTTATTTTACAGGGAAACCATACGCTAGCTGAAGCATATGACATAATGGGATATTTCCATTGAAGGTTAACCGAATGTGGTGCGCCCCATTCATTCAATCACATCGTGCTTTTTTGTTTTCTTCAAGAGTTTTTCGTTGGTAATAGTCCTTAAACACCGATTAACAATGACCCTAATTTTGTTTTGGATCACGTATCAAGTGTCCCGATAACAAAGAAGAGCAATAGAACACATAATTAAAAAATAGTAATATGTCACCTATTATTACGAGGGAAGTTCCCAGGAATATATTCAAAGAATACTTGAATAATTAATTATGTACACATGTAAACACAACACTTGTTAGATCATAAGGGTGGAAAAACACTGATTAAGATCTTAAATCAAAATCTTACAAAGAAAAAGACAGGAGTATTCCCTTAGAATTGGACGTACATACATATGTATATACAAAAAAAGCGTTAAAATAACACTTTAAAATGCAAATTTTTCTTACCACCACTCAAACAAAGTTTCTTAAAACAATTTGGAGACACTTCCCAGAAAACAAAATTTTTGTGTGAATTTTTATTTTTTCCTTTTTCGCTACGAGACATTTTCAAAAATTTAACGCTCTTCTTTAACACAAAAATGTTGTATGCAGATGTTAATTTTTATTCAAAATAAAACCAAAAACTAAACAAAAAAAAATGATTTTTATTTATGATTTTATAATAAAAAAATGAAAATAAAATAATAAAGAAATTGACACCATCCTACTGCTAATAAAAAAACAATATTTACACACACATATATACACTGCGGTTCATCAGGATAGAACCAACACATTTTAAAGTCAAAAAAACTGTATAAATTGCAAATAAAGATAGAATAAAAAAATTTAGTTTTACAGAAATATAGTTGATACTGTAAATGATAATTTAAATACAAAAAATTGTATAAAAATGGACTATAATGGTACTTTTTCTCTTTCTTTGTAGTCAAGTATAAAATTTTTCATTTATTTTTTGCTTCAACAGAATAGAACCACGTGCATTTTTAACTTAAATCAGTGGGCGGTTGTAATAAAGCTTTATAAAAACCAAATAAAATTAAAATTACAGTTTGTGACTGCAGTTAGCTAAATCAATATGGGAAGAAAAAGTTCTTTAAATTCGTCGGAAATTGTAAAAATTAAAAAACATCCATTAAATGCAATCCGTCATCAACAGCGTCTTCAGTTTGCCAAAGATCATATCGCATGGAATGTTCAAAGGCAATTAAGCGATAACGATTGGCAAAAAGTAATTTTTTCGGAAGAAATAAATTTAATTTGGATGGCCCCGATGGTCATAGCTTTCATTTTCACAAAATGCGTAAGGACGAAAAATTTTTGAGCCGCCATCACAGCAGAGAGGGGGCGTTATGGTATGGGCTGCAATTGAACATTCCATGCCATATGAACTTTGGAAAACTGAAGGCGCTGTTGTTGACGGATTGCATTTAATGGATGTTTTTCTTCATTTTTCGGAGTTGTAAATGTACATTGCTTAAAATAGCGCGACAAACTGTTGGTTTACTTGCATTAACTCCTGCTAATTGCTTAATTTTAGAGGTAGAATGGGCTGAAGTTTAGGCAATTCGAAGAATTTTTCGCTTGGCCTGTGGCGTTGGAGATGTGTTAGTACCTCCTTTGTAATTTTTATGATATCTTTCACGATGTTTTATATAATTCATTACCACATTGTGACTTCGTCCGATTTTTCTACCGATTTCGCGATAAGAATAACTTTCAGAATGGTAATCATCAATTTTTACCATTTCCGACAAATTTAAAGAACTTTTTCTTCCCATATTGATTGACCTAACTGCAGTCACAAACTGTAATTTTAATTTTATTTGGTTTTTATAAAGCTTTATTACAACCGCCTACTCATTTAAGTTAAAAATGCACGTGGTTCTATCCTGTTGAACCAAAAAATAATGAAAAATTTTATACTGGACTACAAAGAAAGAGAAAAAGTACCATTATAGTCCATTTTTATAAAATTTTTTGTGTTTAAATTATCATTTACAGTATCAACTATTTTTCTGCAAAACTAAATTTTTTTATTCTATCTTTATTTGCAATTTATACAGTTTTTTGACTTTAAAATGTGTTGGTTCTATCCTGATGAACCGCAGTGTATGTACTCACTCGTAGAACTAGCATTAATATAATTATTAATATTTACAATAACAATAACAACAATAACAAAAGCATGAAATTGAGTCATTTAACAACAACTCCTCTAAAAAAAAAAAAAAAAAAAAACAGTCAAAAAAATAAAAATAATAATTGTTCTGCAACGACCACGGGCAATACTGTTGATATTGCTCATACTCACACTCATACATTCGTGTTAAACAAAAAAAAAATGGTAAACAAACAAACAAATTCTATACTAACAAGCCAAAACAAAACTGAACATGCAATAACAAATTTATACAAAAACGTTCACTGTTATAATTGTTGATGTTCCGTTCCCAACATCATGTGTAAGTACTACGATTAAAGTGTTGCCATTGTCAAAAGCCCTAGACGGCTTTTTACACTGTCACTTTTGCTTCTCAATATATGCAGTATATCCTTGTCAATCACAGACTAAGTAGGTGTTAGCATGTACAGTGGTCTTCCTTGGCTGTATCTTCAGTAGCTTTTTGCAATGCCCCTTTGCCTATCTATAGAGTATATCCTTGTCAATCACAGAGTACTCAGCGTATAGTGTCCTGTATCTCCGTTGGCTATATCTTCTTTAACTTTTTGCAATCCCACCTTTGCCTGCCTATATAGGATAACCTTGTCAATAAATCTGTCAAGAAATCTGCCTTTAATGGCAGTGTCATTAAAATTCGATTTGAGTTTTCAGGTCATTGAATTCGTTGACACTCTAGTAATGTCCTAAACGTAAATGTGTATGTAGGCTTAGAGTCTTAAAAACAGATTGACTGTCCGTGAGTATATTTATTTCAACGCCTATAGGGTTCCGCTATCCGTTTAAGCTCCCACCGTTTCCAGCATTGGTTAACATTTCACCTCGAATATTGTGATGTCCTTGTTCCCAACTCGAAAATCAATTCCCCTTACAAAGAAAATAACATCCAATTCCTTAAAGAAATATCCCTCCAAATAATACATTCCCCTGACCTTCCAGAGAGACTAACGTCAAAGGAAGGTCATGCGGCACCAACTCTTTATAGAGAGTATGACTTAATTAGCAAAATTTCTCTTGAGAGAAAGCACGAATCAATTAGCAAAATTCTTCACTTATATATACAATGCAAGAAATCAATACAAACGGTGATACAGACAAGGAAAGATGGTAACCCTGTTATCCTATCCTTAGAACCTACTGCAATAGACCAATTACTTCCCGAGACACTATCTTGAATCCTTTCAGTTTTTTTTTTTTAATTCGAAAACCATCATGAAAATTTTGAACATCATAGCCTACGAATGGCTTGACTTAGGTTAGGTTAGAGCACGTGTACTTGTCAACTGTGACAAGTACAGTACCCGGTGGTCGAATTGACGCATTGTACAACGTCCTAGCTTCTCACATCACTCATATTGTGTGCGTTAATTTTATACGTGAGTGGCGGGACCTACAATTTAACGTCGACTCCGAACGACAGATTTTTGAGAAATTTTTTCATGGTAAATTTTATTTACACTCAAGAGTTTTTGCCAGAAATCTGCTGAGAGGAAATCGCCGAAGAAATATTTTTTTTTCATATCTCGTTTTGATGCCTGACCTGGGATACGAACCCGGGCTTTACGTCTAATAAGCCAACACACTACCTACTAGACTACGGCGACTTCATGGCTTGACTTGTAGCCCAGAAAATCTTCATCCCTTCCATGAGAAACAAATGTACCCACAGAAACAGCAAAATTTGAGTGTGGATTTTGTTCAGGTGGCGTGATTGGACCTTACTTTTTTTGAGGATGAGGATGAGACCGAAATTGAAGAGGCCGTCAGAACAACATTCGTTACAGGAACATGATTTATGGATCTGTATGTCATATGGCTTTAGCAAAACAGAATAAATTATCGCTATTCTGATGTCAATTAACAAATGTTTTGAAAAAAAAGCATTAAAAATTTACAAATGAATGGCCATTATTACAACTTGAAGTTAAAGTTGGGTTTAGTTAAAGGTAACTTTAGCTAAAGTGAACTTTAAAGTCACCTTTAGCTTCTTTTCGTTATTACAACCTAATGATAAAATAAAGTTAACTTTTTCAAAAATATGGCAGTGCCGGAGCAATGTCGATAACACTGCTCAAGTAAAAAAGTTTTTTTTTTTAAGGCAGTGGCAACGACGGACTTCTTTTTTTTTTTTTGTTGTATTTGCTCATTTTGTTTATATTTAAAGTTGCCATATTGAAAATAGTAAATAATATGGAAAGTTCAAACATAAACTTAACTTTAAAAGTTAAAGGTAGGATGATCCTCCCTTTAGCTTAACGCTCAGTTCTACCTTATTGTCCACTTATAATAATGAAAAACAATTTATCTGCCCTTAAAATTCTACTTTTAGTTAACGGTAAGTTGTAATAATGACCCTAAATAAGTTATATGGCAACACTTATCGCTTAGTGGTTCTTGGTAAGCCGACAACAATTAATTTTAAATGAATCGCTTGGGTCAGCTGTAAAGCGTTTAACATTTTATTGTTGTTATTATTGGCATTTATAATATTTATTCATTGTATTAAGCATACATATGTTAATATGTTTATATATGTATGTATGTACATATATAACGATAAACTGCAATGAGTGATAGTTTAATTGCTTATGTTATAAATTTTATTAATTTTCTTATCGCGCGATCAAAAAATATGATTATTTTAATGACGTTTAGCTATTATTAATAAAGATTATGATCAAGTATGTATATACATATGTATGTACATACTTATGCAAACGTACATAAGCATGCATGTACATATCTAAAAATCATGCAAATTGTTTGAAATTAAAAAAAAAAGAACGCCAATAATAATGTTTGAAATGATTAAATATTTTACGCTTTACTAATGCCGTTTTTTGTTTATTTGTTTTTAATTTTTTGTGGTGTTTGTTTATATTAAAAAGTTAACAATAAAAAAAAATATGACGTATGAAGTTCAAAACATTTATTAGGTTCGTGTCGAATCATTTAATGTCTACCATTTGTAACAAAAGCTTCAATGGATTATTTAGTGTGGAATATTTGTATTAAATTGTAAAACATTTAATAGAATTTTCCATGAACGAACAAAAAGCAATTTAATACAATGGAAATAATTAAATTTTAAATGATAAATAAATAACAAGAAAGAATTCAATCATTACAAGGGTGGTGAGTCAAACCGATTACTGCATAATGTGTTGTTAAATGTGCTAATCGGCGGTACTATATTCCTTGACAGGGACTCCAAATAGCAAACAAAATCCATTAGGAAATGTCGTGGATCACTACTGTGTGTATGAATTAGAAATAATCCATATGGAGTTAAAAAATTATCATTTCCTTGTACATAGAAGAAAAATATTGTACGTCTGAAAAAATCCACGAAAAAGATCGTAAAAGTTAGGTAACAGTAACAGTGACACTCGGTTCAATTCGACACATTTAGATCCCCAAATATTAAACAGTGTGTCCACCATAGAATGAACTGGAGCTCCTTATAAAGTCCAAAATTCTCTTAGACAGCTCGGAAGAAATAGTACACACACACACATAAATAATTGGTCATTACAACCCTTCAGCTAGGATTATGACCTAGCTCCTCACACCACTTATGTTGTGTGTGTTAATTTTATCCGTGAGACCTACAGATTAAGGTCGATTCCAAACGACAGATTTTTAAGAAACTTTTTCATGGCAAATTTTATTTTACTCTCGGAGTTTTTGCCAGAAATATGCTGAGAGGAAGTCGCCGAAGAAGTATTTTTTCATATTTCGTTTTGTTGGAGATGTCCGACCTGGGATTTGAGCCGAGGCCTTATGTCTAATAAGCCAACGCACTACCTACAAGACTACGGCGACTTCATAGACACTTAGATCCCCAAATAAAATATTAAGAGTCAACTTGTGCTCTTTATGAAGCCCAAAATTCTGAAGACATCAGACAGATTCATAGAAGAAGTACCATATATCACAGGCACGTACGTCCTATGCCTATCTGCGTCTACACCGATGCGATAGTGGTCGTAATACCCAAGTGGTGTATATGTATATCTCTCTATGAGATAATATCCGATAATCAAAGATTCAAGTACGGCCATCCTCATTAGAGAGCATCGAGAGCAGGACAGTGTCTTAGTAAGTATCAACACCTTAATCTTGATCTTCATCCACACATTTTCTTCACAAAACTTTTGCGTATACTATTAAAATGGATTCTCGGAAGAAATATCATATATCACAGGCGCCTACCATTGTGAACAAAACAGTCAGACCTTCCTCTTCAATCTCGTTTACGCAGCTGCGATTGTATACCCAAGTGATAGACAGTATATGTCTGTCTCCCTATGAAATAATATCCCATAATCAAAGAAACAGGTAAGGCCATCCTCATTAGAGAGCATCGAGATCATTACAGTGTCATAGTAGGTATTCTTAACTTAATCTTCATCATCATCCACGCAGCCTTGCCACATTTAACTAACTATGTTCAGACATGCACTTTTATTGAGTCAATATTCGGTTTATTGATTACAATATTTTAAGTGTTTAGACATAACAATATACGCAGTTCAGCTGATTACTCAATATTCATTTGACAGCTGGTAGACAAAACAGCTGGTTGTTTCAACAACATTGTTTTTGTTTTGTTCGTTGTTGATATTTGAGTTGTCAAATATCAATAGAAAGTGTTCGGAAAATTGTAATATGCTCACTGAACGTACTTATGACAGTGCTGTATTTCAAGTTTTAATCAATATTAAAACAATTTATGAATTTATTGAGCAATAATTAATTGACATTTTATATGAAATATTGAGATCAATAATGCCGTTTATTGCGATTTACTCAATATAAGTGCATGTCTGAACATAGTATAAGAGACGAGCAGCAGTCGAAGTCAATTTTTATCCTCAGGAACGAGTATTTCAATGCTTCAACGGTAGATCGACTGTGGGTATAGTTATTTTATTAAATAAATTCATAGAAACTGCAATCCGATTTAGCCGCTCTACAATATTCTTGCAAGCAAGGATTTTTAGAAGGTAAACGCTACACTGATGTGGAACCTTCTTAACACGCTCAGTCCAAGCTTTTTATACTCTAAACTCTAAAACCAAAAAATAATATCTTTCCTTCTGTCAGGGACACCATTTCTTCACGCCCATTGGCTTGGAAGTATAAAAGCGTAAAGCACTGATAATGTCCTCGGTAAGATTTCCTAATAGTCAGCATTAGGTACAACGCTAGGTTCCACAACATTGGAAAGAATAATTCCCCCGTGCTAGCAAAAGTTAAGAGGAAATCTGCCAACACATGATGAAGGTAATTAGAATTCGAGGTGAGTGAAACCAGACTCATTTGGTTCGAAAGAAAACTGAGGTTGAGCTGAGAGAAATCAATTTAGCTCAAGAAAGGCGCAGGTGCAATTAAGGCTAAATTCTTTCGTTTCGCCAGATGGTCTGCCAACAAGATCCAGCCACTCACCTACCGCTTTTAAGGTAATTATTATCGCTTGAAGGACTCTT
Organism: Sarcophaga caerulescens; assembly: GCA_927399465.1. Classification (NCBI taxonomy): domain Eukaryota; kingdom Metazoa; phylum Arthropoda; class Insecta; order Diptera; family Sarcophagidae; genus Sarcophaga; species Sarcophaga caerulescens. Next base: position 107,595,901 of record OV656873.1, read on the forward strand.
ATACTATGTTCAGATATGCACTTTTATTGAGTCAATATTCGGTTTATTGATTACAATATTTTAAGTGTTTAAAAATAACAATATACGCAGTTCAGCTGCTTATTCAATATTCATTTGACAGCTGGTAAACAAAACAGCTGGTTTTTCAACAACATTGTTTTTGTGTTGTTCGTTTTTTTTTGTCGTTGTTGATATTTGAGTTGTCAAATATCAATAGAAAGTGTTCGGAAAATTGTAATATGCTCACTGAACGTATGTACTTATGACAGTGCTGTATTTCAAGTTTTAATCAATATTATGAATTTATTGAGCAATAATTAATTGACATTTTATATGAAATATTGAGATCAATAATGCAATAACAATATACGCAGTTCAGCTGCTTATTCAATATTCATTTGACAGCTGGTAAACAAAACAGCTGGTTTTTCAACAACATTGTTTTTGTGTTGTTCGTTTTTTTTTGTCGTTGTTGATATTTGAGTTGTCAAATATCAATAGAAAGTGTTCGGAAAATTGTAATATGCTCACTGAACGTATGTACTTATGACAGTGCTGTATTTCAAGTTTTAATCAATATTATGAATTTATTGAGCAATAATTAATTGACATTTTATATGAAATATTGAGATCAATAATGCCGTTTATTGCGATTTACTCAATATAAGTACATGTCTGAACATAGTATTATGCTGATTTTTAATTTCTAGTGTTTTAAAGCAGGGACCGTAACTGTTATAACTTTTATCGTAAAAGTCAGAAAATAATAATTATGTTTTGATCTTTATTTTTTCGAGCAAAAATAAAAGTTATTTTTTGACTTTTATTTTTCCGAGCAAAAATAACAGTTATTTTTTACTTTTATTTTTTCTAGCAGAAATAAAAGTTATTTTTTGACTTTTATTTTTTCGGGTGGAAATAACAGTTATTTTTGACTTTGATTTTTACGAGCAGAAATAAAAGTTATTTTTTGACTTTTATTTTTTCGAGCAAAGATAAGTTATTTTTGACTTTTATTTTTTCGAGCAGAAATTAAAGTTATTTTTTGACTTTTATTTTTTCGAGCAGAAATAAAAGTTATTATTGTTTTAATTCATGATGAATTCATAAAATTTATTACAAAATTCTTTAAAACAATTAAAGTAAATTATGTTAAACAATTATTAGAATTAAGTTTTGCTATAAATATTAATAAAAATTCTGAATTCATCATGAACTTAAAACAAAAATAACTTTTATTTCTGCTCGAAAAAATAAAAGTCAAAAAATAACTTTAATTTCTGCTCGAAAAAATAATAGTCAAAAATAACTTTTATTTTTGCTCGAAAAAATAAAAGTCAAAAAATAACTTTTATTCCTGCTCTTAAAAATAAAAGTCAAAAATAACTTTTATTTTTGCTCGAAAAAATAAAAGTCAAAAAATAACTTTTATTCCTGCTCGAAAAAGTAAAAGTCAAAAATAACTGTTATTTTTGCTCGAAAAAATAAAAATCAAAAAATAACTATTATTTTTTTTCTAAAAAATAAAAATCAGATTTTTAAAAAGCATCACATTTTATAAAAATTTTGTTCAAGACAATCAAAATGGTATACTTGGTTTTGTTCTCCGACATTTCCTTGCAGTTGCTTTTTTTAATAAAAAATTCAAAAATAACAGTTATTTTCGGTCCCTGTTTTAAAGTATCAGCCAACATATGTATTTATTACTAAAGTTTACATGCCGCTGTAAATCATTAGCGCTCAGAAAATTCATTCAACTGAGTAATACGAAAGCAAAAACTGTCATCACCCAGGGTAAATAATTAATGCAATTCAATACTTTTATGAAAACACTCCCAGTTTTACTTACTATTTCATAAAAGCGACATAAACAAATAATAAAAAAATATTTTTTCTATTCACATTGACTCCATACTGCAACAAAGTGGTGAATGAAAAAATTAGAATTGAAATTAAAAAAGAAAAACAAACAAGCGGTATTCACCCTTTTATTGTTGCTAGATCAAATGAAAATTTTCCGGTTAAATTATACAAGAAGATGAAAAGTATTTCGAACAAACAAATATAATGGAAGATTTCTGTCGCAAACCTGGAAAGACAAATTTCCCAATAACTCTTTAGCACGTTATGTGTGCATTGGATTGTATGGATTACATGAGGATTTTCCCAAATTCGACAATTTAATCAGATAGATGACTTACTTTTTCTATAAATCGACAATGGCCTCCATTATCCATTAAACGAATTGCCGGAACTTTTCATGGTCTGTGTTTTGAGCTCTTGAGTGAGCTGAATTTCGTACGTACGAGTAGTGCTTTGTGATATTTGAAGTTATTGAGTGTGATATCGGATTGATGTTTTCAGGCATTCAGCGATAGCAGCACTAGTAATGTTTTTAAACAACCACAGAAGTATTAGATCATTATAACCCTTTAGATAGGATTGCAACCTAGCTTCTCACACCATAGTTATTATAATCCGTAGTCAATCCAGTTACCATTTAGTCATAACATAGCTTCTAACACCACCCATGTTGTGTATGTTAATTTTATACGCGAGTGAAGAGATCTACAGGTTTAAAGTCGACTTCGAACGATAGATTTCTAAGAAACATTTCATGGCAATTTTTATTTACTCTCAAGAGTTTTTGCAAGAAGACTGCTGCAAGGAACACACCGAAAAAAATACTTTTTCCTTTTTTCGTATTATTTCGAACAAAACGAATTATGTTAGGTTAGTTTAGGTGGCGGACCCCCTCGAAGGAAGAGGTCCCACTTACGCCAGCATTTAGTGATTGTGATACCACAATTAACACTACCCGGGGGTCAACCAATGCCCTATTGGGACTTCGAATTGGTACTCAGGTGTAGCAGTCTGTTACATCTGGGAGCGTTGGTAGACGCATTGTATTTCACCCTGTGTTAAGACTACCCTGGGATTAGGTCCACGCGGACAGGTACCCATGTAAAATCCATCGGCGTTGCCCTATTGGGACCTCTTTCTTCGAGGGAGTCCGCCACCTAACCTAACCTATTTCGTTTTGTTCGAGATGTCTGAGCTGGGGTTTGAACCACGGGCTCTCATCTAATAAGCCAACACACTGCCTAATAGACTGTGACGACTTCAGTTACTTCAAATTTTTTCAATACTCTGCACATGCTTAACACATTAGATGCACTCTCTCGACTGAAAATTTTTTGAAGTTTGCGGCTTCTCGCTTAGCCTTAATTTTCAAACTTTTGTAATAAGTTTGTTCTTTTGTAAAATGCTCCCTTATACTATGTTCAGACATGCACTTATATTGAGTAAATCGACATTAACGGCATTATTGATTTCAATATTTCATATAAAATGTCAATTAATTATTGCTCAATAAATTCATAAATTGTTATAATATTGATTAAAACTTGAAATACAACACTGTCATAAGTACGTTCCGTGAGCATATTACAATTTTCCGAACACTTTCTATTGATATTTGACAACTCAAATATCAACAACGACAAACAAAAAAAAACAAAAAAACAACGAACTAATGTTGTTGAAACAAACAGCTGTTTTGTTTACCAGCTGTCAAATGAATATTGAATAAGCAGCTGAACTGTGTATATTGTTATGTCTAAACACTTAAAATATTGTAATCAATAAACCGAATATTGACTCAATAAAAGTGCATGTCTGAACACAGTATTATAAATATTAATAACCGAAATAATAATATATGGCAGCTTTCAAATTACAGAGTTGCCGTTTGGAAAAAATTACGAAAAATTTAAAAGTTGCACTCCTACTGAGTCATCCCTTATAATCCCATCATTTAATAAGAATTCAACAAATTATTCAATTGCAAACAAATTCAATTAAGAATTTTAAAATTCATAGATTTTTAAATAATTTCCTGTTTAAAACAAAAACTAAAACAAATTAACCGCAATTCTAATTTTTGTTAATTAACCATTAATTTACTTTACTTTACTTTAATAATTGCAGTTCAGCCACCGGCCACCACTTGATGGAAAATATTATCACTTCCATTAATTTGGTAAATGGTAGGTAGGCAGCAGGCAGCAAGCATAGTCACTTTAAACAATTGTTGTTATTTTTTTTTTTAATATTTTTTTCTTCATATTATTTTAGTATTAATAATTAAAGAAAAATAATAATATTTCTATGTTGGTCCTGCTTCAATGAATTTGTGTAGTTAAAAAGGTGGTGTAAAACAAATTATCTTTTAATAGATTTGAACAAGGTCAATACTATTTATAATTAAAATGTTTAAAAATATTTCATAGAAGAAAAAAAATATAAAAAGAACTAAAATTAAATAATTTTTGTGTTTAATTCAAGGTTAAGCACCACAAAATTTTCACTTGATCATAAATTTTTAAGGCAATTTGTTTTAAGATATAGTATATTTACTAATGAAACACAAGTTCTTTGTTTTTTCAATAAATAAATAAATTCAAGTTTAACTTTAAAGTGAATGCAACTGAAAGGTTTACTATTCTACGATTCTAAAATTTTTGCAAAAAAAATTAATTACATATGCAGATACAATAATGGCTTTAACGATAGTGAAAGTATTTAATCATGACTGCTTACAGAGTAAATTACAGTGAATGTCAGTGAAAATCGTACATAGCTGATAATAATTTTTATTCATCATCGTACAATACTAAGCAAGCAAGACCAACTTTTGACAATTTTTGGCAACTGTAAGCTACTGGCCTGCTTATAGAGTAAATTACAGTGAACGCAAGTGAAAATCGTACATAAGAGATATTAATTTTTATTCATCATCGTATAAAACTAAGCATTGGAATAGTTAGACTAGCTTCTGTGATTCAGTGAGACCAACTTGTGGCAATTTTTGGCAATTGTAAGATACTTGACTGCTTACAGAGTAAATTACAGTGAACGTCAGTGAAATTCGTACAAAGCTGATAATAATTTTTATTCATCATCGTACAATACTAAGCAAGCAAGACCAACTTGATTCAGTGAGACCAACTTGTGACAATTTTTGGCAACTGTAAACTACTTGACTGCTTACAGAATAAATTACAGTGAACGCCAGTGAAAATCGTACAAAGCTGATAATAATTTTTATTCATCATCGTACAATACTAAGCATTTGAATAGTTAGGCTAGCTTCTGTGATTCAGTGAAACCAACTTGTGACAATTTTTGGCAACTGTAAGCTACTGGCCTGCTTATAGAGTAAATTACAGTGAACGCAAGTGAAAATCGTACATAAGAGATATTAATTTTTATTCATCATCGTATAAAACTAAGCATTTGAATAGTTAGGCTAGCTTCTGTGATTCAGTGAAACCAAGTTTTGCCAATTTTTGGCAACTGTAAGCTACTTGACTGCTTACAGAGTAAATTACAGTGAACGTCAGTGAAATTCGTACAAAGCTGATATTAATCTTTATTCATCATCGTACAATACTAAGCATTTGGATAGTTAGGCTAGCTTCTGTGATTCAGTGACACAAACTTCTGACAACTGTAGGCTACTCAACTGCTTACAGCATAACTTACATAACAGATATTAATTTTTATTCATCATCATATAATACTAAGCATTTGGATAGTTGGACTAGCTTTCTGATTCAGTGAAACCAAGTTTCGACAATTGTTGCCAACTGTAAGCGTACAAACGTAAAATATTTTTAATGCACATAGAAAATGAATTTCTATGTTGTAGTCTAGTAGAAGAGAGCCTGTGCTTAAAAACCCAAAACGTAATATGAAAAATATATCGCTCGTGCAGGATATCCAATGTGGCAACAGTTGTTTGGTCCGTAGTGCCGACCTGTAGGAACCACATATCGTTGGTGTTCGGATCATCCAATTTAGTACAAAAGAAATTGGAAATCATTGCTAAATTGATTTTTCGGTGAAAATTAGGGTCAGTAGCCCTAGGTAGGGTCACCTGCCCTAGAGCCCATTCAGCGACCACACATTCTTGTCTATGGTCATCCATGGTTATCTGGTAAAGCAGATTGAATAAAGGGCGGATGCTTAAGTCGCCGTAGTTTAGTAGGTAGTGTGTTGGCTTATTAAACGTGAGACGCACGATTCGAACAAAACGAAATATAAAAAATATTTCTTTTGGTGACTTCCTCTCAGCAGATTTCATTCAAAAACTCTGACCGTAAATAAAAATTGCAATGAAAAGCTTCTCAAATCTGTAGTTCGGAGTCGACATTAAACTGTAGGTCCCCGTCACTCAAATAAAATTAACTAGCACAACATGAATGGTGAGAGAAGCTAGGTTTCAATCCTGACTAAAGGTTTGTAATCGTCAATGAAATATGTAATATAAAAATTACTAAAAAAAAAGCCTTCGAAATATTGATCATCATCGCATTTACAATAAAATCTGTTGTCTAGGATATAATTATTTCATAAAAATTTCTTTATAAAGGGCTATCCGTTTCGTGGTTTCAAAAGTATGGGACTGGAATTCGACATCTGTCAAACTAAGTTGTGAAACCAATTTTTTTCTTTTCAGTTGAAAGTCTGACATTGACGAAAATGGATCGCTTAACTATCACACAACGCATAAAAATTATCAAAACCTACTACAAAAATGGTGATTCTGCCACAGCCACGTATCGTGCATATCGGCAATTTTTCGAACAAAATTTTCTTCAGCAATGAAGCACATTTCACACTTGGCGGGTATGTTAATAAACAAAATTGTCGTATTTGGGGTTCTGAGGATCCTCAAGTAATTGAAGAGAGGCCATTACATCCAGAAAAAGTCACTGTTTGGTGCGCTCTTTGGTCCGAAGGTGTGATTAGACCTTACTTCTTCGAAAACGACGATGGAACGACTGTCACCGTCAATTCGGAGCGTTATGGTCATATGATAACCGACTTTTTTTTGCCTGCTATTGAAGAATACGACTTGGGGAATATGTGGTTTCAACAAGACGGTGCCACATGCCACACAACTCGAGCGAATATGGCTTTATTGCAAGAGACATTTCCTGGCCGCGTAATTTCTCGTCGTGGCGATATCAACTGGCCACCAAGATCATGCGATTTGACACCATTAGACTTTTTTTTGTGGGGCTACGCGAAAGACCGTGTTTATGCAGATAAACCTTTAACTCTTGAGCACTTAAAAACCAATATTCGTCAAGTTATGGCTGAGATGCCGCCCAATATGTGTCAAAAAGTGGTCGAAAATTACCTCAAAAGAATCAATGCTTGCCACACTTCGCGTCGAGGTCATTTAAATGATGTAGTGTTTCACACATAATGTCAACGTTCAAACTTTACAATAAAAAAGAAATATCATGAAAAAAATATTTTATATGTGTTTTATTTACGTTTACTTTTGAAATCACGAAATGGATAACCCGGTACATTATAGTTCTCAATCCCACACAATTCAAAGTTCAACAATAAGTTTCTTTATTTAATTTTCTTTAAAAAAAAAATTTATTTTAAAAGGAAGCACGCGTTGCTGATCAATCACGTTTATTTTAATGTAGGCGTGAAGTGTTGTTTTTACTACGACTATGTGAAAAGCAGTAAATAGCAGTCTTTCTAGTGTTACAAATATCTTTGCAAATTAATAAATATTTATTTTATTAGCATACTTATATATTAATTATTATTATTAACAGATGTCAGATGTCCGTCAAAGAATGATAACGATAAAAACTATCATAAATTGGTTCTTTTGTTTTGTTATTTCTGTTGAAAAATATTCTTTTTCAACAAGATACATACATTTACAGTGAAAGTCAGTTAAAATCGTACAACAAACAAATACTACGAAAGTGTATCTTCCCCCAAAACTTGATAGCATTGAATATATTTAAAATATGCTAAACTTGCTTTCACAGAAAATCGTAGAGTGACTTGATCGATTATACCCACTCGTTGCGTATTACCTTAAACATCCTTTGACTTCTAAACGATACGCTAAGTAGAATTTTGATACGTTGAAGATAACGTCACATTTGGAATTCAAAGTTGTTTTGCTGCTGTTTTATTTCCAGATTTCAACGAAAATGGAGCTAGCAACAGTTGAAATATCCAAACTTACAAATAACTACCCAGGAAATTGAAAACCCCTTGTAGAAATCGCTCACATTATTAAAATCGAAATAGAAGTTCAATTCTACATATCACTTCATATGGAGTTTCATATGAAAACCTCTGGAAGAAGCACAAGCTGCTGCATAAATTAAGTATTTTAAAAGGTCATACAAACTTATCATACGCTACAATTCGATGCATGACATCGGTCATGACAAAAAAGAAGAAAAATTGAGATAAAACAACACACTCTTGGAGCTCCTGCGATAGTGCAAAATCTTGAAGAAAACTCTGAAATATCAATTCGTCGTCTTTCTTAATTTGTTAATCTTTAACCTTGGACTAGAAGGAAAATTTGACACAAGAATCTTAAAATGTCTTTAAAATGGTCGTACAAGTAGTGACCATTGCTCGCGCGGTATTTTTCTGATAAGACCCATTTGAAACTGGGTGAAGATTATCGTTTCATTTCTAATTAAGTGGCTATTGCAGTCGTATCAGGTATAACTCCACCAGTTACAATGGCTCTGAAACTGAAAAGAAGGTCTAAGTGGTAGCTTTAATTTCCAAAGCTCACTTGAGCATGCATAGCGGCCCGTTGTGACGCCACAGGTAAGCGAAGTCCCTCTACTACTGACCGAATTCTACCAAACTAGAGAAGAAGGGCTGAGTTAGCTTTAACATCTGAACAACATTTTTGAGGAAATGTAAAAAGAGTCTAGACAAATGGCAGGTAAACTGGAATATAGCAACAAAAGGACCATGAACACCTAGACTTAACAGAAACGTTCAAAACTGGGTTGAAAAGTAGTATTGTCATGATGATTTTCACGTGATGCAGTTTTTGACAGGATATGACTGTTTCAAGAGATTATCTCTGTAAGTATTATTGCCTTCTGTAGTAAAGGAAATCAAAATGCGTAACATATTTCCATTAATTGCCCAAGAGTTGACATTTGAGTTGTTAGAAAAAAAGATAAATGATAGAGTAACTCCAGACAACAGAGATTCGAACGAATTACAGTCTGGAGAAGTTTGACAAAATGTTATCTGCTACTGTTCTACAGGATTAAAAAGGTTTGAAAGAATTTGTAGAAATGAAAGAGAACAAGACTTCGTAGTCTAGTAGATAGTTGGCTGGCTTATTAGACGAGAACCTGGAGTCAAACCCCAACTCAGAAATCTGGGGGCAAATTCTCGCATTCGTATATGAACGAATTTTTATTCGAACCTGCGAGTTTTTTAGTTTTGGGATTCTCTTATTCGTTATCGAGTAAAGTGTATCGAAATTTCTAATGATGGCATTCGATAACGTGTGATCATTCGAATGCAATCTTGCGAGTTTTTACTCGTAAGCACTAAAGCTTTCGAATTAACGTTTTTCTGCTGTAAAGAACAATATAAAAAAATGTAAATAACAAATTTATAATAATTTATGAATAAAAAATTAATTCCAGTATTTGCATGTCAAAACTTTCAAAAATTAATTACATCCAGAAGGAAATTCTTGGAAATTTCATGGTTAAGCATTCAGAATTGGCAAAGAGTATTATACCAAATACTTCTCAGGGAAAGGCAAGAGCTTATCAGCTTTGGGAACAGCTCACAGCTAAGCTCAATGCTTCCGGCCCACCAATCAAAGATGCAAAAATGTGGCGCAAGGTAGTTTAACAAACTCTTGTTTTAGTTTAAATAATAAATGTATAAATATATGTATGTCTTTAGGTATATGCTGACCAAAAGCAAAATGTTAAAAAGAAGGTTTCATTCAATAAATCTTCAAAAAAGAAAACGGATGGCGGGCCGTATGAGGAAAAAGTTCTTTCCCAAATGGAAGAACAGATACTGTCTGCTGCTGGATCTGAAGTTTCTGTTGAGGGTCTAAAAAAACATCAGAAGGCAGCCCAAAAGAGAATTGCGACAAAGAAAATGTTACCCCAACAACTTCACCAAAAAATAGTATCCCTGACGTATTTCCGTGCTGTTTATCGGATTATGAAGAAGACAAAATGGAACCTATCATGTCTTCTTTGAAGATAATACTGCAGAAGAAACTTCAGCCCCAGCTAATAATAAAGAAAAAACGGCTTTCTATCTCCTCAGAATCAGAAGAAGATGAGTAAAACAAAAATTTATTATCCATTATACGAAATATTACAATTTTAATAAAACTTTTCTTCCTTGGATTAATTAAATTTCTTTTATTTCTGTAAGAAAACATGTTTTTTATTTACAATTCCTGCATTTTAGTCAGTGCTGTAGAACGAAATAATTAACTCGTTTCACAACACCTAAGCAACAAATCGATTCGTTTCGTATCGAGTAACATCATCAGAAAATTTCTCGCTATCGAAATTATTTTCTATTCGAACACAATTTCGATCACGACTGCGAGAATTAGCCCCCTGGTACGAAACGAGTAATAAAAAAATATTTCTTTCAACGACTTCCTCTCAGTAGTCTTGAGATAAAAACTCTGAGAGTAAATAAAATTGCCATGAAAAGTTTGTTTGGATAAACTCTGTCGTTCGGATGTTAAACTGTAGGTTCCGCCACTTATGGATAAAATTAACACACACAACATGGGCAGTGTGAGAAGCTAGGTTGTAATCCTGACTGAAGGGTTGTATTGACAAATTATGTATGTAGTATATATGTAATAACACATATATTTTAAAGCAATTTAAATAATTTTTAAGAATATTTTTAAACCAAAAACTATTTTATGTGAAATTGAACAAAAGATACTCCAATAAGAGAGAGTGTATAAAACTGACATATATTGTATGATTTGCCAGCCGTCATTGATTCATTAATTGCATAATGAATCTTGAAAATATTTTAAACAAAAACGGCATTTTATTTCAATAAACAAAAGATATAAAAATATTTTTTAAAATATGCATGTTATGTGTTATACAATATGCATAACAAATAGCCATCTGTGCTTAGGTAGCAAAATTATATAAAAATTTATTTCAAACACAAAAAAATTTATTAAATCAAATGCAGGTAAACAGAGTTAAAGGAAGAGTTATTTATTTAAAATACTTCTGAGAAAATGAAACAATAAATAACAATTTAAAATATAATATGAAATGGAATGAAATGAACAGAACTGAACTGACCTAAAGCTAATCATCCATGTCGGAATGGACGACACACCCAATTAAAACAAAAGTTCCATTTCCATTTATGTACATTCATAAGATAAGTATGTATGAATGTATGTACTTGAATTCATTACACATGTTATTTTTCTAATGTAAAATAGGTGTAATAAGTGTCATAATTAATTAAAATACTTAACAATATAATAAATATAATTTGTATCGATAACTTTCATTAGTTTACTAACTAAGCATTATCTCAATACTTATGTACATATGTATATCCGGTAAAACAACATTAACAAGTGAATATTATTATTATTATTTCTTTTTAATTCAACTATTTGCTTAACAAATTAAATACTGGCTGACAATTCATATTAGAGTAGAATAGCAGACTCTGTTTAATTTTGTAAACAATAAATGGGATCGTTTACGTTCATTTTGTAAGCGATACATAAAGCATCTCTCTCATTACAAGCCACTACATATTTACATATAAAGACTCTAATAGTTTTGTACACAAAACAATAACTTCCTTTAATGTTTATATACATCATCGCACAGTAAAGCAGAACCACTTCAAATTGTTATCTATACATAGACCCTACCGCACCATAAAAAACCCAGAGTGCTTTAAGGGACCCCATAAGTGTACACGATAGATTACAGTAAATAAATATCTCTGCAACATAACATACATAATTGGTCATTGCAACCCCTCAGTCAAGATTACGATCTAGCTTCTCAAACTACTTATGTACATACATACATAATTGGTCATTACAACCCTTCAGTCAGGATTACGACCTAGCTTCTCACACCACTTATGTTGTGTGCGTTAATTTTTATACATGAGTGGCGGGACCTACAGTTTAAAGTCGACTCCGAACGACAGTTTTTTGAGAAGCTTTTCATGGCAATTTTAATACTCTTAGAGTTTTTGCCAGAAATCTGCTGAGAGGAAGTCGCCGAAGAAATATTTTCATAATTTCGTTTTGATGTCTGACCTGGGATTCGAACTCGGGCCTTCAGTCCAATAAGCCAACACACTACCTACTAGACTACAGCGACTTATGTTGTGTATGTTAATTTTATACATTAGTGGCGGGATCTACAGTTTAAAATCGACACTGAACTAGAGATTTTTGAGAAACTTTGCCTTTAAGTTTTTGCCAGAAATCTGCTGAGAAGAAGTCACCGAAGATTTATTTTTTCAAATTTCGTTTAGTTGAAGATGTCTGACCTAGGATTTGAACCGAGGCCTTACGTCTTATAAGCCAACACACTACCTACTAGACTACAGCGACTTCAGGACAGTAATTAATAGTAATTATTAATGAGCAATCAGTCGAATGGAAAATAGTACAGCAACTCGTGCCAATAAATAAAGCGAGGCAGTATTTGGGCTGTTTTGCTTGCAAAGGATATAACACCAGCGCTAACAAAACCACAAAATAACTGTATCCATTGCAAATTTCACCACAGTGACGGTTCAGTTTGACATTGACAATTATGGTATCAAAGATTCCAAAACAGTTTTCATTACGGTCAGTCATTATTTTGGATCGGAGATATAGCCGTCGAAGCTAACCATTTTTTTTGATATGAGCAAAATCGGACAAAAATTACAATGGTGGGGGAAACGGCTCTAAAAGGCTGGATAGCTGTGGTATTAAGGATTCCAAAACAGTTTTAGATCTGATCGAGAGTTACTTGGGAACGAAGATATAGCCGACGAAGCTAACTATCTTCTCATATAAGCAAATAAAAAGGGCTCTATATAAATCGGGCAAAATCGGATAGAAAATGTAATTTTAGGGAAATGGACCTAATGGTCTGAGGAGCCCTTATAACAAGGATTCTAATCAGCTATCCACAAGAAAGTTCAAGTCACAGGCAAAAAATTCAAGTAGTCGACAAAAAATGCAATATATATCGACAAAAAATACAAGTCATCGAAAAAAAATTAGTCATAGACAAAAAAATGCAATTCATCGACAAAAAATGAAAGTCATAGACAAAAATTAAAGTCGTCGACAAATAAATGCAAGTTATTGACATAAAAATTCAAGTCAACAACTAAAAAATACAAGTCATCGACAACAAATGCAAATCATCGACAAATAATGACATGTCATCGATGAAAAGATGCAGATCATCGACAAAACCTAAACTTAACCTAAATGTAAGTCATCGACAAAAAATGCAGATCATCGACAAATAATGACAGTCATACACGAAAAAATGCATGTCATCGACGAAAAGATGCAGATCATCGACAAAATCTAAACTTAACCTAAATGCAAGTCATCGACAAAAAATGCAGATTATCGACAAATAATAACAGTCATCGACGAAAAAATGCATTACATCGACGAAAAGATGCATATCATCGACAGAACCTAAACTTAACCTATGCCTACCAGTCCCATATAAAACGAAAAGAAATTAATAATAAGTTAAGGAATAAGATAGTTGAAACAGATCCGAATGGAAGAAGATTGTTAAGGGCTTACTTATTCCCCTTGCGAGATTCAATGGAATGTATTAGATACATGTGCGAACATAAATAAAAAGTCTCTTAAATAATTTAATATTTATAACAAATATTTTAAGCTTACCTTAAAAGCATTGTTAACTGTAAATCATGAGCCAATCTTTCTAATGCCGGTACACCTTCCACTCTTAAAATATTAATCTTTTCCCTTAATGAACGGGAAACATTATTTTGACCTTGACGCTCACGTAGTATTTCTATAATATTGGGTTGTCTTAAGAATGCAATAACCTGAAATGAATTAAGAAATATAAAATTTCATTAGAATATTAAGTAGCAGCTAACGATAGACGAATGAAAATAATAAATTAGAAGGATTTGCAAGACTTAGTAGTTACCTTTTCATTATATGCCACAGGAACTTCATTGTAACCATTACTTGCTGCAGCACCAGAAGAGCTGGGTCCATTATTATACGCCGATGATGCTGACGTAGAAGCATAGTGTGCCATATTATCGTTTTGCATGTACTGACTCTGTCTATTTGCTGATGTAGAGGCTGACGATGATGAGGATGTGGTTGATGTGGGACGTGGTGGTGGTAGTGGAGGATTACTGGATGACATACAATTGCCATCTAGAGAATCATATGGTTGATGACGATGCCGTATAATACGTGGACATTCAATGGGCAGACGTGGATCCATAAATGATGTTTGTCGATTATTATGATCGATAAAGAATTGTTTACCCGACTGATCGAGTTTAGTTTCCCAGCATGAGGGTAAATCACGATTGAGTTGAGCAAATGAATTGACTAAAGCAACCAAATCTTTATTATATTGGTAGCGTTGAAAACACGTAGGATCACGGCGTACACGTATAACCATATGTTTTAAGGCAGCATTACGATTATAAATAGCTAATGCATCTTCGTTGGTATGAAGCATGGAATAAAAATCCGGACGGCATAACATTAGAACAGCTGGGTGCACAGTAAGATTAACGTGTTGAAAATTAAAAGCCGACTGTGGATGCTGGTTGCTGTTCTGGTTTAGTGTTAAAGATTGCGAGGTTTGTTGCGTTGACGAGTCATTCGAAATATTTGCAATATTTGCGGCAGCTAAAGCATTAGAGCGACTTTCATTTGTAATTGTACGACGTATCGATTGATATCTTCTATCCAATTGCTGGCGATGATGTTGTTCTCTGCCACCGGGGCCATTGAGTGAAGACAAGCCATTTGAACCTGGCCTTTGCCAAGAAGTAGTTCTAGTTGTATGATCAATATAGAAAATACGTCCATGACTATCCATTCGAGCTTCCCAGGCTGGAGGCAAGGGTTCTGTTGAAACTTGCACATTTGTGGGATCAGCATCAGTTGAGAATATGGCACTAGTACGTAAAAGACCTCCAGCAGCCCCTCTTTCGGGTATAGAAGGCAGTCGTGTACTTGTAATGTGTACCACACCCATATCTTCGCCCGTATTGTCATCTTCATCGTCATTACTAATATCTTCTATGTTTGTGTGTATACCAGCTGAAGCGCCAGCCAAGTGTACAATATCAGCTGTACGTACACGATCTTCAGCACGCATATTCGAACCTTGAAAAGCTGGAGACGAAGGTGGTGTACGTGAAGATAAATAATTATAATCTAAGTGACTAGCATGTACGGCAGCACCACCTAAAGCCTCTGCTCCTCCTCCTCCGCCTATACTTCCTCTTGGACTTGAGCCAATATACGTATCATCCAAGTTATTGTTTATTGCCATATTAACGGCAGCAGCTTGCATGCGTGCATGGCGCCGGGCATGATGTGTAGGTGTGGGAGGGCATATTAAATTTGCAGCCGAAACAGCAGCACCTGCACCTACACCACCAACACGTTTGAGTAAACGTTGTTGCGGCCGATTGTGTATTACGGGGGTAACACTTGCATTGTTCGAAACAGAAGACACCTGTTGCGTATTGCTTAACACTTGAGCTTCAGGTGACAATTGAAAATCTAAAGGCGAAGCACTACGTGTTGAGCATCCAGATGGTGGGCTGCGATGACGTTTAGGTGACAACATCAGCCGACTGGGAGACTGCGATTGACGCTCTTCATAGCCCGCTTTGCCATTTGATAACGTTCTTGTTAGGGGCCTATGTTGTCTCATGGAATTGGTTGATGAATTTGTAGGCGTTTGTGGAAATTGTGTTGCGGAAGAAGTTTCTTTTGTAGGAAATGCTGGAAATTCATAAGTTTCCGAAGCTGGCACTTTTTTGGTCGTTATCGTATTAATATAACTATCTGGACCGATTTTCTTTTTTATCAACGGTTTGAATTTTACAGCTGGTGGCGATGGTGTAGCATTTAGCTCATATTGAGGGCTAGAATTTGTCGAAGAATTGCCACTGTTCAGCAGAAAAAGCGGTGAATTGTTACAACTATTGGAGTTGCTGCCAAACCCATTTGACGAGCCATATGCCGCTTCCAATGTATCATCTGTATCCAAAATATCAAATTTGAATACTTCACCTTGTAAACGAAAATCTCTAGCTAAAGCTCTAGGTGGCCAAGATCTTTCCAATGGCCTATGTTGGGGTTGCCTTAAATGTTTTTGCCTTCTCTGTATTTGCGCCTCTTTACTGGCACTAGCCGAAGCATGTAAGGCAGCAGCAGCACCCAAAAGACTTTCTACGGCAGCTGCTTCCTCATCGGCCTCTTCGTCTATGGTGAAACTTGTTGGTCTAACAATTCCCTGATTATTGTCATCCACCTCAAATACTGTCTCGGCCGGTACTGTTTCATAACATTCTCTGGCAATCCATAAATTAAACGAATCAGTAGCTGTTGATGTTGTGGGTGTAGAGGAAGCTGGCGATTTTACACTTGAACGTTTTTCTTTCTTCTTGGCTCCTCCTAGCGGTGTAGATGCTCCACTTTGAGGTGACAAAGTCCATGACTTGCGACGTGCACCGCCACCTACACTACCACCACCCACACTGCCACCACCCACACTGCCGCCACCATCACTGCCAATACTGCCATTGTATGAATTTGTAGGCGAGAGCGTAGTAGTGGATGCTGGTGTTTCGCATGATTTAGTTGAGAGTAAAGTTTGTTGCCTGTGTTTTTGCAACGGATCTTCTTCGGAGCTGTTGTAAGAGTTCTTATTGATGTGATTGAAGTCTTTAAGATCTGAAAAAGAGGAATTAATCGGTTAAGTAAGTTGTTTATAAAAAAGATATTTAGAGCAAATAAAAATTACTAGAGGAAGCATAAGTTATTGTGTATCGAAAGAAGTCCGAAAGCAGAACGAATATCTGCTCTCTACAGAATTCAAACATTCAAAGAATCATCTAGCTATTCAGCTTTCTACCAAGAACCAGGTAAGAAGATGATCTATCGTCTTCAATACTTAATCATCTCTACTTAAGCTGCAGAAACCCGTTAGAAAAATATCCCAGATCTTCGTCAGTGACCTGGAATCACCATGTCCCTTAAGGAGGCATTCTACCACAATCAGTAGGTAGTCAAATATTTTTACTCCGATAGTAACCCACCTGAATCGTATTCTCCTTTGCCCAAACCTATTTCGAAAGAGCTTAAAACAACAGTCATCTCCTCAACTGAATGAGAACTCAATATTAGTAAGGCATTATCCTTCTCGTGTCCAGAAGCTCAACAGGGAAGGACCCGGAACGAACTTTCTTTTGGTGTCCCACTAGTGAGTTATATCATATCGAACCTCTTGCCCTCAGAGCCTCTCTACTGGCAAAGAAAATCATATAAGAAAGGTGAGGTCTGGGGGGGCCTTAAGAGATTATTCAGTCTATAATGAAGCCCCAATCCAAGATCCTTACAAAACACAACAGCACAAGTGCCCCAGTTTCAACACATTGCTGAAAAGGAGTGCACTAATCAGTATTGGAAGTTCTTCACTGTTCCGCAAGGCCCTATTCGAAATAAGATATCCTAAACGAAGGATAAAAATGTTATCGTGAGTCCTTACAAACAAACGCATGACATAGAAATCAAGTGGAATCCGTCAGAGATTAGTGTCAAGGACTTCCAGATGACAAATACCTCTATTGCCAGTAATACTCAGTGGCAATCCGTCGTATTTTATTCAAGATCACACGCAGACAGCTCCGCCATTCGTTATAACTGCTTTGACAATCGTGCTATCGATACAATCGTACTATCAATACAATGAGTGGCTTTTGGTACTCAAAACCTTTTCACCCAGATATTAATTGTCCGGTTCAGCTTGCTATCCAGGACAACGCCGAAATATTTTACTTCTAGCAGGCAGTTTTAATCAGTAAGACAGGAATTTTATTTTATTAGGGCAAGGCGTGACCCAGCACATCAGAAGCTTTGCGAAGAAGTTCTTTGGGCTACAACTCACGATAAATACCCGTTGCTGCCTACGCAAATAATTCGGTTGATGAAAAGTCTGTGAACTTTATAAAGTCGATTGGCACAGTGTTTTCTAAACGTTCAAACTCAAAGACATATCGAGCTGTCGCTCCCTCCATATTTCCCGATTAAAAGGGGTTTCTTTTCACTACTGTTTTTAATTTAATTCACCTTCTAATTTAAATTTTTAAATGAAATATGAGAATATTCGATTTTCATTTAAAGTATCTTACTTTTATCGCGTCTCCTTCTCAACACCACCGGCTCATCTTCTTCAACTTTTATAAAGTCATCTTGTTTCGTATACAAAAGATTCAATTCCTTTTCATTGGCATCTTTTAAGGCATCTGTAATCGTTGAAACAATACCAACAGCTCCTTCGCATTCTTCATCCACGTCAACAATCTCTTCCACGACGCCGTCGACACTTTTATCCATTTGAACACTTAAAAAATTCTTATTCAACTGTTGTTGTTTCTCTTGTTGTAGTTGTTTTCCAATGTTATTCATACTTTGTGCATTGCTATCGTCGGCAAATTGGTGTTTTACTAAAGGTGGCGGTAAAGATGTTGTGACGTCATTATTGCTTATTTTCAATGATTTTTCAAATGTTAATACAAGTTCCGGTTCACCGGCTGCTTCGTAAAATGTTTGATTACTCTCGTCATCATCATCATCATCATCTTCGTCGTCATTATCGTTTTCAATATCGTTGGCGGTGTTGTTATTGTTGTTGCAACTACTGCTGTTACTATTGCAGCGCAGAAAAAGGTTGGCATTATTTACATTATTTGTTGTTATTGCGGCAGCCGATCTTGTGTTTACAAAACAGCTGTCGCTACTGTCAGTGTTTAGCTCATTTTGTTTATTGTTTTTATTCAATTCTCTGTTGTTACCAACAATTTCGCCACTTGTTGCCGCCGGCAATGTTGACTGATTACAATTGCCTATTGCACCGCCCTCTGCCATCTCTTAAACTATCTTTTCACACATGCATACAAACGCTCTATAACGGATTTACAAACGTCATCGTCGTCGTATTTCATCCAAAGCTATATTAAGTTTCATCCAAAATATTGACAACTTGTAATTATTATGTAAATGGTTTTAAACACAAACATTTTTACAAAAAAAAAAAAATGATTTAATTTTTTATTTATTCATACATCATGTTTAATTTAGTTATTTTCCTTTTTTTTCGTTATTTGTTTTGATCGCTATATTCTCTGTTTCACTTTTCCCAATTTTTCTTTTTGCTCCACTTATTAATTTATAGATTTTTCTAACTGTGCTCTAATTACTTGGTGACTCTCTCTTAATTTGTATTGGAAATTTTTCTTTTGTAAAAATTTTTAAAGAAAAATCCATAATTAAAATTTTAATTAAATTAAATGCATTATTTAATTATATTTCTGGTTTTATGATTTGCGTGGCTAATAAATTGTTTAAATCATTTCCTGGTTGTTAATTGCCTTAGTTAACTGCTGTCATAAGTTATTTTTTTTTTAACACAATAATTTTATATAAAATATTAATTTCTTATTATTTTGTTTTTATATATCAACTTTCTTTCATGTTATACATTTTATTAATTGATTAAAAATAAAAAAAAAATTGTTTTTTCAGTAAAATAATTTGAATTTATTCACACAAAAGTACTTTTTGCAATTCAACACCAGGAAAAATTTTTCACTATTTGACATTTTACTGAAAATTTCTCTTTATTTTGTGTTGTTTTTGTTTTAAGCAGTCGTCAAAAAGTGGCCAGATTGCAGGAAGATTTAAAAAAGGGTGTCCAGTACATTTAGTGTCTAATGAAGCTATTTAGACTGCCAATGTCCATCACTGACAGCTAGATTCAATTACCAACTATACTAAGTGCGGTTTGGAATTTTAGCAGATTTTATCTGCGCCCTCATCTTTATCAGCCGCTCATCCAGCGTTGATAGAATACATAATTGCATTGTCAATTACAACCCCGAAGGTTTGTGAATGGGTTTCTAAGTCTATCCACCCTACAATTACCGGAATATTATTGTGTCCCCATATACATCTATCTTGGAAAGATTTTCTGCCCATATCCGAAGTCGGTAATCCGCAAGTCTGTAAAAGGATTCCCAAGTTTTTCTAACCTACGGTTAACTGGACTATTGTTGTATCCCGTTATAAACATCCTATCGTTTTAGCATCTCATAGAGTTGTTTGCGACAGCTTAACATAACATCGGAAGCCAGTCATTTGACTGCCTCTTGGCTATCAGAAGGTATTGTAAAATAGTTTCTTGAACCTCATGGTATGCCCAAAGATTGCCCAAACTTCCATTTAGTTTGGCGTCATCAGTTAAAATCTAAACGGAGTCGTTACCTATGTGCTTGGAATGGATATTCTGTACTTCATTGGGAAGTAAGTCCATATATAAAAGATATATAAGATAATAAAATATATATTATTTTTTAATTGATGTTGCACACTTTTAACTTATTCTTCTGTCTTAATTAAATAAGGTATAATCGATTCCCAACTGTAATCGCCAAACGAAACATGCTTTTATCATCTTAAATAAAATAATTTTTCTTAATTTTTTATATTTATTTTAAGAAATTAATTTAAATTTATTTGTTGTAATACATATTTAAAACTTTATTGTTTATTAATTTCCTTACAGCACCCTGTTTTATGTACTGTTATATGTTGTCGATATGGCAACATTATGCGAAAGCATGCGCCAACATTTTTGGCATTTTTGCAAAAAATTTTTTGAGTGTGCCACTTTGGTTTATGTTTATTGGACACGAAGCGAAAATAATTATTTATTTTGAACAAACAAATAATTGTATCCGTTAATTTTTTGCATTCTAAACAATGGCAGAGTCCGATAAAATCTCAAAGAAGTAAGTAACAAACAAATTCAACTATAAAAAAGCAAATGTTCCAAAATGAATTTTCATACATTGCCGTGTTGTCAAATACATGAGTCAAAATGTTAAAGAGGCCCCTCAAGACTGTTCTTAAAGAAAGTGAGGTTATGGGGAAATAGTACACGCAATTCTTATTTCCAGTAATGTAATGAATATGTTTTAAGTTTTATTAAAAAAATAAAAGATCCTTAACGTTTAAAACAGATAAAGTGTTCTAAAACAAAAACTGTTACAATTTGTATTAAACAATTGAACGTATGGTGTCATGATGTTGAATATCGTAAAAAGTTTTGGAAAATTGACTCGCATAACTGTAGGGCAGTTCAATGGAATTAAAAATTCCACTTGTTTATTTCATGCTACACAAATTGTACAACAGCCCAGCAAAAGAACAAAACTGTAAATTTAATGGAAATTTTTTAAAAACTTTAAAAAATGTAATTCCAATTTTTCCTTTTTTTGCAGTGAACTGAAGCGACGCTTAAAGGCCGAGCAAAAAGCCAAAGAAAAGGCCGAAAAGGAGGCAAATAAAGTAGCTACTGACCCAGCTGCCGGTGAGGGTAAGAAGAAGTCATCTGCAGCTGCTGAAGAAGAAATCTCACCCAATGAATATTTCAAATTGCGTTCGGCCGCTGTTGTGGAATTGAAAAAATCTCCTGAAACCCATCCCTATCCACATAAATTCCATGTCAGTATTTCACTAGAGAACTACATTAATAAATACAATAACCTAAAGGATGGAGAAATGTTGGAAAGTGAACAATTAAGGTAAAATTCTAGACAAAATTTAAAATCACTACAACGTCTTACATCTTTCCTTTCTCTTACTCTCTCCTAATTAGCATTGCTGGCCGTGTGCATGCCATACGTGAGTCAGGTGCCAAGCTTATCTTTTACGATTTACGCGGTGAAGGTGTTAAATTGCAAGTAATGGCCAATGCTAAATTGTATAAAAGTGAACAAGACTTTGAAATCGATACTACCAAAATACGCCGTGGTGATATTATTGGTATTAATGGTTTTCCAGCTAAAACTAAAAAGGGAGAATTGTCCATAGTGCCCAAGGAGGTATGCGATCATTTTATACAGTTTTCATAAATTGTTTAGCAAAGATTTTCTTCCTTTTTAGATTAAATTATTGTCACCCTGTCTGCATATGTTGCCACATTTACATTTTGGCTTAAAGGACAAGGAAACACGTTTCCGTCAGCGTTATTTGGATTTGATATTAAACAATAGAGTTCGCGAAACCTTCCAAATTCGTGCTAAGGTAAGGCATAATTCGAATAGAGATATTGAAGAATCCCCCTAATGTAATTAACTTTCTTTGCGTAGATCATTTCCTATGTACGCCAATTCTTGGATCGTTTGGGTTTCTTGGAAATTGAAACGCCCATGATGAATATGATTGCTGGCGGTGCTACGGCAAAACCTTTTATAACTCATCACAACGATTTGAATATGGATCTCTATATGCGTATAGCACCCGAATTGTATCACAAAATGTTGGTAGTCGGTGGTTTGGATCGCGTCTATGAAATTGGCCGACAATTCCGTAATGAAGGCATTGATTTAACTCACAATCCCGAATTTACAACATGTGAATTCTATATGGCCTATGCAGATTACAATGACATAATCGATCTCACTGAACAGATGATATCGGGTATGGTTAAGGCTATACATGGCACTTATAAAGTTAAATACCATCCAGATGGTCCTGAGGGACCTGAAGAGGAAATTGATTTCACGCCTCCCTTTAAGAGGCTTAGCATGGTTAAAACATTGGAAGAGAAATTAAATGTTAAATTCCCTCCAGCCACCGAATTCAATACTCCGGAAACAAATGAATTCTTGTCACAATTGTGCGCCAAGCATAATGTTGAATGTCCTGCCCCCAGAACAACTGCACGTTTATTGGATAAATTGGTAGGCGATTTTATTGAGGAACAATGCATTAATCCCACTTTTATTTGTGATCATCCACAAATTATGTCACCTCTGGCTAAATATCATCGCAGTGAGCCTGGCCTTACCGAACGTTTGGAATTGTTTGTCATGAAAAAGGAGATCTGTAATGCCTATACCGAGTTAAACGATCCCATGGTACAGAGGGAACGCTTTGAGCAACAAGCTAGTGATAAAGCGGCAGGAGATGATGAAGCTCAATTGGTAGATGAAAACTTCTGCACAGCCTTAGAATATGGCTTACCACCCACAGGTGGTTGGGGTTTGGGTATTGACAGGTTAACCATGTTCCTTACTGATTCCAATAATATTAAGGTAAATTGTGATTATTTTTTTCGTTTTCGTAGTTTTTAATGACATGTTATGTTGTTTTAATTTTTTAGGAGGTTTTATTATTCCCTGCTATGAAGCCAGATGATCCCAATCGTGCTCATCCTGCTGAATTGAATAATGCCGAGGAAAAGAAATAATAATATTGTACACTATTCATAAACTGGTTAAACTGGTTACTATTAGACATTATTTAAATTTTTAATTTATTTAAAGTGTGGCCCACTCCTTAATTATAAACTAATATAACATTTCCCCTCCTTATGTGTTATTTATTTGTCAACTTATTTGTATCAGTGAAACTGCTAAAAAAACATACTTTCGCCTCCAATAAGAAAAAAACAAAGCATTTTGTAAATTTGAAACTGAATAATAAAAATTCTTCCAAAGAACTATTGGGAAAAAGAAAAAAATAATAAATTTTCTTTAAAAACGTTAATAAGCCAGCGACAGTCGAAGAGGACTACTTAACGATCAGTGCTCTTAACCCCTAGAAAGCAAGGCCGGCTAACCGTCAACTTGATAAATATTTAAGAAAAGTTTATAAAGTAATGGTGCTTACCCTTTTATTGAATACACTGCTTATTTAAACTATTTTAAATTTTTTATTTCACTTTTAATTGACCGTAATATTCCCGAACCAACAATTCGGCGCCTAATTTTTTTGTTTATAATTTCCCAATTGTCAGCTTTTAACTATCATTTAGATGCAACAGCTGGTTAAAGGCTTACAACAAAAAGTGCCACCAAATTGCATATTTCAGATTATTGTTTATGATTTCCATAGCATTCAGCTTAAATATGCAAAATCTTACAATATCAGCTGGTTAAAAAATTATACACGAGAAAATATTTTTTGTGTGAAAGAAGAAACTTTGTTCTATCAAAAATAAATAGTTTTTAACAATTTTTAATAATTGACTAAAAGCAGTGAAATATGTGAGCGTAGTAATGGACACCTAAATTTTAAGTAAATAAATTTGTTAACTTTTAAGTGCGGAAATGAAATGAAGTTCAAACTAAAGCTGGTCAAAGAAGTCTGAGTGTTTTTTGTTTTAAGAAACTTATTTAACTTTACATTGTAGCCTAGTTTGATAAATAATTATTCAAAATGGATTCGAATGGCAATCAACGTAAACGCGGTGGTAGATTAAATAAAAATGTAAGTGCTAATGAACCCATATCGCCTACAAATGAAAATGTGGTCGCAGATGTCTCAGCTGTGGCCATATCACCCACGCTGGAGGAAGTGGTGGGCTCCTCTCCCAGTGTTCCCGCAGCATCTGAATGTAGACGCAGTTCACGTAAGAAAATCATAAAATTTGATGTACGAGATTTACTTAATAAAAATCGTAAGACCCATAAGATACAGATAGAAGCAAGAATAGATTCGAATGCACCCTCTACTTCAAAAGCCACCACAGCTAAAGGCTCAGAAGTGGCAAACGCTGCAACAGCTTCTACGGTAAGGCAGGATATGTTGTCAAAGCAAAAAACTTTCTTAGAAAAATCGGCAATATTTCGTCGTTATTCCATATCTCAAGAGCATAAACCCCCGCCACTACCATTGCCTATGCCACCGCTATTAGGTAAAGCCAATGATAACAAAGAGACAGTGCTGTCAGCTACATCTAGTACAAGACGTTTAAGTCGTACACAGGAGTTTTTCAGTAATGCCATGATAAAACCCAAGCAAACAACTAGTCTCATTGTAGCTCAAATAGAAAGTAATACACCCTCAACCACAACGACGACAACAAAACGAAGAAGTGTAAATAAGTCTGCAGAAACTGAAGTTAAAGGTATTAGCAATTTGCCAACTGAAGTTCAACCTCAAGTTGTACAACAAAGGAAAAGAGGCAGGCCGGCTAGAATAAAGATACCAACACCCGTGGAACCAACAACGCCTACATCAACAGAATATACTGCGTCAACATCGAAAAAGTTAACACCAGAAAAAGCTAAAAATTGGAAAGAATACAAAGCTTGTTTAGCTCAGCAACATGGCCATACTACAGAAACCGTGTTAACACAGGACACAATTGATCAGAAATCATTTGAATCCACATTAACTGCTGAAGACAAAATGGTTGAACACATAACTGCAGATGATACCATTATTGTTGCATCTAAACCAAATAAAATATCCGTGCACGAAATTGTTGAAAAAGCGAATCAGCAATCTGAACATGTGATGATATTGGATATTCCAAAAATGGTAGACAATGTGGAAGTTGAAGAATTGGAATTAACATCAAAATTTAAATCAGAAGCCAATGTAAAAGCTGATCAATTGCAAATAGAAAGTGACTCGACAAGACAAAATCAAGAAGAATCCTTGAATACAAATAAACCTTCTCAAAAACTGCAAGAAGATTCCAACTTACTTGGAAAAATTGTTCAAGATGATCAAATATCAGAAACAAAAAATGATCGGATTGAGTTAAGTACCGAAATGGCTGACCATAGTAAGATATCAAACGAACAAACAAAGGAAATCGATAAATCAGCAAGCGGTTCTAAGCAAACAATCCACAATACCCGGCACCAATTGAAAAATAAAGTTGAAATAATATTAACTGTAGATGATAAAGAAAAATTACTAGAAACTCAAGCTGAATTAGAAAAACCAGAAGAATTCATAGAACTTTCACCTGAAATTATAGCAGAAATTATGGAAGAATCTGTGCAAAGCATAATTGAAGTAGATTCCCATAGTTCTTTAGAAAACAATGAAAAAGTATTACAGCCCACTGAAGTTTTACAAGAAGCATCGCCAAAAGAATCACTTACAACAACAGATACACCTTTAACACAGCCATCTACACCAACAAAAGAAACTATTGCAACATATTCGCGTACTTCTAGTTCATCAGAATCGGAAAACGCATCCGAACATAGTTCGTATTCATCGGCACCATCCTCAGCATCATCATCTACACCATCGTCACGTTCATACAAATCGAATGACAAGCTCAGGGTTACAGTAAAGCGTCTTTCACTGCCCAAAAGTCCCTCGACATCCTCTCAAACTTCAACCTCGGAAGAATTAAATCCCAATGTTCTAAGAAAAAAGCCACCCATGGCTAAACGTTCAAAAAGATTACAAAAGAAATTTTTTGAAAAATTAGATGATCAAAGTTCATTTGAAAGTGTTCAAAATACGGCAAGTATTTCGTCGGCATCCATGGATAATAAATTTGAAATTGAAATACCACCTGATGCAGGTAATACGTCACAATTTTTAGAAAAAGGGGAGCAACTTTTAAATACTTCAGTCCAAATGGCAAAAGAAGCTTCTGTTATAGAAAAAGTGTCAACGAGAAAGTCTCTTAGAATTCGTAAGGACAACATTAGCGAAAGTAGTGATGATTATCAGTCTAGGGAAACAGGTATGGACAAACAGTTAAATATACAAGAACCCAAAGATAATCAACATGAACTTCAGATGAAATGCTTGAGGAAAGGTAAAGAAATTGGAAATATTATTGCGGAAGAACATAGCGAAAGCAAACCAAATGAAACTGAAATACAAGCAACAACAAAGAGACAACAAGAACAACTCGAAAAGCAATCTTCAGATCAAAGTTCTACAGAAGATGTAGAAAAACAGGAAAAAGTTTCTAATCTGGAGGAACATGTCGTACATGAGGAGCATGTGTCTACAGAATGTAATAAAGAAATTGTAGTACAAAAGGACCTAGAGAAAGCAAACAATAATGCTGATTCTAAAGATTTTTCCACTACTGTGGCAAAGGAATTTATTGTTACCACAGTGGAAGAGGAAGTAGATACTAAAATAGATGCTAAAGACAATGCAATAGATACGTTAAAATTACCAGAAAATATAGCTGAACTGCACACTGTAATTGATATACAAGCGGAATCATCTAGTACATCAGAGTCGTGTAATCCTGCTATAAATTCCGATATTTTAGATGTGCATACAACAGAATCAAATGATAAGAAAAGTATTTCTGAAAAGGAAACTGTATCCTCACCAAAAAGGAAATCATTACGCCAACAAAAAGACAAAAATACTGCTGAGGCATCAACTGCTAGTGAAACTGACACACCAAATGATAGTGCAACTACTAAAGAACATATTTCTGCATGCATTTTAGAGGACAAACCGGAATTGAAAAACGAACAGAACATTAAAGATACTGCAAAAGTCTTGCCTAAACGAAAAGCCAGAAAATTTCGTTTTAAAAACTTACATGATTCAGAAATTGAATCGGAAACCGATAGTAGCGGTACTGGCAAGCAAACACCAATAGAAGAGGACAACACTTTTACGCCAACGAAAGTAAAAGAAATTCCAGAAAATATTGCTACAACCGAAATACAAAGTGATGAACTGGAACAGGAAGTAAATCCAGTCCTGGAGGAAGTCGTTATAGAAGAAACTGAACCTCAAATTATTTTTAAATATGACGAAAAAACACTTGAAGACGTAAAGCAAAGCAGTAGTGAAGCAATTGAAGTAGAGAACGTTACAGAGGAATACGCTACATCATCAAATTTATTAAGTTCTCATATACAAAATGTAAGTATTGAAACAAATACTCTTTTGGATATACTGCGTACAGTGCAATCAAACACAGAGGCAGCATTAAAAGCAAGTAAATGTACTAAAGACACCTCCACTGCATCCATATTGAGTGAAGAGATAAGTGTGACTAGAGAAACAATTCAACAAGATAACGTTTTACGGACTTCGAAAGAAGATGATTCAATTTCAAAAGGAAGTTCTCCAACTCGTGAAGTTGAATCTCCGTTAACACAAATGTCACCAACTAGATCACAATCCTCCTCATCTGTGACCCATAAGCAAACAAAAGATACAGGGCAATCAAATACAGAAACGGCATTAGAATCCTTTACTGAAGACTCTATATTGGTTAAGGCGAGTACAAAGGAGAGTGAAGAGACAATACAACAACAAGAAAAACCTTCAGACACTTCAAAGGAAGATGATAGAGCATCTAAAACAAGTTCCCCAACTCGTTGTGAAGTAGAGTCCCCGGTAACCCTTAAAGATGTAAAGCTATCAACGTCGCGTTCTCAAACCGCATCACCTTCAGTGCTCAAGAAGTCTAAGCGTTCTGTGCAATCAAACGCAGAGACTGCATTAAAATCAAATAAATCTACTAAAGACAGCAGCCCTACATTGTTTACGGAGAGTACAAATGAAGGTGAAGGAATAATAGAAGAACAAGTGAAATCTTTAAACACTTCGAAGAAAGATGATCGAACAACAAACGTTATTTCTCCAACACTATGTGAAGCTGACTTGCCATTAACACTGAAAGGCCTACAGAAATCACCATCTCGTTCTCGAACCTCATCACCGCTCATAACCCAGAAGAAGTCAAAGCGTTCTGTGCAATCAAAAACAGATGCTGCCTTAGTTAACGAGGTTGCTGATAATACAGAACAAAAAACGGAAGCCATACAAAAAGATAAACCCTTCATCACTTCCAAAATAGTGGAATCGGAGCCAAAAAGACACTCTCCAACATGTTCCAATATTGAATCCTCGTTAACACTTAAGAGCATACCTATATCACCATCCCGTTCACAAACTTCATCTCCTTTGACTCATAAGAAGTCAAAACGTACCGGGCAAGCAAGCACAGATGCTGTATTAGAAGCAAATAAATCTACTGAAGACTCTACCGCCACATTAGTTGACAAGAGTGTTGATACTACAGAGCAAATAAAGGAAACCATGCAACAAGCAGAAGTCCTAAGCGCTTCAAAAATAGATGAACCGATAACAAAAACAATTTCTCCAAAACGTTGCGAAACTGAATCGCCATTAACACTTAAAAGCATACAAACATCACCATCCCGTTCAAAAACTGCATCACCCTCAACCTCTAAGAAGTCGAAACGTTCACAGCAATCAAACACAGAGCGAAGCGAAGGTTCTACCCCTACATTCGTTAACGAGAGTGTTGACAATACAGAGCAAATAAAGGAAACCATACAACAAGCGGAAGCCGTAAGCACTTCGAAAGAAGATGAAACGGTAACCAAATCGAATTCCCCAACACGTTGTGAAGCTGAATCCCCATTAACACTTAAAGGCATACAAATATCGCCAACTCGATCACAATCCGCATCGCCTTTGACCTATTTGAAGTCAAAGTGCTCACCAACTCGTTCCAATTCATCATCGCCTTTAACCCTTAAAAAAGTGACCAGACGTTATGAGAGACGCAGTCGTCGTGGCGATGAGTCAACACACAAAACTTTAGAGGAAACTTTTGCTGAAATAGCTGCACAAAGTTCACAAGCTGTATTGGCGGCCAAGGAAATTGATATCGCAGAAGAAGAAACTGCGGACAATAAAACCCTGCTTAATGAAGCACAAACTATAGCAACCACCCTGGAAACATTTACTGAAACACCACCAATTACCGATGACACCACTGTAGATGAATTAGAAGCTAAAGCTACTGATATTATGGAAAACCTGCTTGATGCTATATCCATGGAAGGTGGTGTAATCGATGAGGGTAGCACCCTTGGATGTGAACAAACCAGTCAAGAGTGCAGCAATATCAACGAAATGAAGGAATTAGGAAATATTTCGGAACAACAAGAAATTAGTAAAATCACACCGGCTAGGAGAGGACGTAAACCGAAAAATCGTACTTCAGATGTGCCTACTCCAGTAACAAAAGATATTAAAGAAACTGAACTTGAGCATAATTTACCTGAAAAAGAGAGCGATGATGATAAAGTAAAGGAGAGCACATTAGCAAGTGATGCATCTCCCTCATCCGCTGATGATTTGGAAACAAATAAACTTTCGAAGATTGAAAGTAAAGAAAGCCATACAGATTTGGAGCAGCATACAACTACTGCTGAGATTGCTAACGACAATAAAGTGTGTAAAAATAGTAACAAGAAACGAAACACAACCAAAGAGCTACAAGAAGCAGATGTAGGAACCCCAGAATCGGCTGCAGATGATAGTTGCAAGGGTAACGATGAAGACGATATGGTGCGTACCCCTAAACAATTAACCAAGAAACGGGATTCCAGTTGCAAAGCAAAATTAACAAAGAAAGGTAAGAATAATGAAGAAGAACAACAACAATCTGTGGTACAAAAAGACGACATAAATCCAATACCAGTTTCAACAACACCACCAGCTTCGAAAAGAGGACGCAAACCTAAAAATCAGCAAGAGACACCACCATCTAGCTCGGGTTCTAAACGGAAAACTAAAAAAGATATTGCTGCCATGGACAATAACAAAGAAGAGGACATTAACGAAGTAAATACAAAGATGGTGGAATCAGAAAATGAATCCAAAGCAGATGCATTGGATAAAACTTTAGATGAGAAATTGGCAAAAAAGAAACGTCAAAAGAAATTAAAAGAAGCCTTTGAAGCGGCCTTAGCCGATGATTTAGCAAGAATTAAAGAAGCAGCCGCAAATTTGGATTCAAAATCTGACACTTCATCGTTATATGGTTTGAACTCAGGGGATCAAGCTCCCTCTACAGTGACAAGTCCAACGAACGTTAAAGATTTAACAAATGAATCAACAAAAATCACTTGCATTACACCCGTAGAGACTGAAGAAGATCCTGATCCCTTAAAAGATATTGAAAAATTCATAGCCGATGGTGTTAATTTATTGAAGAAGGACTACAAGCTAGACGAGGACAGTGTCGATGATGTTCTAACAGCCACAACTAAAACTACGGCAGATAATATAAATGAAATGCCAAAGGAAACAACTAAAACCATTGATGTTGACATCAAGGCTATTGTTAATACATTTGAAACCCCAGCCGATACCCCAATTAATACACCCAGTGTTACACCGCCACCCAAAAGTCCAACATCACAACTGGAATCTTCTATAACGGATGAAAATTCTGGCGTTAGACGTTCTCATCGCATTAAGCTCATAACGAAAACTCCTAAAGCCTTGGTGGGTAGAGGTTTGGTTAGAGATAAAGAACGTTTTTCTATCAAAGACGATGTGGAAACCAAAGTCCATTACACCTTAGACGATCATCTTACAGGCCTGGCCGAGGTTGAAGCTAAGAACGCTAAATTTCTTAAAGACATGGAAGAACGTCTTAGTAATTTCCATGTCATTAAGGAAAACGAATATCTATGTGAGCGCGTGGTTAGCAGAGAGGCCAAGAAAATGATTTGTGACTGTTTTCTGACCCACGAAGAGGAAGAAAGGGGTGAGCTGGGTTGCGGTGAAGATTGCTTGAATCGTTTACTTATGATTGAATGTGGTCCAGACTGTAATGTCAAGGAACGTTGTACAAATAAACGTTTCCAGAAGTTGCTATGCTCCCCTTGCCGTGTGTTTCGCACTGAAAAGAAAGGTTTTGGCATCATGGCCGATATTGAAATTTTACCCGGTGAATTTATAATGGAATACGTAGGTGAAGTCATAGATACAGACGAATTTGAAAAGCGACGCATAATGTATTCTCAAGATAAAAACCGTCATTATTACTTTATGGCCCTTAGGAGTGATGCCATAATTGATGCCACCATAAAAGGCAATATATCGCGTTTTATTAATCATTCTTGTGATCCCAATGCAGAAACCCAAAAATGGACTGTAAATGGTGAACTAAGAATTGGTTTCTTTAGCCGAAAGTCTATAATGCCGGGAGAAGAAATTACATTCAATTATCAATACCAACGATATGGTAGAGAGGCCCAACGTTGTTATTGTGAATCGGCAAATTGTCGCGGTTGGATTGGTCAAGAACCCGCATCGGATGAAGGCGAACAAATCGACGGTGAAGATGATGAATCTGATGACGATGATGAGGAGGAAGAAGAAGCCGATACTTCAAATCTTTTAGTACACGATGACGACGAAGACAGTGATGCTAGTGTGGCTGATCCGGAGGAGGTGCAAAAACAATTAGAAATGGCTGCTGCTCAGGCTGAAGTGGAATTGGCTCCTCTAAAACTGCTGGTAGAGAAAAACAAAAAGGAAGAATCTCTACCCACTGAAGAGAAAGTCGCAAATGAAGCGAATAAAACTGAAAGTGAAGAGGATTCTAAGAGCAAATTTAAGAAGCTGCTATCGAAGATGGCTGAAAAAGTTGCTGCGAAACATAAGCAGAACAAACGTGAACAGAAAATGCAACGCAAAAAGAAATCGAAAGGGTCTTCAGCTGATTTAGCCAATAAACTGAAATTCTCTGAAGATCCCGATATAGAGGATGAAGTGGAATTCTTAAAAGAATGTGGCCTAAAAAATCAATCGGACACTTTACGCCTCTCACGTTTAATGGTTAGGGCTAAATTGATAGAGACCCGTTTGAATCTGTTAGAGATTCTGCGTAAGGGAGATCTGCCCTGTCGTCGTTTGTTTTTGGACTATCATGGCTTACGCTTGCTACACGGCTGGATGAGTGAAGATGCTGGCAATATGCAAATACGTTTAGCACTTTTGCAAACATTGGAAACTTTACCCATTGCCAATAAGACAGTTTTAACAGACAGTAAGGTAATGCAGGCAGTAAGAAATTGGTGTGGCAGTCATACCACACTTTCGCCCAATGAAGACTCATCGAGCAGTAATAGTAACTCTCAAGATCCGCCTACACCGGCCGCTACTGTATTGGAAGAGGGTTCAGATTTACAGGAATTACAAAAATTAGCACTTAAGTTGGTTACCACTTGGGAAGGCTTACCGGAAATTTTCCGTATACCGAAAAAGGAGAGAATAGAACAAATGAAAGAGCATGAACGTGAAGCTGATAGGCAATATGCCGCTAATGCAGAGACTTCAGAAACAACAACTGACAATGATCGCTATCGCCGAGATCGCTTTGGACGTGTAGGAGGAGGAGGAGGTTTAAATTCATTTAACAACACTTCAAATCGTTTCGTAAAGCCGAACAATGGCAATCCTTTGAGAACAACTAGCACAACACCGGAAAATATAAAAAATCTGTCTAAAGCACAACGACGCGAAATGTTTGCAGCCAAAGTGGCCAGAGATGAAGCTGAAAAACGTATGAACGAGGAAAGACGCGAATTTGAAACTAAATGCCGTTTCTTTGGTTTGGATCCGAAGAAGACACGACCACAGGATGTGCCATTCTGTGTAAATCCGGCTACAGGACAATGGTTTTCTATCGAACGGAAACCCATCACTACACCACCCAGTTATGCTCATGTTCAAGTGCCGGTAAAACCAAAGTCCACTGATCCTAAAGACTATCAATTGCCAGCCGTTTGTACAACCCTACCAACACAATGGAAATATGCAATAACACCACAAGGCAAAATTTATTATTATCACATAAAATATCGTGTACCGCAATGGGAACCACCAACAGCCGCCCAGCTGCAGCAGTGTGAAAATGAAGAAGACGATGATTCGGAAAGTGAATATACAAACACCACAGGCGAGGAGAGTACTGATGATGAGGATGATATTCTAATTGGCATGGATGCAACACAATTAAAAGCTTATATCGATAGAAAAGTGGAAGCCAGACGCCAAAAACGTTACCAGCGTTTGGTCGATGAACGTGCAATTAGTGTAAGTACTTCAAGAAGATTTTTTTTTTTTATTGATTTGTTGTGTAAAAAGATTATTTTTATTTTCATTAGCCACGCCGTGAAGAAGATCGTATTTACAATCAAATTGAAGTGCGTAAATATAAGGAGAATAAAGAAAAAATACGTAAACGTAAGGAAGAAATACGACGTAAACGTGCGGAGGCTTTGCGTCAATCATCTTTAAATATGTGCACATTGGGCAGCTTAACGGAAACGAGTGCTGCAGCTAATGTTAATAAATTGCAAACGGAAAGTGATGAAGAATTGGGTGCCTTACCCATACAGGATTACCTGATATCGTCCGATGAAGAAGATGATATTAAAGCTGAAGTCAATAGCCCGTTAATAGATCGAATTGTTGAGGGTGATAAAATCGTTGATGAGTTAGATGCTTTAACCACTAAGAAACAACTCAAACGGCCACTGCCACCACATCGTGAGCTAAGTGAGCCTAGTACATCTGTAGCTCCGGGTTTAAATCCTGCCATTGCTAGGCAAGAATACAAAAAGAGAAAACTTGAGAAGAAGGAGAAAAGGTAAGGCAAATGGGTACATTGTGACAAATGACGTATGTACATAATATTCTATATTTCCTTGCATCTTTTTTACTTATTAGGAAACCTAAAGAACAAGATGCCAAATATCGCAAGAATAAAGAAAAATTCCGCTGTGAAATTGCTGGCATTATTGTGCATCATTTGAAACCATATCGCAAAGACACCTGCACTGTTGGTCGTATACAATCGAATGAAGATTTTAATCATCTGGCACGCAAGGTATACAATAATTACTGATTTTATAGTAATTTAAAGAAGCAATTAATTAATTAACATTTGATTTCATTGCAGTTAACCCACTTTGTTATGATCAAGGAATTGAAATATTGTGAATCGGTGGGTCAAACTTTAGTTGTTACCGAATCGGTTAAAAGTAAATCGAGGGAATTTATCAAAAAGTACATGGCCAAATATGGTGATGTGTATGTTAAACCCACAAATGATCCCGAATTTAAGGATATACCTTTTACTTTATAAGTTTAGATATGTTTAAGCATTTTCATTTTCTTGTTTTTTTTTATCACAATTACATCGTTTCAAAGAGTTATGTTATGTTAAGCTTTGTTAGACCATTTTTTTCTATTTTTCAATTTGATTTTCTTGTTTTAAATATTTCATTTTAACTGCTATTGCCTTGTACTTTTTTTATATAGAAATGGCAACTTGTTTGCCTATGTTAGTAGCTAGCGTAACAAGAATAAGATTTTAAGAAAACTTTCATACACAACAACACTCTCCTTCATTATTATTTTAAATATAATTTACAAGTTTTACATTTTGAACGTATGTATTTATATAGAAATACATACATACATACATGTGCATATTATATGTATACATATGTTTATAATGTTAAGAAACTTGTTCAAAGCAGTTCTAGTTTTTAAATAAAAAAAACGGCAATAAAATATGGAATACATTACTAAAAATATTGAAATTTTAAGTGGACACTGTTATTAAAATAAGTAAGGATGTAGGAAACGCAATCGGTACAACAGCTTTTACGCGAGCGCCTCCTTGTAGAAGTCATCGGTTTTTGGGTGACAAAACGTTTGAAGATTTGGGCATGATGGTAAACGTGCCACTAAGGGAACTGGCCCTCGGGATGGTTCAAACCCGCCATTTAAGGATTATGGCAAGGGGTGACACCATGGGTCATCGAGTGAACTTGCCTGTGAACGGCAAGCTACTCGCTAACCTAGCCTAACCTAAAGAAGTATGTTAAGCACCACATTTAGAAGGACTATAGTAAGCCAGGCCAAATAATAGTCCCATTTGGCAGAGCATAAGACAAAAACACTTCTTGTAAGTCTAAAGCAATAGAAATTTCTCAGTAGCCATTAAATATCTCACAGAATGGAA
The DNA here is from genome assembly GCA_927399465.1 of Sarcophaga caerulescens. Taxonomy (NCBI): domain Eukaryota; kingdom Metazoa; phylum Arthropoda; class Insecta; order Diptera; family Sarcophagidae; genus Sarcophaga; species Sarcophaga caerulescens. Next base: position 107,631,705 of record OV656873.1, read on the forward strand.
AAGAAAGTTTCAAATGCAATTTCATCAATAATGGAAATTACAGGGGGAAGTTCAGCAGAACAAAAGTCTTATTACTGTAACTGGAATTTAAAACTATAAAGTCAAGCATAACAAGTTATTACTTGTTAAAAAGAAGTGCTTAAGAGCGTGCACAAATGTATATTCCTCCATATCTTTCTAGTGTTGTTGTAGCTGTTGCAGAAGTTATAGATATCGCTTCGAGTACGTTATCAGATACACAAACAATGCCTAAGTGAAAATGAAATGAAACGGTGGAACATGTTGTGTTTAAATGCTTTGGATTAAGCGGAGAACGTTTAGAAAGAAAATCAGTAATTGACCTGATCCTGACTGTTATGTAATGATATTGTGTGAGAAGAAAAGTGAAGAGATATAGAATTTCAGTAAAGCAGACAACAAAGCAATACGAATAGTTAAAAGGCTGACCATCCCACGAAGCAATGCCGTTTGGCAAAGTTTACTATCACAACTTTGACTGTTGAGAGAAGATAGCCGAAAGCAAGATTTTTTGTTTTTATAATATTTCAGAGCTGAGGTTTGAACTCACAAGTATCTGTCTAGTAAGTCAACACATAACTCAATAGACTGCGGAAAATACGTTAATTAAACTTTAAAAACACAAGATTTAAGATTGTTATACTTATGCTGGACTTTCACCCATGTTGTTCAGACAAAAACTTTTTATTTGTAGTTTGACAGTTCTCTGCCGTAAGGATCTAATGTAAGTCATATAACAACCTTTGGACCAAATCGCTCCGGAAAGAAGACCGCGAGTGGTCTCACTAGATTAGATTCACTCTCTGAGTAGGATTTAATAGTTGGTCCTAAGCCTTCTATCTACTACTTATATGGCCTTGTCAGTATATGGGTTGGTTAGAAGGAGCAGAAGCGCTGGGGAGAAGGATCGGTTTGTCATATGCTTACGAGATTATGACCTTCAGTAAATAGTGCTAGAACAAGTTTTCTGTTGGATTTGGATAAAATCAGCGTGAGACTGATTACTGGGTTTCTTATGGGGCACCGCTATGTATCAGTGACGAGTTGTAGACTATCGAACACCTCCCCTTTAACTAATGTAGACGCTACTTAGGGACTTCTTTCAGTGTTTAAATACTCTGTCGGAAACCGACATTTGGCCTCTACTGAGATCTACAATGGGATTAAACTGGTTGAGAGGTGCTAGGATAAAAGCTTAGTAGTCTTTTCGGAATTGTTTTCACTTTTTTCTCCAATTCCAATCTCTATCACTTCCTATTCATTTTCTTCCTTCTTTATCACTTTTTCTATTCTATTTTAGGATGAATCTAATGGGTCACAATGAACTTCTGGTATTGTAATTGTCTAACCTAACCTTACCTTAAAAGCTGTGTCCTTAAGAGTGACTAGTGATGGGACATGGGTAAATACCCAAATGGTAAATTGGGTATTTAAAGGTAAATACCCAGATATTTACCTGAGCACCTGTGTATTTACCCAAAATGTGGGTATAAATCAAATTAAAGACAAATTTAAATAAATTAAAAGAATTTAATTTTTTATTATGAATTAACTTTTTAATAACAAATGAAATAATTCATAAATTTAATCATAATCGCTGTCCGTATCCGATAAAAACTCATATCGTGATTCCTGTTGAAATTGAAGGGAGATCGTCTTGAGTACATTCTAGTGCAGAATTCATGTTATTTTCAAATTGAGTGGAGTGCGTGCTTTATGCTGAAGGTGGTAAACTATTTTTAAAAAGCAAGTTCCAGTTGCACGATATATATGTTATTTTTCCTGCTCTTTCTGTTGTTAAACGATTCCTTTTTTTGAGTGAATGAAGCTGTGGGTGCTAAAGGAACGTTCAGTAGCAGCTGAAGTACAGGGAGCTGTTAAAATTCAAACAGCAAATTTGCTTACTTTGCTCTGCGTACTTCCACAAATTCCTTTCCACCAAGTTACTGGAGAAATCTTATCCAAACAGTTCCAGGCAAAAGTTTTTGCCCAGAAACCATTTTTGGCTTTGTAATTGGCAAAATCTGGCATTATATTTATGTTTAGCGCCTGTGACATTATGTGAATGAATTCCAATGCATCTACCTCCTCAGACGGATCAAGATCACTTCCTTGTGCCTTAGGATCTAGCAAGTTCGCAGCTGAATGTATCGGTTTTATGATTTTTTTAAGCAAACTCTAATTCAAGCTTACTTTTAATTTCCTTAAACGCGAAATTTACCCTGTGTATATTATATTCATTTAATTCGAGCTTACAAATCCATTCTGCAACGCAGCCAAATATATTTGAGCTTAAATTTAATATACATACAGTGGTGGCCTTATAATTAGAAACGACTTAGCAACTTGTACGTTTGTTAATTTATTTTCAAAACTTTGTTACTCAATTTAAAACTAATAGTTAAAAAGACAATACAACATGTTAGCTTTAAGTTTAATTTAAAATTAGTAACAAAGTTTTGAAAATAAATTAACAAACATACAAGTTGCTAAGTCGTTTCTAATTATAAGGCCACCACTGTATATACACATGTTCAAAATAAATTCCAAAATATCCGCATTTCTGTTACGCTACGTAACAACGAGTATTCGTTATTCAAATAAGTATTTACAAGAAATTAGGTAAATACCCGGGTATGAAAGTGGGTATAAATGGGTAAATACCCAGCGTTGGGTAAATACCCAGGTGTAAACCCATCTCTAAGAGTGACAAAAAAATATTTTTGTCAAATTACTTTCGACTCAATTTGGTTTACTTTTAAATTTTGTTGGGATATACTTGAACAGAACTACCAACAATATATGTATTATTATTATTATTAGTATTAAAAATACTTTAAATTTTCAACAAATTTACAATAAATGCATATATTACAAATTATTATTAAATAATACAAAATTAGTACACTTTCGTCTAAAAACATTTTCATTTGTTTCATTCTGTGCAGCCCTTGCGGTGACCAACTTCTTCCTTTTCCCTGATTGTGGTGGAACTTGGTCAGTACAGGGACTGCGTTCACCCGTGGCATCACAACGGGCCGCTATGCGTGCTCAAGTGAGCTTTGTGACATCAGAGCTACCACTCCGACCTAACCTAACCTTCATTCTTAATGTTGTTTGGCAATGAGTTAAACAGCTGTAGGCCCTTGTAGAATATCGTTTTCTGCATTTTCGTTGACCTCACTCTTTGGATCCTAAAGTCACATGCATTTCTCAGTTGATATGGTTGACTGTCTCCCACATAATGTAATTGATCACATAGATATTTCGGGGCGTCTCCTTGTTTTAATTTTCTAATAAACCTTAACGTGTTAAATTGGAGCCGTTGTGTTATGCTCATCCATTTTAGATTATTTAACATTGTATTTATATGTGTGTAACGATTGCAATTTAGTATTATTCTCATGGCTCTATTTTGCAGTTTCTGCATCCTTGCTAATTGATTTGTGCTGCTGCATGTGAATAAAATTGTGGAACCATATTCAAAATGTGGTTTTATTATCGTGCTGTATATGTTTATCGCTGTAGACTTTGATATTTTGCTTCTTATTCTTTTTAAAAAACTAATTTTTTTACCAAATTTTTTGCATAGGTAATCTATTTGTTCACTGAAATTTAATTTTTTATCGATTATAAAACCAAGGTATTTTATATATTCGACTTTTTCAATTGCTGTGTCATTTATTTTAAATATTTCTTCTGAATTTAAGTTTATTTCCATTATTTTTGTTTTATTTTCATTTAGTTTGAGTTTATTCATTTTAAGCCATTCATCTATTTTTTTCATATCATACTTGATATTTTCGCGACATTCTTCATCACTATTTGCTATAGTATATATCAGAGTGTCATCAGCGTACAAGACAACTTTACATTTTTCCTAAATACTTGGCATGTCATTTATATAAATTATGAACAACAACGCTCCCAAAATGGAACCTTGTGGCACTCCGTAGTTATTTATTATTTCATCAGATTCTATGTCATTTAATTTTGTCGTTTGCCTTCTTTTTTTCAGGTACGATTTGAACCAATCTAGCTCGATTCCTCTTATTCCATACATATATAGTTTATTCAGTATTATTTCTCTATCGATCGTCTCAAAGGCTCTTTTGAAGTCAAGAAATATTGCAATAATCCTCTTATCTTTTCCTACTGCTCTCCATTCACTTATGACATAGTTTACCGTGGTTTCACACGAATGTTTTTTACGGAATCCTGACTGATATTTAGATAATATGTCGCTATTCTCTATATATTTTTCAAGCTGATCTTTAACTACTTTTTCAATTATTTTTTCACAAGTTTTTAGAGAGTTTATTGGTCTAAACTCCTCGCATTTTTTCGTTCTGAGCACTTTCTCAATTGGGGTTACGGTTGATTTTTTCCAATTATCAGGAAAAATAACTTTCTCTAACGATGTGTTTATTACTTTTACCATAATATTTCCTGTTACATTCCAGTTGTCAAGTATAATTTTATTTGATACACGTTCATGGTCAGATTTGTTATTCATACACTTCACGATGCTCTCCAGTTCAATAATATCTATCCTTCGGAATTTAAAAACATCATTCACTCTATATTCTATTCGGTTAATATATTACACGCTCCCTATCGATTGTCTTATACTACTAATGCTATCGATAAAGAATGCATTGAACTTATTTACTATATCACATATATCGTTATACTCTATCTGGTCGAATATCACAGATTTAGTTGAATTTTGCTTCTTATTAAGTACTAGGTTTTTGATGTGTGTCCACATTTGCTTTTGATTAGTTGAGTTGTTAATTTTATTTTTTTTGTAATTATTCTTATTATTTTCAATTTGAACTTTGTATTGATTTCTTATTTGTTTATATTCTCCCCACGCTTGATTTGTGTTTTCAAATTTGGCCTGTAAATATTTTATTATTTTTTCTCTTTTCATTGTTCGAAGTTCTTCGTTAAACCAGTTATTCACTTTGTTATTTATGTGCACTTGCTTTTCAAACGTAAATCCTTGTATTGTATTCTCTAGACAGGCATCAAACAATTTAACGTTTTCATTAAGATCTTTATTATCTTCGTATATCATATTCTCAGTTAATACACTATTAAATATATTCTTATCGTATTTAAAGGTCTTGATGGTTTTTGCTGTATTTAGAATGTTTAGAATGTATGTAGGTTGTTTTGTTTACCCAATGTTTAATTGATTTGCTCATATAGCAATTCATATACAAATGTGTGCAATATGTTGCAGAAAATTGTCAGTAAAAAAATTGTATTCTTCAGATACCATTGGTGAATTTGGAGTTTTGCTGTAACGCCATCCATTTACGGTTATTGTTATTAATTTTCCCCAAGTATCATGAATGCAAAGAATGACATTTTATTCTATTTTTCATTATTTTTTTTTTTTTTCATTTATTTAAAATGTACATTTCTTTTATTGATGTCTTCTTATTGTTGTTGAGAAGATCATTCAATATATTTACTTACGATGCTAAAGATCTAATCATAATTTCTTTAATGATATTGTGTATATAAGGAAAAAAAAAGAAAATCAATCAAATTAATAGTATAAACATATAAATATTATATTTTAAACAGAATTATTAAATAATTTTTCGTTTTTTTTTTTTGTTTTTTTTTGTTTTTCATTCAATAATTGTATTTTGTTGTTGTTTAATAGCCTTCATTTATTAAATACTAAAACAATTTGTAAAAAAAAAAAAGAAAAATATGGGAAAAATCTTACAATAGTTTGTTTGTCATCATACTTAAATAGAAAAAAAAAAAAAGACCTCAAACAAAAGGTTTGAAAACAAATGAATAGCTAGGGGGTGGTGGGGGGGTTAGGAGAAAGGAAATGGAAGTAGTTTTGTTTAATTTTTTTTAATATTTAAATTTAAATGTTTTTTTGAACCCGATTAATAGAAAAGAAATATAAAACCAAATTCAGAAGTAAAAGTAGTTGTAGTAGTAAGTAAACCATTTTTCTAATGCCCATAATATAATATAAGGAAGTAATCAAGGCACATCCAATAGGTAATCTCATGTCAACAGCTGACGCGTTTTTAAATGTCAAAATTTTGTTGTTTTTTTTTAGTGTTTTGTTTTGATAAATTTCTTATTTTCTTATTCTTTGTTTTATATGTCAAAAGTATGTTTATTTTTCTTAGAATTCACTTTCGAGTTTTCTTATATTCATGTAAGCAAGGCACATCCAAAAAATTGAATACATCTTGCAATTATGTACATAAAATAATTTTATTTCGCTGAAATTAAAATTTAAAACTTCACTTGAGTAAACTTTACAAATCAAATTGATATAAAAACACACAACAAAACTATTTTATTATTAAAGACATAACTAAGCACATTTTAAAAATAAGCTATTCTTTTACAACACAAAATCGAGATCGATTGATAGCCTAAATTTTAAAAAATTTAATCAATTCTAAATCCTTAACTTCTAGTGTTACACGACTGCGATGCAGTGTTAACATATTGGCATATTCAGCATCACAACTGGATTCTCCAAATGTGCCACGACCTGTAATTATTTTACTTTCAGTCATAAACTTTGGACCAGGTCGTTTACGTAGAACTTTGCGCATTTTGAAATAATTACTAGTAATGCTTTACTTATTTAAAAATAATTCGTAATTAGTAAGATCCAGCTTTGGGGATAATGCTGTGAATTATGATAAACTTTCTTCATTTATGTCCTTGATTCCACAATATTATTGATTTTTTTTATTTATTTTATAATTTTTTATTTAAAAATTTTACTTTTTCCAAAATATTTTCATTTAATTTAATTTATTGTAACCATTTTTATAAATTTTTTTAACATTTCTCTTTCTATTGTTATTCGTCAGTCAGTTATGAATTCACTTGGTCAGCTGTTTTTGACATACCGCGTACTCTTTAACAAAAACAAAATGCCTGTTGTTTTTGCATTGTTGTACTTGTTGTACACTTGCGGTTACCTATTAGATGTGCCTTGGAAGTAATCATAATAATAATAATTAATTTTATTTGAATTTTTTTTTATTATTTTTTTTTATAACTATAATAATAATGTCTCTTCTCTTTCTGTTTTTGTTTTTTTGTTTTTTACAGACAAACAAATTTCATCTTTTTATTTAATTTTCTTTTCTTTGTTTTTTTTTTTTTTTTTTTTAATATAATAAATTAAAGGAAATTAATATAGTATTTAATCGTCAAATACGATTAATAAAAAAATAATATATTTTTTGTTTTGTTTTGTTTTCCTATGCATGTGGTTTATAAGTGAAAATATGATAGTTTTTGTGGTTGTCATTTTTTTTTTGTTTTTTTTTTTAAATTGTTATTGTTATTGGTTGTTCTTACAATTACAAATTCAATGTGTACCATATGTATCAACATAGTACAAGTCAAGAGATATAGTTTTTCTAATATTTATAGTTTTTCTTTTACACATTTTAATTTTCTTTTTTTTTTCAATTTTCCCAATCATTTTTCTTTTATAAACAAAAAATATATTTCTTTTCTTTTGTTTTTCAATCTGATTCTAATGTTGCTGTTGAGTTTTCTTCTTTTAATGTTTTTTTTTTTTATAAATCTTAGCATAATTAGAATAAAAAAATAAAATTAAACTGTGTTATATAATGAAACAAACAAAAAAAAATTCGTTTAAGTGTCACAGCACCAAATTTTAATTTTGTTAATCTGTAAGGAAAAAAAAATAGAAAAAAAAAAGTGAAAGATGTAATATATTATTTTTAATATTTTCAATGACTTATTGTGTAAAGAAAAGGTCTGTCTGGCAGGATTGTAAGCTATTAATTGTATTTCATCTGAAATGTCATTAAAAGTGAGAGTCTTTTTGTACATTACTGGCTAAATATGGTAGCCATAATCTAATGAGATTAATAAGGAATTTCGAACGACTGGAAGTGTTACAGATAAGTTCAGGCCTGCCCAACTTTGCAATATATGCACTGGAGAAAATATTGTTTTTCTTTTCGAAATAGAATTCGGATTTGTATATTCCAAGCATCGTTCTTAGCCATTGGCCTTATCTTACAGCCATAGCTGCCAGATTTGACGATTTATCGTCATTTTGACGGTTTTGTACTCCAAAAATATCATATTGACGACATGACGATTTATGCCCTTATTTTGACGATTTATGCGATTAAAAATTTACATCATATTCTTTACTTTAGTACATTAAAAGCCTCCTTAAGCTTTGTATTTGCTTTGCAATTGTTACTATTGGAAATTTATGTTAGTACTAACAAGTAGTAAAGTATTATATTTTTAAGTTATTTTCGAATACCTGTTATGATTTTTCTGTATTTTATGCCTTTTTATTCCCTTAAAAGCCAACAAATTTCAACTCCTGAATAACATCGTAGTTGAGTATAAATTATCATATGGCGTTGCAGACAATTTTAAAAATTTGATTATAGCTTCTAATATTACCATCGGAAGAACAGAGGCAAGTGCGATTATTTTTTTTTTTTTTTTTCATTCGACCAACACTCAGGGGATGGATGGCATTGTATTTGGAACTAGGAAAATATATTATACGAAGGAGGAAAGAGGGAGCAGTGTTTATGGACACTAGGTTTGAATATTTTTATACCATAAGTAACAGAAAAGATCTCTGCAGGAAGGGAGTTCCACATACGAATAGTCCGTCTAACAAACGAACTTTGTCTGTAATGCAGTGTGCTATACACTAGCCAATCGACCACATACGGATGTGCTGGCCGAGAAAGACAAGAGTTACGTTGAAATACATGATTTTCATAAACAAGTCCCCTTATTTCGCTCGAGCAATATCCTATGCTGCAATGAATCAATGGAGTTGGACACACTATTGTGATTAACGAGCTAATACGGCCCATCCTGTAAACGGTCGAGAAGCCTCAAAATAGGCGTTAAGGGCCAACCCATACATGAAAGATGTATTCAATTCTCGGTCGGTTATAAATGGTAAGTAGATCAGATGAAATGAAGTATTTATTGCACCGTCTTAAGAAACCAAGGCACTGAAAAATGTATCAGTTCTAGCGAACATCATACTGAATTTTCATGCCCATAACGTCAAGATCTTCTGACTCCCTAATATTTACACCACACATGGGTATAGATGATGCAATATTATTGCTGCTTAACATTGACTTTATATATTTTTTTTTAAACCTTTCAATTTATTTATTTATTTTTTCTGACGATATTTTTACGATTTCAATGAACGTCTTTGACGATTTTGACGATTTTTTCTCATATATTTGACGATTTTATGCTTCATTCATCTGGCAACTATGCTTACAGCACATTATGGCATATATTGCATTTGGCTATGCACTTCAATCAAATATAAAGTCCAACACGTGCACCAATTAAAGCTGGCTGACTATTTATAATGCCGCAGATATGCTGATTGCATGCTAGAGCACCAAGCTGATTTTTCAAACCTAATTTTCTTCAGGCGATGGTTAGGTTAGGTTGGAGAACATTTCTTTGTGTATTAAAACAAGTATGTACATTACTTAGAGATCATTTGACCCATTGTATTCGTCTTTAGAGGCAGATTAACACAACAGTAACACAAAGAAAGGGAAAGAAAAAGGAAAGAGAGAAACAAAGAAGAAAAATCGGAGAAATAGTGAAGACAGACACAAATAAAACACACATGAGAACATTGATCAGCTAACGCGATAAAGTTCTGGCCAATCCCATTATAAACATCAAGAGAGCTTGAATATTCTACAAAGCGCTAGTGCACATAGGACTCGGAAAGCCAAGAAGAGATTGAAGAAAAGCTATTTCATCCGGAAGAAAAGACTATTTGTGATCCGGAGGTGTCGTTGGGCGCTTGGAAGGATGTGTTAAGGCAGGCCGAAATCCTTTAATCGGGTTGTTAATGGCCAATTAAATAAGTAAAGTAAGTAGGTGTCGTTGGGTCTTATTTTTCTTTATAAACCTATTATTATTAATTAAAACCGCTGTGCCCGTATGATAAGCTTTTTTTTTTAATTGAATATTAAGAACTCGGCGGTATGTGATTTCTACTAGAAGCTGCCACACAATTAATTACTTGAGAAATAGGTCGTAATCTGATCGAAGGGTTGTAATGACCAATTATATTTATGTATATGTATGTATGTTATTTACTGCATATGAAAATATGATAAATTTGAAAAGTAATTGTTTATAAAACTCACCTGCTACCATGCACCATGTAAATGTAAATTTCGCGACAAAACCGAACGCACATCATTTGTAAATCGTAGTGCATCCAACATGGGCAATAATGATAATAAAGAAACATCCATGGGATCTGAGAACCAACTTTTTATTGGTATAGCATTATTGGGAAAACAGCGATATGCAGCAGGTGAATTGTCAATTATGAATATCTAAAATAGAAATAGAAAAAAAAAAAAAAACGAATGAAAACAAAAATATTTAATAGTGGTCGGGGTAAATAAAAATAAAATCAAAAACCACATACTCTATTTAAATCATTACAAATTGCTGATAAATCTTTGGTATATGAACCATAGTCTGGCGTACAATGTTGACGATAATAGCGACGTCGTAAAATATTACGGCCATTGTCTAATTTGTCAGCGACCGCAGCGCCATAAATTTCCATACTGGCTGTAAAGACTACTAAATCATACCATTGCGAGACCTTTAAACAATTTAAAAACAAAACCCAAATTCATATTAAAACTAAAATTAAAGACATTTGAAGTTATAAATATGTAATCTTAGAGACTTACCACATCTAAAAAGAAATCGACATGCGGTCTTTTATGTACAAAAAATCTAACTGGATGACGATCTATTGTTACTTTTACTGTAAAGTCATGAGGTGTTCCTGGTTTTACCGTATTCCTTGGCATAGCATTATGATGCGAATGTATTAGTGTTTCATCTAGATCCAATACTAATGTCTTACGTTGTACAATACTTAGGCGATGCCGTGATACCGGTGACAATGGGAAGAGCTCATATTTGACAGGTTGATACTGGAGAAACTAAAGTGGTTCATATCAGTATTTCTTTTTTTTTCGTTCATTCTTATTCTTTAATTAATGCATATACTACATGAGTATAAGAGTATGTGTATGTGATAACTTATAAATTCTAATAAATGTTAAAAAATAAAATATAAACAAATAATTTTCTATTAAAAAAATAATAACAATAAAAAAAACAACAAAACGTTGGAATGACTAGCGTAAATGGGAATTTGAAATGTTGATAAGAAAATTGTTTATCCGCTATTCTGTTCAAGCATTAATTATAGAAAATAAATAGAAACAATACAAACAAAAAAAAAATATTGAAAAAAGAGGCACATGATAATTGATAAACTATTTAACCATTACAATAGAATTTTGTAATGTACTCGTTTTCACATTAAGCGACTCTATTTTAAGCTTGCGGTTCCGCGATATAATAAATTCATTTGTCACTTGAGAACTACAATTTCAAATAAATTTTTTTCTTTTTTTGCTTATTAATCCAGCAATCTTATGAAAATCAATTATGCTGCCTTAAAATTATAGATCAATTCATAATTTGCGCTTTAATTTAAAAATACTTTATTATAAAGTTTCATAAAAAGAGAAACGCGTTTAGAATATTGTAGGGTATTGAAGTCGCCGTAGTCTAGTAGGTAGTGTGTTGGCTTATTAGACGAAAGGCCCGAGTTCAAATCCCAGGTCAGACATCAACACGAAAATATGAAAATATTTCTGCGGCGACTTCCTCTCAGCAGATTTCTGGTAAAAACTCTGAGAGTAAAAATTGCCATGAAAGGCTTCTCAAAAATCTGTCGTTCGGAGTCGACTTTAAACTGTAGGTCCCGCCACTCATGTATAAAATTAACGTACACAATACGAGTGGTGTGAGAAGCTAGGACGTTGTACAATGGGTCAATTCGACCTCCGGGTACTGTACTTGTCACAGTTGACAAGTACACGTCCTCTAACCTAACCTATTGTAGGGTATATAACTCCATTACTTTGCTGGCCCTATGTAGGCTGTATCTCGCGGATTTAGCGAAAACCAAATTAATGAGAATTTTTACTAACGTTATCGCGCTACTATCATTTGTTCCCTCCGAGCTACGACAGGATGTGTAAGAATGACAAGCGTGTATCATCTACATGATGAGACAAAGTGATTGGCAGTCATGCTGCACAATGTGCCAAACAATACTCATCCCAACCATTACATTATATCCGACAATATACCCGCCACTTCAGTACTGATATCCAACAGGTCAGATGTCTAGGGATAACAGTTTTGAAAGAAAATTTTGCAGACTTAATTAAAACCGTATTAGTCACATCTTAAGAAAGCTATGGCATTACGAAATAGTAATGCATGCACTGTACTGGACTAAAAATCCACAGGGCTATAGGAAACACACGGAGCATCGAAATACTTGAAACAAACAAAGTTCCCAACAAGTGATCAAATAAAGTGAAAAGACTTTGTTGATGTCCTTCTTAAGAACAACAGAAAGTGCTCTAATAATATACAGCAATTTGTTCCTGGCAATCTCCCGTATTTCAAGTGGTTATATAGATTTTGATTGGCTAGAGAAATACCCTAGGGTTTACAAAAAGCTTTAGTTCTTTATTCCCACTATACATTCTTTATCACGTTAAATGTCTGTAATAATACAAAATACAAAATTTTTACATTTTTGTGCCAATTGTTTAAGCCAACATCAATAGCACATACAGCAGCGTAGAGAAAATAAGTCGTATATCAAACTTTTTCTTTAGAAAAGATAGAAAAGCAAGCTAGATGACTGGACAATGTTTATGGTTTTAAAACGACAACAACCATAGAAGAGCAATTCCGATTTCCTCCACTCCGTACCTCTACTTTTAGGTTGAAAGGAAAAGCGGCTGCCAAGGGTTACCAGGACCATTCTTGCCCAGCTTAGATCAGGCTATTCAAACATACTGAATAGCTATAGGGCTAAGATCATCCCTGGAACCTCAGATAGCTGCCCTTCATGTAACCAGGCATCACATGACACGGTGCACATCTTTAGCTGTCCAGCAAAGCCGACAGCCCTACGACCCATTGACCTGTGGCTGAACCCAACGACTACAGCGGACTTCCTTGGACTACCAACCACTTAACATCGGACAACGTACACATACAACCAAGCAACAAATTACCTGCATCTCTAATTCATTCCATCCCCACCAAATTACACAGGCATACAACCATATTTACAAAACCAACTTTTTATCTTATAGGTATACAGGGAAAAGCTTCCGGAGACAACAGCCGAACTGCTACAACAACAACAACAACTTTTAGGTTGTCGATAAGAAAAAATTGTGATAGACGACTGACGGTGATCACTACACTACATCGAATTAAATCTTTTCATTTCTAAAACGATTGATGACTAATGATCAAAAGTGTTTTGCATACAATAACGTTAAGCGACAATCGTGGTTGTAGGTACGCAGCAGGAACTCAAATTCCAGAACAAGGTAGAAAAGAAGGTGGAAGGGTTAGGGAAAAAAAGGGAAAAGTTGTACTGTTACAGAGAAGATGTTCTTTAGGCTCCAAACCCTATTCCTCATAGCAAACGCTGCAATAGTCCGGCTGAAATCAATCCAAGATCCTTGTCAGTCATATAACCTTGCGATTTGATTATTCCCTGATATGAAACACAGTAAAACATACATTCTGTCTGGCTGAAGACACAAGAAAGATATTGCGTTCCCATTGGAACATTAATTTCTAATTGGAAATTAATCAACTTGAACTAAAAGTTATGAAGAATGTTTTGTTATGTTTAAGTATTATGAACTATTATGAACATTTAAAAGCGAAAATAATTAAAAATAAATATGTAATTAAAAGCAAATGAATGTTATCGAAATTATACTTACAGCTCTGACTTGACGATTGAACATAAAGCATATGCAGGTCCATACTTTTGATAATAATACCAATAATGCACGGAATTTCATTTGATCGAGGGAAAACATTGGTAAGCAGACAACTTACCAATGTACAACATAAATGTCTATGGGGAAATTGATAAAATATAAACAATGTTTTGCTGTATCATCAAGAAACTCCAATGATTATTTAATTCCAAACAATAATTTCTCCAATTGGTTAAACGGTTTAAAAATTATTTTTTTTTTCACTACAAAAAAAAAAAACACAATAAATTAATTGCAATAGAAATTAGCATCATTTGTTTAGAAATACTGATAATAAATTCATGTGATTTTATCACTAATAAGAAACAAAATTAAGAGATAATAAGGAACTAAAACTGAAGGAATAAAGCGATAGAGCGAGAGAGAGAGAGCAATAAAAATGAGAGTAACAAAAAGGAGTAAGAGAAGCGCGCGCTTAAAATACTAAGTTGAAAAACGAAAAAAAAAAACGTTCTTAAGAATTTATCTATGTTTTGTAGAGAAATACAAACAAAAAGGAAGGCAACTAACAAAAACAAAAATACTTGCACTGTAAATCTGTATGGCATTGCAGCAATTAACAATAAAATCAATAAGAAAAAAACTTGTTTTCATTTAGAATATTTTAATGTTTTACAAAAAAAAATTTTATTAAATGTCCATGTTTTATACAAAACTTTAAACCGAATTGTTTCCTTTCTATTATTTAATTTATTATTGATTTATAGTAATTGTGTTTAATTAACCAAAACGAAAACAACACACACTTCACAAAGTCTGCAAATAAAATACGGTTACATACGAATTTTGGTAATTTGTTTTCCTTTTTTTTCAAGAGATAAACGCCGCTTTTTTTTCTAACATGCAAAGTTAAGTGTTACCATCGTTCGTTTAATAAACAAAAGTCATGGTTGAACATGCAGGAAGATTGTTAACGAAAACTTTGGGAATTTAACAGAATTAACAAAATATTTTACTTTTTCTTGTACAGAGAGCATATGTGTTATTTGACAAACGAAATATTAATACGAAAAAAAAAATACTAAACAGAGAAATTTGCATTTCTGGTAACGATATAAATATATAAGGCTAGATTGTATCAATTTCTGGATTGCTTATTTGAGATAAGCAAGTAAAATGTAAGGATTATTTGAAATCAAAAGAAATGTGTTATAAGCCCATCAGATTATTAACACAAATATTTATATACATACATACATAATTGGTCATTACAACCCTTCAGTCAGGATTACGACCTAGCTTCTCACACCACTTATGTTGTGTGCGTTAATTTTATACATGAGTGGCGGGACCTACAGTTTAAAGTTGACTCCGAACGACAGTATTTTGAGAAGCTTTTCATGGCAATTTTATTTACTCTGAGTTTTTGCCAGAAATCTGCTGAGAGGAAGTCGCCGAAGAAATATTTTCATATTTTCGTTTTGATGTTTGACCTGGGATTCGAACTCGGGCCTTCAGTCTAATAAGCCAACACACTACCTACTAGACTACGGCGACTTCCACAACACAAATATTTAGTTTTTTTTTACAAAAATTGCTTTTTTTTATGTGTATGTTCTTTAAGAAATTGTACGCATTGAGTTGTTGTTGTTGTAACAACTTTTTCGTGTCCAGGTAAGGAAAAAAGCTATTATTAAATAAGAGCTCTTAAATGTAATTAGATTGTATGTCAACTACGATGTTAGTAGTCGCAGAATATTTGTTGCCACAATCGGTCTTGTTAGCAGAGACGTTAGAATGATGCCTCCCTCTAAACAATTAAAAAGATATACCATATCATTAATCCGTAGAGTCTGATGCATTTCTGGACCGATATGCATTCAGGATCCCGAAAAATTCCAACCAATGCTAAAAAGAATTACTTCCTTTAGTCTCGGAAGTTGCTTCACACATCTCGCGACGTACATTCAAAAAACTATTTACTTAGTAATAGCACTTTCTTCTATAGCTGATAATGCGCTTTCTCGCCATTGGCTAAGATAGAGCGCTATGACTAAGATAGAGCGTATTAAATCTTGGGTGTTAAGAGCGAAACTTCAGGGTGGTTATTATGCATTCATAATAACCAAATTCATCCGAAAAACAATGCTTTGCAAAGCAAAATCTTCCGAATTGAAATACATAATAACCCCCCTGATATCTTTCCGAATATGCTTATTGGATTGGGTGAGGATGAAAACGTGGCCGTAAGAATTCCATAGATCACATTATGTGACCTCGTGCAAATGGTCCGCCGTGGTCATCTTGCTTTGTTTTATTCTTCGATCAAAACAAATCGAGTATTATCCTATCATGCAAATATGATCACATTACATTTAAAGAAAAAAAGTTTGAACCGAAGACAAGAAACTAAAATACCATGCTGATTATTAAAGCTACTTTTGTGTAATGTAAACAAAATAAAATATCGGCAACTCTAGTTTGCAGCAAAGTTAATACTTTTTGCACTCCATTAAAGAGCTTACAGCCACTTTATACTCTCTCTCCATTATCTCTCGCACTCTTTTCGAAAATAAGAATAATAAGCAGGTAAGAAAATAAGCGGTTAAACAAAATTATGATGACAATTTGCTGAATTATCAATTACATAAATTTATAACTGAAAAACAAAAAATAAAAGTAATTCAGTATTGTTTGTGTTATTTTTTTTGTTTTGTTGAAAATATTGGCTAAAATCCAAAAACAAACGAGAAGTCTGCTACCCGTGAATTATGAAATTTTTAATTTTGACACTCTTTCCTTTTTCAATATTTTTACACTTTCCCCTTTCAGCGTATTTTCTATATTTTTGTTTTAGTTTTTTAACACTTCTCCTTTGAAAGTTTCCAAGATTTTTCTTTGACGTCGACATTCGTTATAGGCATTAATATTCGTGTACCTTTTTTCTATAAATTTCCTCGTTGTTTAAATATATATGTTCACTAAATTGTTCTTATTTTTTTTATTATATCAGCACTTTAATTATATTAACAATTAATGTTTTTGCTATTATTATTTCTTTATAAATCAGTTTTTTTTATAACAATCTTATAGTAAATAAATATTCACTACCCGCTTGAACTTTGCTTTTTTTCTGCCGTGTTGCATGCATGCTTTTTCGGTGAATACAAACAACTAACGGCCTGCCAACGGCTTTAAAAGTTTAACAAGGCCGCGACGCGAACCATAAAGCCAGTAAATTGTAAGTGCTGTATATTTTTAGAAACTACAAAACATTTCTTCATATTAAAAAATAATATATACAGTAAAATTTATTTAATTATTATAAAGATTTCCTCTTTCGTAATAACTTTTCATTAAAAATTAAATTATTAATTTAAATGATTGGAGCCGTCACCACTTTTGCTTCGGCGTTGTAGTTTTGAATAGTTTATGAATAGTGATGCCAATTATTTTTTAAACAAATGAATTATTAGTGCCATATTAATATTATATGTAAAGATAGGCTTAAAATATAAAAGAAAATATTAAAACTGTTATAAGGACTTAAGCAATCTCGGCGTAGTTTCTAAATAATATTCGTAAATGAAATTTTTCAAATATTGAAAAGCAAAACATAGTTGAAATATCAACCCTGAATCGTTGTTGGTGTGGCATCACACTTTTCCAATTGTACAGCGAATATTGCACTAAAACGAAGCGAATTGTTATTTTGCAAACGAATAATGCTAGACTCGTGTGTAAGAAGGCGTCATTTTTTCATTTGTAATATATTAATAAATTAGTATTAAATTTAATAAAATAATGTCTAAAATTAATTAAATAACGTTTTAATTATGTGAACGTGTAGTGGATAATGTTAAAATTGAAATATTTAAAGTATTAGCAAAATTAATGATACAGAAAAAACCGGACATAAAACGAGTACATGCAAAAGCCGCAAAGGCGTTAAACCGTAATTAAAGTGTATAGGAAATTTTTCATAAGAATAAAAAACAAGACTAATTTTATATTTTCGTGACGATTTGTGTTGTTGCAAACACAAAAATACTATATAAGTACACATTTTCTTCAGAAGTGTTTTGAAAACAGGCAAAATTGTGGAAAAACAGGAAAAAACACCCAAGCGGAAGAAGAAGGCTGCAGCCAGTAAAATGACTGCAGTCTTTTCGCCGCAACCACCGCCACAACAGCAGGCGGCTGGTCAACCACCTCCAGGTGGTATGATGCAACCTCCGCAATCTACAACACCCAATTCAATGCAACCGCCACAACAGCAGTCTGTAGTTGGTGGCCCTGGACCGGGTGGTATGATGGTCCCAGGCGGAGGTGGACCAGGTGGCATGCCGCCTGTAATGGGCATGGGAGGACCTGGAGGTCCTCCTATGCAAAGAGGTCCACCAATGGGTGTCATGGGTGGTCCGCCTGGTGGTCCAGAAGGTATGATGGGTGGCCCACCTCCCGGTCAACATGGAGGGGGTGTACCACCGCCGCCTAGCCCAGCACATATACAAAAAATACTCGATGAGAATTGCAGAATCATACAAACCATACAAAACTTCCAGAACATTGGTAAATCGTATGAATGCACGTCGTATCATATTGCCTTGCATAGGAATCTCGTTTATTTGGCTCAACTGGCGGATCCGACAATGAATATTAATCAAATCTTGCCACCACCTCATATTCTGCAAGCCCAAGCCAATCAACAGGGTCCTCATGGCATGATGAGCTCTGGCGGTCCTCCACCGCCACAACAACAACAACCGCAGGGTGGACCACCTCCAGGTGCCCAATCACAAATGGGAGGTCCACCGGTTGCCCCTGGTATGCCTCCAATGCAACATGACGGTTCAGGTCAACCACCGTCTAGCAGTCAAATGCCCCCATATGGTCAAGGTCCACCACAGCATCCTGGAATGCCTCCAAATGGTAGTCAACAGCAGCAGGGTCCTCCTCCAACGAGCCAACAGCAACCAGTAGGACCTCAAGGTGGACCACCACAACAAGTTCCATACAGGGGAGGACCTCAGGGTCCCGGTCCCCAGCAACAACCTCAATCGGTGGGCGGCCCTCAGCAACAGCAGCCGAATAACAATTCCACACCAGGAAGTAAGTAATCATACTTTCAATTAGGCTTCCTTACTGCGTATTCAAATTGTTAATCAATATCGTTGTATAGCATTGCGTAACCTTTGCATGTGATTAGTGTTACTTTTTTTTCTTAGGCACACAGCCTCTTAAGTTTATTATTATTGTTAATTATTATATTTGATTAATTTCTCCAACCTATTTTAGATCAACAGCGTCCAAATAGCGGGCCATCTGGACCAGGGGTTCCACCACCTGGCCAAGGACCACCACAACAGCAGCAGCAACAACAGCAACAGCAGCAGCAACAACAAGGTCCTCCTAATCAGCCTGGACCGCAACAACCCCAACAACAGCAAGGTCCTCCACCACCACAGCAAGGTCAATACAGAGGTGCCTATCAACCACCACAGCAGCAGCATACCCATTACCCTGGCTATCCACCAATACAACAGCCCCAATATCCACCTCAAGGTGGTTATCCCTACGGTCCTCCCACACATGGGTATGGCCCACCACCGCCAAACGCACAAGGAGGTTATCAACCACATGCTGGCATGCCTCCAACATCGGCGGCTAGTGGACCACCGCAACAGCATCCTTACGGCACTAGTGGTCCGGGCCAACAAGGTCCACCTGGTACTTATGCTCCGCCGCCAACTAATCAACAACTGCCACCTGGACAACAACCGCCTCCAGGTCAAATGTATGGACCCCCAACTGGTGGACAAGGGCCACCACCACCAAATCAATATGGTCCACCTCAGAGTGGTAGCGGTGGTCCTCCACCCATGAGCTATGGTGGCTATGGAGCTCCACCACCAAATAACTATGGACAAGCAAGTAATGCACAACCAGGCAGCTATGGACCTCCACCAACGAGTAGTGCGCAATCGCCATACCAGCCGTATCAGCAGGCAGGACCTGGTTCTCAGGGTTATCCAGGTCAAGGTCCTCCACCTCCTCAAGGTGGCCAACCGCCACCACAACCACCCCAACAAGCGGGTGGTCCCAATGCTCCTCCAGGCAGTGGTTATAGTTCATCACCCAGTCCTGGACAAACGCCTCCACCCAATCAACAAACAGCAGTAAGTGGAACCAATGGTCCTCCATCACAGCCACCTACCAGCGTACAGTCTACACCGCCACCAACTCAACCACCAACTAGTAGTTCCGGTACCGTCACAACCGCTGTCTCCGCTCAACCACCTCCGGGTCAGGTAGGCGGTCCACCACAAGTTCCACCGCCTGGCCAAGGACCTCCGCCACCATCATCACAACAGCAACAGCAAACTTCGCAAAATTATCCGCCAGCCTCGAATAGTGCACCACAATCATCAGGGCCTCAGCCAACATACTCATCACCGCCAACCACAGGACCCAGCGGAACACCCTCGCCCTATGGTCAACAACCTGCCCCAGGTGCAGGTCCACCCAATACCACAGCACCACCTGCTTCTGCCAACGGAGGTCCCGGACAGGGTCCGCCTCCACCAATGGCACCAAATCAATACCAGCCGCCACCTGGCACACCGCAACCACCCTACGGTGCTCCACCGCCGCAGGGTTATGGACCACCACCGCCAGGTAGTGGTTATCCACAACATGGTTATCATCAGCCGCAGGGCGGTTATGGTGCAATGCCACCTCAGGGACAATATCCACCACCATCACCACAAGGCTACCAAGGTTATCGTCCAGCTGGCGCACAACAAATGCCTCCACCAGGGGCGCCACCACAAGGTCCACCACCGGGTGCATATTCCTATTATGGCAATCAACCGCCACAGTAATAAAAACATCTTCTATCGATAAGTTGAACAAACATTATTATTAAACAAACAAACAAACAAAAGAAAAGAATGGAAAATATTGAAAATTGTATTATTAAAGAATGCTTAAAACGAAATGGAGCAACTAAAAAATAAGTCGTGATCATAGAATATAAAGCAGTGATATTCCATGGCCTCTAATTGCATGTTAAACCTGCTTCTACTACTACTACTGATATTTGTATGATGACTACTGCCGCCGTATATTTTCAACTTATTATTAACAACACTCTGACTCTGTTAATAATATTATAAAAAAAAACTTTATAATAGCAGCGTTCGTTCTATAGTTCATAGCTTTTTCTTTTTATTTGTCTCTTAAAATATTTCCTTCCTTTTCCCTGATTTTATTTGGGGCTCTTCATTATGATTTAATAATGTGAATGCTATGATTTAAGTTTAATTTTTAGTATTTTTCTCTCCTATCACGCTTCTTTATATAGTTCTTTACAATTTCTTTTATATGTCAAGTGTTAGAATAACCCTTTACGCTTGTTTAATGTACTTTACCTAATCCAAAATAGAATTATTTCAATATCTCTGCAAAATTTTTTTTAACGTTTTACTTTTAAGTCTTAAAATATACAATAAAATATAAACAAACATTTTTTTATGTTTTTAATTATAAGTTTTAATTTTAATTATATAATATAATTACTCTATAATTTAATGTCTTTTATTATTTCTATTTTATTTTTTCCTTTTCAAAATTGTCTTGTTAAATAGTTTTGAATTGAATTATACAAGCTTGTAATTTTTATTTGAATAGTGTTTTTTGAACAAAGAAAAGAGAGAAAAGATAAAATAAGATTAAAAAAATTTAGTAAACTATTTACAACTATTAAAAAAAAAGAAAAGAAAACAATACAACAATATTATTATGTGTCAAGTTTAATAATCAATTTTAAATAATTAATCCATTAAATTAAATATATATAACTAAATCACTTTTTGCTATGCATTAATCCTAAAAACAAAAAAAAAATGGAACTTAAACGAAAATTTTAGCCGTATAATTAACGAATTTTTTTGTGACAGAAAACAATTAAGACATAAATAATCTAAATAAAAATTAAAAATAAAAAAAATAATTGATATTCATGTTCTTTTCTTTATTATAGAAATAAACAGGAAATTTGAATGGATAGGGCCATAGGGAATATCAAAAATCATTTCCATTATTAAAAAATGTTTTAATTTCAAAGTCCAATTATAAAAAGTCAACGATCAATTTCACCAAATACAATATCCAGACTTCCAATAATTGCCACAATATCAGCTAACATATGTTGACGTCCAACATAGTCAATGGCAGCCAAGTGAGCGAAACCGGGTGCCTTTATTTTACAGCGATAAGGACGACTGGAGCCATCCGATACCAGATAAACGCCAAATTCTCCTTTCGGAGCTTCGACAGCAGTATAAGTTGAGCCGGGCGGTACATGAATACCCTGAGTAAAGAACTTGAAATGATGTATTAAAGCTTCCATTGAGCTCTTCATTTCTCGACGGCTTGGTGGCGTAACTTTGCAATCATCCGTTTTAATTTCACCGCATGGCATTTGATTGATACACTGTTCCATAATATTTAAAGACTGGCGCATTTCTTCGATGCGACAGAGATAACGATCATAACAGTCTCCCTTAGTGCCAATAGGTACATCGAATTTGACCAAGTGATAGGCATCATAGGGTTGTGTTTTACGCAAGTCCCATTTAATGCCCGAACCACGTAGCATTACACCGCTGAAACCATAATTAATGGCCTCTTCTGCCGTTACCACACCAATATCCGCTGTACGTAATATCCAGATTCGATTTTTGGTTAAAACATCTTCAACTTCATCTAAACGTTCACCAAATTTTGAGGCAAAATCGTATATGTCATCCATTAAGTTAAGCGGCATGTCTTGGGAAACACCACCCGGTCGTATATAGGCTGCATGCATGCGTGCACCCGATACCCGTTCATAGAATTCCATTAGTTTTTCGCGTTCTTCGAAAAGCCAAAAGAACGGTGTCATCGCTCCTATATCGATAGCATGACTGCTAATGGCCATTATATGATTGAGAATGCGTGTTATCTCAGCGAATAAAGTCCGTATATATTTAGCTCTTAGGGGCACTTCAATGTTTAATAGTTTTTCCACTGCCAGCGAATAGGCTTGTTCACTTGCCATCATCGATACATAGTCCAAACGATCAAAATAGGGTAAAGCTTGTATATAAGTTTTATACTCAATCAGTTTTTCAGTGCCACGATGTAGCAGACCAATATGCGGATCACAATGTATTACAGTTTCACCATCCAATTGCAATACCAAACGTAAAACACCATGAGCAGCCGGATGTTGAGGACCAAAATTTAATGTCAAATTACGCACGGACTTCTCAGTCGGCAACATTTGATGATTCCAAGGCGGTAAACGCCACTTTGAGGTCACCTCATCAGGATACATTACCGGTGCTGCAAATTGTTTCAAAAACTCCGAATCCGGATACCAGGCGGCTGCATGGCGTATTTGATTTTTAGTCGCATGAAATATTTTATTTTTAAAAATATTTTTCAATATTTCTTTGCCAATCAGTTGTGTTCCGTTCATTTGAAGTATTTTTCCTATACTGACTGATGCAATGTCTACTGCATGTTTGTGTACTATACAAAAAAACGTTGTCAGTTTGCAAATGAATGTAAACAAGTGTTTGCAGAAATCCTCCCTCAAAAATGGGGTTTTGTGCAGACATTCAAAATTATCCACAGCTAAATTTATTTCATCAATGCTAGTTGTATTGCTTAAACTTAGGATAGGTATGACAGAAAGGAGTAGGGGTGTGAATCTAACGCATACGCATGGGTCCAAGTAATTGGCCCACTCAAATATGTCGTTAACTAAACCGAAATCCAATAGACGACACTACAATATCACGTTCCTATTAATATGTGACTGACCAAATCAGCACAAGTTGTAATGAATTGGCACTAGCTCTGCAAACCTATTAATAATGGTTTTCAGCGTCATTTCTACGAAAAGGGGCAATCTTCTCATATGAACCTTAACCGAAAAGCGTTGAAGCAACCATTTACCCTATCCAAATTGTGCCAGAAAAGTAGGAAGGGCCAGACCATCTGGGGAATAAGAGCTAGATTACCTGGGATCATGCAATAGATCAGATGCGCAGAACAAACTGCTGGCGACAGAGATTCAAAAAGTTATAAAAATCTAACAATTATCGTATCCAACGAAGTCCAATAAAGCGGAACAAACAGGACCTTTCTTTACCTTACAATTCAAACTCTAAAGTATCAAAAAAAAAAAAAAAAAAGAACGTAATTCTATTTCGTATTATTATTTATTTCAATAACAAAATAAAGACGATAGATAATGATAAAATAAATACAAAAAGATGGAATAGTTTTGTTTGCATTAGACTAGGTTCATACATACACAATCTTATTAGCTTAGATTATTATACGCTACTTTATTTGTTCCGTCACATTAACCTTATCATTTAAATAGTTTAACTCTTCTGTAGAATGTTCGGTAGATTTATTTTTGGATTTTCTAAATTTGTTCATAAGTTTACCCACAAACGATTGACTGGCTTCGGAGTCCTGATGTTCAACAACAATACGTTTCGTAGCAACACTATGAATAGGACCAAATGCTAAGGCTACCACAGTACAGGCCAAACAGATTACATTATAGGGCATACTAAAATCGGGTGTGGGCAAAGACAGTATCAAAGTTTCAGTGCGCACCGTTAGTATGTAGGAATTGCGCGAAGCATTAAAGGAATCGGCAAAACGATAACCAGACAAAGGTATCGATGAGTAATTACGAGCGATAGGCAATTGGGTGGTGATAACAGCTGAGCCCACATAATGACCATGATTGGCATCTGGTGGATATTCCAGCCATTTAAGAAATATGTAATCAAAGTCAAAAGATATTTCCACCGAGGTCTTCCCAGGCAGTTTAAAAGCCAATTCCAAATAATATGGCCTTTCTCGTTGTACGCCAGGATGATAGTTTACAATTTTAGGCTCAATCAGCTCTCCAGTTAAACGATTACGTATTTTAAGCGTATGCATATAGATAGGCATATACCAGGGTATATTTTCCTGCAGTATTATGGGCAAATTGTTATAGTGGGTATTAGTTAAATGGGTAATAACTTTACCCTTTTCCTGACCATAGCCCACTATATAACGATGTGTTAATAGCGGTGGCGGTGAAGTTATAAGAACCGTATTTTGTGGTTTACGCAATACCCAGGCTATATTAAAAAGTCGTGATTCTCTGGATGCTTGCATATCGTACACTCCATATTGGCTGGTATAGCCTCCTCGTGTTGTGGTGGTATTATAGTTAGGCAAAGGTGTCATTTCGTATGGCAAAGGCATATGTAAGTTAACGTATATTTTACTTGAACCCGCCAAAGCACAATAGCCATTCAAACCTTGTCCAAACATGCGCCGCAAAGAGAAATCATAATCATTAGCAGAGCCCAATAATTTGGGATCGTAAACCAAGTTAGCAGACTCTATAAGTTCCATTATGCATTCATTTTTATTATTACATAATGTGCGCACTTTAATAGCCAACGAATGATAGTTGGTGTTGTGCACATTACCCGAGTTAAGCAGTGAGGCAAAGCCATGTTTACTGTTACAAGGCAAAAGTTTTTTCCATGGCGTTAAATTTTCCGTACAAACAATTTCACGCGGTAAACTGGAATATCTTATGTGGCGGTTTACACTGTTACTCGTAGAGCCTACAAACTGCGGTTGGAAACCATATTTAGGTATTATCGTATTGGTTTTATCCATAAAATTTAACGACGCACATAGTATGCCTGAAAATGTACTCGTCACTCTCTGCCACTGTTCATCCACCGAAGTTTCAGTTAGATTTTCACCAGCAAACCAAGCCCAAGCTTCTGCTCCAGGCGCATTATCGACTATAGGATAACCCCATGACTCGTAACGCCATAGGCCTTGCGTTAGCGATATATGCAATTCTTTAACATCCGACTGCAAAAGTATTTCCGCAATAGATCTGGGTATTAATCTAGTATTATGCACTGTAAAGTAGAATAGTTTGTGTGTTAAATTCGCTTAATCTTATCAACAAAGTATAAATATTGATAAATTGACAATAACAAATCGAATGATTGATGAAAAATTTAAAGATTCTATTGTAGATACATAAGTTTGTACCGATCATCACCTTCAAGTCTCAGATGATTTCACTGTGCTCCACACGAGTTAGAGCAGAAATAAATACATCCTACTCAAATACAAGTCAAATCCAACATCCTTCCAACTGGAGCAGTTTAAAGACTTTCATTTATAAGACTCAGCACAGCAATTATCAGACTCGTCCTGGCTATCCTACAAGCATTTCTAAATTATCCTTACCTGCATATATGAATACGCAGCCATTGAACGTAATCCTGTTGCTCATGACCTACCAAACACAAACACCATAGTGCCTATATAGTCCAAACGACTTCCGTTTTGTTCGAAGCATATCAGTGTATCGACTCATGAACGTGTAGGCATTTAAGGTAATCTTACTATTCATGGACAGCCAAAGGCAAGCGCAATATTTGCATAGCTGCACCAGAGAGTGGTGCTGCCGAAACTATGACCTTAGGAAAGTTATAAACCACCTGAGATGTCATCGAAATGGGCATACGAACCACAATCTGATGGATTTAGAACCTCCCCCAAAATGAGGAGCCATAGGAACAGACACATCAGAGAAGTGTTCATAGAACTTCTACTGGTAACTACCCAGAATATTGCGATCTGACTGGCCCAGCATTGGGTACCGGAAATCAATGCATTACATATATATATACATACATAATTAGTCATTACAACCCTTCAGTTAGGATTACGACCTAGCTTCTCACACCACTTATGTTGTGTGTGTTAATTTTATACATGAGTGGCGGGCCCTACAGTTTAAAGTCGACTACCAATGACAGATTTTTTTCAACGCGTTACGCGAAATACACATACAATTTAACTATCCTTTTAGGGCCTCTGCTTTTCGCCCGGTTAAGGCTAACCGAAGTGGCCCAAATGCTTCACCTATACCCTATAAACTGACTTGTTAATATTTGTATTATATTCTAGGGGAAGAACTTTCAGAAACATCAGAGACAAAAAAGGATAAGAACATTGGTCTCTTACCCTTCTGTAGACCTAAGTTTGACGGATGGTTGCTTAAAAGTGACTAAATGGATTAACTAGTTAATCAAACGGTAGAACATCGAATTAAATCGGGTATAACAGAGCTTGGTTAGCTCACTGAGGAACTGACTTATTCTAGGGAATCTATATTGATTACAGGGGAAATTGTTTAACCTTGTAACATCCATTACAGTTTCGTTTGTATACGATGCACTAACCTCTTTCGCTTGCTCCTACCTAATCCATATTTTGAGTTTTTTTAAAACAATTTATGAAAAATTTGGAATGTTCTTTTCTCATAATTATACATGTCATTCACTTATTACCAAGAATATATAATTTCCGGGTGTCGTTTGACCGAAATAATGGTTAAATGTTCTGATAATCTTACAATATCTAATCTAAGTTTGTTAACTTTTAATGCATACACACATATGTACATGCAGAGTTATCTATATACTTACGATTGTTTCTCTGGCCATAGGACCATCTAGTTGTAAATTGAAAATATGTGTTAATAAATCCAGATGCTAATGGTTGCACCACCAATTCTTCGTGATATTCTTCATTTTTGTTTTTGGACGATTTTGGTGTCACTGAATCTGTTGAAGGTTTTTTTGTTATTGTTTCTTCTAATACTGTGTCTGTGTTATTTAACTCTTCTGCTTTTAGAAGATTAAAGCTTATTATTAAAATAAATACAATATAAAAACTAGTTTTTGTCATTTTTTTTAATTGTTGTTTAATAATTAAAGAAAAAATGCATCGTAAAGTTAACTTTTTTAATGAAAATTGTTATCGGCGAACAAAAAGTATTATATGTCAGAAATTAGTGTTGCCATAGTAGGTTACAAGAAAAAAATCAGAGTTAGAGTAATAACCTTAGAATATCATTTAGAATGAAAGCAGAGTTGAATTTTTATTTAATTTTAATAAACATCATTTTTATTAATTTAAATAATTATTTAATAATTTAAATTATGTCTCTCTCCTGTAAACCTTTAATTTCCTCCGGGAGACCAGACATATCCAGCCCAGAGCTAAAAAATGTTGTTAAGCCTGATCAGACTCCATCTTAGGAACCGCTTAGCAGTTATAAAAGATGCACAAGCATAAAATTTAAGAAACTTCTAGCTTCTTAGCAACAAGCGCAACTTACTCAATGCATTTAGTTTCTTTTCACCGACTATAAATCCAATAATAAATTTAAAATTAACGATATTAATGCTGCCATATCACTCATCTTTTGCTTGAAAGTAAGAAGCCAAAGTTGCCAATTCACAAACAAATTTAATAATATTACAATGGCTGAATTAGTAAGTAAAAGAAAGATAACTATAGTGAATGATTATGCTTTTTTCTCTTGTTGTAGATGTCACTGTTGTTTATTTTGATGAAATTTTTGCAAACAACAAAGACAATTCCTATACGAAAAATTTCAAGGAATTTTAGTGTTTCAACAACTACGAGGGAAGCATTAAAAACCAAAAGAAGAAATATCGATGGGTCTAATGAAAACTGAAATGTCACGCGGTTTGAGGGTTTTTTATTTTGTACTATTTAAGAGTTGATAGATTTAGTAGTATTTCTTTTCTTTTATAAAGAACTATAGTAACATTTTCAAGCATTAAAAAAAAATAACAAAAGGTACCTGTAATAATAAATAAAACAATTTAATAATGGTTTAGTTAAACAAATTTATTATAATTCTTTTTTAATAAGTATTTGTTATTTATATTAGTTATTAAGATTAAAACAACAGAAACCGCTAAACAGTCAGTATTCTTATAAAAATAATATAACTTAGTTTACGTTTGAGTTATAAATTTCATTTAAAACATTAAAAATTTAAGATTTATGAGTAAATTAAAATTTAATTTTTCTCATGTCATAATTTGATTCTCATTTCATTGTTTTTATTTATTGTAGGTTAAATACTATTTTCGTCCTCTTTTTTATTGTTTATTCAGCACAGTACTTTCGGTTACAACCCTGTGTATCTTGGCTGATTAGCTGAAAACCTTACAATTCAGTTAATCGCTATACATTTCTTCATGTGCAAATGCAAAGTACAAAATGGCTGTAGCACTTGCGACGACGTTGTGTTCGTTGTCGTTCGTTGCCAGTTGTGTGTCGTAAGTGCGCTCCGCTAAAAATTATTATTTTTTCTTGATTTAATATATAAAAAAATTACATATATAATTAAAACACATTAACAAAAGAGAGAGAAGAGAGGGCGAAATAGAAGAAAATAAGAGCAAAAAAAAAAAGAGATTTTTTTTTTGATTGAAGAAAAAAATTTTTGCAATTAATTAAATGAAATATAATGAAAATTTACAAAAATCAAACACGTTTTTATGCAAATTTATGATTTTTTTAAAACTTTTTTTTTGGTATTTTAATGAAAAAGAACAAACATACACACACTATTTGTTAAAACACTAGAGAGCACACACGCAGAGAGGCCGACAAGCAGCAATAGAAAATATTTTTTGTTAAAAAAAATTTTTCAAGTGTGAAAAAAAAATTTTATGATTGATATCTCTTAAAAAAATGAAATATTTTTAGCTTCTTGAACTTTGAAATATTTTTTGGTCTTAATTTTTTAAAATATAAAATAATTGTCTTATTCTTTATAATTAAAACTACTTTTTTAACAAACAAAAGGAAAGTAGGAAAATATTAAAAAAAAAAAAAAAGAAATTCACCGTAAATTTATGTTACGAACGGATGAATAATATTGTGAAGAAGAAGCAACAACACAGCAAGTAACAAGAAAAAAAATCGTTCGGTTTTTTTCTATGTGCTATTGTTCGATTCGCGTAGACTTGCTGTGGTAATGGCTATTTAGCTTCGCACGATATTTTAACGTCGCGTAACGCCGCTGAGGCAAAAATTCAACTGTCTACCTAAAGTAAACGCTCGTTTGTTCGTTGCTCGTTAGTGAATAGAGTATATACTCTCATATTAAAACGGTAAAAACAAAAACAATAAATACACGATTTGTTCAACTTCGTCGTTTATGAATACAACGATATACTGTCGTATCAAAAAAGAAACAAAAAAAATCTATTCAGAAACGAAAACAAGAAACCTGCTACAAAAGAGAGGTGTGTGTGCAAAATCAAAAACAAATAATTTCTTTGGAAAATACCAGAGAGAGAGTGAAAAAAGATAAATAGAGAGAGAGAAAGAGTTACAAAAAAGAGTGAGCAGAAATTAAAAAAAGTGTATTGTGCAAAAGAGTATAATAAAGAGAGAATTTGTTGTTGAGCAAAAATATTCTCTGCTTGATGTGTGTGAGAGAGCGAGAGAGTTAATTAAAATACTACCAAATAAATTATTTATAAAATGTACTGTTATTTGCAAGTTTATTTTTAAAATTAACAAAAACAACAGCAATATTTAGCAAGTATTTATTGAAAGATAAATCATTTAAAATAAAAATTAAAGACTTCAGAACAATTCTTAATTGTTATATTGTGTAAAACAAGAAAAATAAAAAAAGAAACAACAACAACGGATATAAGGCTGGAATTTTTGCATTATAAATTTTTATTCATACTACACTCCTGGGCTACAACTGCTTTTGCTGAGGTCATACAAATCCTACAGATCTCACAGCTTTATTCGAAAGTAAAAAAGGTGATTTATTTTAATTCATTTTCTTTCTTTTACTATGTATTTATGATATTTAGTAGATAGTATACTATTTTGTAAAGTATTTATAAAACAACAACATTAATATTGTACTTGTTAAGAAATATTTAAATTCAATAAAAGAAAAAATTTAATTCAAAAAACCAAAAAGAATTATATGCCCTTCTTAATTATAAGTCAGTGAGACGGAGAACAATACAAACGAAAAGAAAATTATTAATTTATTACCTATAAAGAATTTTTAGTGAGTGTGTGTGTGTGCGTATGTGTTTATTTCAGTTATTTCCACCAAACACCAAAATATTGGTCTCTGCATTAAGAGTTCTCTGTGACTCCGGGTTTTTTTTTTTTCCTTCAATAATGATTTTATTATGCTCTCATTTCCCCATTGTTATTGTGCTCATTTCTTTGTAGCTCTCGCTCTAATTTTTGATTGCTCGTTGTTTATAATGGCAAATTAAAATCTCTCTCACAATGACTTAACAACAGCAACAACAGCAATTACATTTTGTTTTTGTTTCATATTTTTTTTTAATTTTTCTTTTGTTCTTAATTCATTTTGACATTTCTTCCGTTTCACATTGTGTTCTATTCTTTTGAATTGCGCTACTACTATTTTCACAATGCTTTTCTGTTCAGTGTATATGTGCTATGTACAACACATAATTTTTGTTTTGAATTTTTATAAAGTTTTCCCTATTAGTGTGCTTCAGTTTTTCCTCTTTTTTTTATAAAAAAAAAGTTTATGATGTAATAAATAGATGATGTAATTTAAATATGAAAAGTGCAAAAAATCCAAAAATCTTTACTTATAAACTGTGCTGCATTTTATATAGTCAAGCAAGATTTGTTTTTTTTTTTAATTTTCTTTGATAAATTATTTTCCTA
Organism: Sarcophaga caerulescens; assembly: GCA_927399465.1. Classification (NCBI taxonomy): domain Eukaryota; kingdom Metazoa; phylum Arthropoda; class Insecta; order Diptera; family Sarcophagidae; genus Sarcophaga; species Sarcophaga caerulescens. The sequence continues at coordinate 107,663,339 of OV656873.1, forward strand.
TTTGTTTGTTTTTCTTCATAAATCTGAAATTAACCTTGGCTTTTTATGAAATAATTTAACTACGTTATTTAGTAATTTATTTGTCAAAATTAATCTTAATAAAATTGGTCTCATTTTATCTTAAAATAAAGTTGCCAGATGTTTATTTTTCGTATGCAAGGACATTCCTAATTGTCTAATCGAAATGCCCCAAAAAGTACATTAATAAGGTTCAAAGATTTGAAAACATCTAAAGTATACCGTTGGTCCCCTGTAGAAAGGCCCTAACTCGGTGTATTTATGTTAAATGCATTGGAATCCTAAAAAATATAAATTTGGAAAAAAGTGTGAGTTAGGGCCTTTCTACATAAGACCAACGATATACAATTGCATGTAAAATAATAGCAGTGTTAATTGTTAATAGATATATTCCTTGCTATTGTTAAAAATAAGATTTTTGTATGCATTTCGTTTAATACAGACTGGTTTTTAAACCGTTTTTAGGTCTTGAAAATTGTTAAAACCGAGCAAAATTTTAAAAAGTGAATAAAATACTCCTCTTACGGTTAGAAAAGAATGTCTGCCATCTACTTTTTAAAATCCACGACCGAATGTGGTTCAATTGCAATCTCCATTCATGGCATACTTCTTCCAATATTTCGCCGCAAACACACAATTGACGTCTGTAAGGAAGGTTATCTTCCAGTGCTAGTATTGTTCGTGGCTTGGTCACACATTCTAGTGACTGCTCTAAAACGTGAGATTAATTTGTCACCTAACTCTTGACCAAAATCACCTTAATCATCATGTACAGAACATTCCTTTAGGAAAACAGCTGATGAATTTTTGACCGCAGTCTCTGATGGGTATGTAACTCTTAAGCCCCAGTTATGCATCCGTAACGGAACGTAACCGCAACAGTAAGAAACAGCTGATCGTTTTTGTTATGTATAAAGCAATACGAATGGTTATAGAAATGTAATGTAACGTAACCGGAACGTCAGAATCTGTAAAAAATAGAATTTTCTTACATCTTTACGTGACATCTGTTTAGCAGTGTTAACAACATGTCAATATAAAAAAAAAACCAAAACTGAAAATTGAAATTATAAACAGAATTTAAATTTTCTACTTATGTTATGTTTGTCTGTATGTGGTATTCACTTTAAATAAAACTTCACATATTTTAAAAACCCAAATTATAATTTATTTCATTATTAATTTTTATAATTTAAAATAAAAATAAACACTATTTTACTATTACATTATGTAGGTGGTGTTTATTTTTATTTTAAATTAGAAAAATATAGTTATCGATTTTTAACTAATTAAACTAATTATTTAACTTTTACTAGAGAAGATAAAAATGTTTTAACATTTGTACAAATTTGGTTTCCGAAATACCTGAACTGTTTCTGTAGGATAAACAATTTCACTTGCTCGTCTATTTACATGCAAAATATAAACAAAATCACTAAATTTTTTGGTTTCCTCAACAAACAAACACAAACTAAATTGAGTGTGTTTGTGTGAAAGTGAAATTGTTTGGCTTACAGAAACAGTACATAAAACTTTTAATAAGTACCTTTAAATAAATAAAAAATCGTTAAATTGAACCTAAAAAGTCTGTAGTGATAACACTGGTTAATAGCTGAATTAAAGCAAAACAAAAGGCGCCATAAAAGTGATAAAGTGATAAAAGAGTGAAAACAAAGTTCTTAAAATCTGAAATTAATATTAAATTTGTATAAAAAACAATAATAAAATAAAAACTGAAACCCAAAAACATGACTTCTATATCCATATCTGAATTTTTGTCTTAGTTTTTGCAATTTTTATTTCTTTGTTTGTTTTTCTTTATTTCTTTTTTGTTTTGTTTATATAAAAACATATGACACGTTTTTACGATCTATAATTGCACTTACATTTTTACGTTCCGTACACGTTACATTACATTACTGTTACATTCCGTTACGGTAGCATAACTAGGGCTTTAATCCCGACACTCGCAGATGGCACACTACCCACTAGACTACTGGGGTACTGTTTTAATTTTTTGTGTATTCAAACACCCATAAGATAGAAATCACTAGATTTGTCTTATCCTGCTTCTAAATAACTAAATTGTTCCATAACCAATATTTGGCATTGGCAAAACATATTTCGTTACTCTTGCCGTTAATTAATTAAAAAAAAAAACGTAATTATGATTGACAACTTTTGTTGGTTACATTTGCAAAACAAACGTCTGGCAACCTTTATTGCAGTATAGCAAGACGCGCCAGCCGAGTAATAATGACACCAAGTTGAACTTTTTTTGTTTTTTCCACGGTATTTAAAATAATTTTTGCACTAAATTTGCACGAAGAAATTAAAATATACTCTTGAAAAATGTGAATAAATGTAAACAATACGTAAATAAAGAAATTTCTCTGTTTATTTACTACGTTTTAAGGTGAGTACGAAAAATTTATTAAAAAAAATGAACGCAAAATACAATTGCAAAATTAAAGCCAAAGAAAAAAAAAAGAAGCTACAACAATAAAAATTCACTAAAGGAAAGTTGAGAAGAAAAAATAAAAACGATGAAGAAGAACAAACAACAAGAGAGGCAGCAGACAACGTAAGGTAGATAGATAGCGAAAGAAGATGAAAGTGATGATATGTTTGGTTTAATCACAGGCAAATTTAAATTAGATTGACTTTTATCGCCAAATAGATACAATTTCTTTCTTTTTTTGCTTATGTTAAATAATAGCAGTTATTTATGACAAATTTAACGATAAATTCGTGAATACTTGTAAATATTTATGAAGGCTTGCCTACTATTTAGAGCAAATTTAGGGTGTATATTTTCTTTTTTCCTTCATGACGTCATTTACGAAGTGATGCACTTGTTATTCAAAGAAAATCTTTATTGAGTCACATTTTCTATGGCGTTTAAAAAATAAATTTATTTACATAAATACATGAAATTCCACACTGTCATTTATAATGATGGTGTATAAAAAGCTTACCACTACACATGCACTCTTATTACATTAATTTTTTTTTTTGTTATTGTGATACTTATTAACATTACGAAAACCAAAAACGGAAGAAAAAAAAATCATAAACACAAGCATTCTTCTATTTAACACACATCATGCCTCTCTATTCCCCTTGTTCCTATTACTCTTTTTAAACGGTTGATTTTGCTTTCTTGCTATTTTTAAATAAAAAAAAACTCTTGTTTCTTCGTCTGTTCTCTTTTCCCTTCAAAATATTAACACCAAAAAGCTCTCCTTTTTTTTGAATATCATCCTCTATTTCGTTGAATTTTTAATGCCAAATAATATTACACTAGAAGCAAACAAAAAAAAAGCGAAAATTACTTCTTAACACCACTGAAATGCGTTTTCTATAGAAGTGTGTATAGAAAAGAAAAAAAAATCAGTGGGTAAAAGGAGTATGACAAGAGTACGGGGAAATTATAAACAAAACAAAAGAATGTCTACATATAATGCATGTATGTGTGTATGAGTATTATTGCCTGTGTTCATTTCTGCTAGTGCTGTTTCTTCTTCTTTTATATTTTAACGTTGAAATTGTTGTTGTTATTGTCATCGTTGCCGTTTTCGCTCCCCATATGTATACCAACAACAATAACAACATTTATGACGAATAAAAAAGTTTTTTTTTTTCTTGTTATTTTTTCAAGTAAATGGCGACCACGCCGTTTTTATATTCGTTGAACATCGTATACAGTGCCAGCTTTTTATCGTTGATGTTTTTTGTAGAGAGCTGCTGGCATAGCAGCTAAAGACTAAAAATTATAAACGTACATTTACTCAACGGAACATCGAAAAAATCACAAAAACATATGCATATTGTTATTGTTATATTCCCACCACGATAAACTTGAAACAAAAACGAGCAATAAACACGACAAACTGCAAACGAGTTTCTCGATTTTCTCTCCCATTAGTATGCGTGCGAACTCTCTCTTATATTTTTTGTGTGCTGCTCTCTTGTTTTAGTTTTTAATCTCTTTTTTTTTTTAATTACGCTCTCAATCTCAATCGCTCTTTTTTATTTAAGAGTATATTTGTTACTGTGCCGTAGATTTTATTTGATATTAAAAGAAAAATTCATATTTGTTTTAGACTTTATAACGCTTTAACATACGTTATGTACATAATTTATTTGTATATACTATATATGTATGTATTTATTTTTTCTAATATTATTTTGATTATCTAAAACAAAAAGTAGTGAATTATAATATAATTACATATGGGGATTTAAGTTTTCCTAAAAAGCAACATGGTTGGTGATTTATTGTTTGTAATTAAAGCCAAACCAACAACAAGGAAACGATGAAATCGATAGTGTGTTTGGCGAGTGTCTGCAAATTTTTATTTCGTTCGTCTCTGTGTGTGTTTTTGGTTTGCCTTCAGATTTATAGGTCGTCTAGAAATGAAAACAATTGTTTTTAACTTTTTCTTGTAAGGAGAATTATTTAAATAAATAATATCTTAAATTAATTGCATATTTTTTTCAATACCTACTTCAAGTGTTCTAAAAATACAGTTTTGTCGACATTGTTTTTTGATTCTGCTGCTCTGTTTTGGTTTCTAGCATTTGACTCATAAAAAATAGCCACAAAATAGTCAAATAAAAATATAACATTCGTTATAAAATACACAAACGAGAGACAATTTACTAACAAAGCTTGCTCTCTTTCTCTCTCTCTCTCTCTCTCTCTCCACGGAAGATGACAAACGACAAACAAATTATTTTCGTTTTTTGTTTTCAAAGGAGAACCAAGA